>WARS01000077.1:874386-1189386 GCA_008933995.1 Datnioides undecimradiatus | reverse complement strand
TTTTAGTTCTGACCCTGCTGTGATTATATTATAATTGTCCCGGTAGATGATTGATCAGTTATTGATTGATATGTATTGATAGCCGCATGCATGTGTGTGTAACTGTGTATTAAAGCTAATTATCTATGTTCATCTTCATGTATTAAAACCTCTTTTATTCATTTTCTGCAGCAGCTGCTCGAACATTTTGACTCTGCAAACTGTGTCCGGCTCGTGACGTCAGTGACGTCACTCCCGGTTTAACGAGTCCGTTGATCGGTGTCATCGGTCCTGCAGGCGGCTCAGTCTGGTTCTTCGAAAGTCTTTTGTTCTCTTGTGAACAGCTGGACGCTCGTCAGAGTCTCTCTCTCTGTTTTGGACCTCCTCTTCCCCCTCCTCCCTCCCTCCCTGCAGCAGCAGACGGGGTCGAGCCGCCTCTCCGCCGCTCGCAGCTCATCTCCAAACCACCGGATCGCATCTTTCACCGGGAGCTGGCTGTTCAACGCTCCGCGATGTCACTTTGAAACGTTTCTTCTTCTTCTCTGAACTTGTTCTTCTTCTTCTCTTCCCACGGACGCAGATTCTCTCCGGACTCCTAATGGATGGATTCACTTTGTCTTCTTTTGCGTTTGGGGCGTAAGAGTTTGCGGTTAACGGACGAACCGGAGGACTGACACGGAAATTTTTTGGGGAATACAGCGCGGGGGGGTTCAGTGTGTGAGTGTGGGAAAGTTGCTGAAAGCTCGGAGAGTTTGATCCAATGCGTCCGGAGCGGCCGGTGACAGAGCAGGAACACCGGGGAACAGAGAGAAGATCCGCGGGGTATGCACGGACTCACCGGCTGCTGCACGTTCATGTCTCCGCTCCTCACCGGCACCGAGGTACAGTCACACCTGACACACCTTTACCTGATTATAACACGCGCGCACAGCGCAGACGTCCCAGAGGGGACGCCCTTTCAAAATAAGAGCAAAACAAACATAAAGTGATGGAAATGAAAAACACTAAAGACGTTAAAACGATCAGCGCCGCGCGGATCAGCTGATCGAGAACAAAAGAAGAAGAAAACCAGTCCTCCAGCGGGAGTTCTGAGGCCTTTTCACAGTAAGAGACTCAATCGATCACAGTATTTATCATTTTAAAAGCTTCTTTTGTGTTTGATGAAGATCGCCTCATACAGGGCTCAATGTGCGCGCGCGCGTGCTTCCTCAGTGTAAGCGCGTGCTTGTGGGCGCGCACGTCATTTTTGGAAACGTGTAAAGTGTGTGTGTGTTTTCCATGTTAGTGCTGCATCCTCACGGTCTCACATCATATTAATTGTTGTTGTCACTGAGTGATCGTGTAATTCCTTAGGTAATGGTGGAGCCTGTCTGTCTCTCAGTCTGTCTGTCTGTCTCTCAGTTTGTCTGTCTCTCAGCCTGTCTGTCTCTCAGTCTGTCTGTCTCTCTCTCAGCCTGTCTGTCTGTCTGTGATATGCACTGATGCTGCTCCTCAGAGGATGAACCTGTCTGACCTCTGTGACCTAAACCAACGTGTTATCTTCAGGCTGCAGTGCAGCATTGCAGCCTGCAGGCGGCGCCATTCACACCAGCAGTCACTGTCGCTTTAAACTGATCTCAGAGCTGCAGTTTGACCTCTGAACTGTTCTGTGTGTCTGTGTGTCTGTTCTTCTTCGGTGGTTTTCAGTCAGTCAGACGGCGCTGATGTTTTTTAACTGTCGAAGGAGACAATGAATCTGATCCCCCCTCATCCTGTGTGTGTGTGTTTGTGTGTGATAGTGTGTGTGTGTGTGTGTGTGTGTGATCTTTCAAACTTTTTTAAAAAACAAACTGACCACAGAAAAAAATGTGGAATGTCAGCCTGAGAAGGGGGGAGGGGGGAGGAGGGGGGGGAGACAGAGAGAGAGAGACAAGGCGGGAGAGGGGTGAGAAGGGGGAGGCGGGGCAGCTACTGAACTTAACCTAAAAAGAATAAAACGACAGATTTGTTGATAATTAGGAAACTGAGGAAGCTAATCTCCTTTAACTGGAAGCTTTTATTTTGAAAGGTCACACAGGAAACCGGCGGTCACACTAAACTGTGTTTCCAGCTTCATTTAAAGTCAAAACATCAGCATTTATGGCTACGACTGTGTGCAAGATGTAAGTGAAGGCACCATCAGAGTCACTTGAACACATCATCATTAATAATTTGACGGTGTGTTCAGGTTCCCCCCAGTGTGTGGGACATGAGTGCTTTTAACCGTTCCGCTACCCTAACCAAGGGTCAAGGGAAGCTGTAGGAGAGAACAGGGTCATTCTGACCCCTTAGGGCAACGGAAGGGTTAAAAAGATGGAAGATGTGTTTTCATTAATGACCATGGCACTGTCTCTCTCTCTCTCTCTCTCTCTCTCACACACACACACACACACACACACACACACACAAGTTTGTGTGAACACTAAAACACACAGTAAGTTTATGTGTGTGTGTGTGTGTGTTAAATGTCTGAATTGTTGCATTTTTGTGTGTCAGACCCTTCGATTACTGCCGAAGAGAAACACTAATGTAATTATAATTGTTTGTGTGTTTGTTTGTTTGTGTGTTTGTGTTTGTGTTTGTGTGTGTGTGTGTGTGTGTGTGTGTGTGTGCATGCAGCAAAGACCTTCTGAGCATCGATCTCACACATGGTCAAGATCAAACACACACGTCACTGTCTAAACTGGGTCAAACTGACTTATTATTGATGCATTGTGTGTGTGTGTGTATGTATAGACTGAAATAGAAACACCCTTTCTGTGATGATGTCATCAGGAGTTGACCGAGTGTGGTTGCAGATTTCCTTTTGCCCAAATTTGGCGGTCACGGCCGGCATTGCCTCAGTTTCCCATGATCCTTTGTGTCACATGATTCCTCACTGCTGCCTTCACTTGGTCCTCATAAAGTCTGGACTGTCACCTGACCTCGCAGCTGTAAGCAAACATGCATTACTGTGGTCTGGAGGCGTTTGTGTAGCTGTGGTGTTTTACAGTGCAGCGGCGGGGGGGCAGTGAGACGCCATGCAGTGTGCACCCCCCCCCAACCCAACAGCCATTTTGTTTGACCGTGCATGACGTGGTGTTAATATGTTGATCCAGTGAGAAATGTCTCTGCACAGGTTTGCAGACGCGTTCACAGGCTTCTTCCAAAAACAGGAAACATAAACACTGATTTTAGCTCTGAATGTGCTGAATTACACTTTCCTGCAGGACAAAAGCCCATAAATCAGCCTGAGCAGAGGCAGAGCTCAGACTCAGCCGGCTGGAAACCAGTTTGCCGTCACAGAAGAGCTCGTGCTGCAGAGGGATGACGGAGGGAAGTTAGCCAGGGTAACAAACATGGCGTCGGTGTGTTTGGAGACACTGAAGCCTCTTCCTCCTCTTCATGTGTCATCCCTCCTTCTCTTTCACACCTCCTCTGCCTCCATCAGTTCAAACAAACGACCTGCAGCTTCTTCAAAACACTCGTCTTCTCTTGCTGGTGTCTGTTTCCTTGTTTTTGTCCTCTGTCGCTGTGCTGCAAACTCAAAAGCAAACCCCATGTGAGGCTGTGTGTTGCAATGGACAGAGCAGCTTCTAGTTAACACAGGAGAAGTGATTCAAAGGTTGTGGGTTCGAGTCCCACCAGAGTCGATGATTATATACCTACAGGATTGTTTAATGAAGGCCAACACACTGTTTGGTCGAGCTCTTCAAAGGGTGCGTGTTCAAATCCGATTGCAGTCAGTTATCATTGACGTGAAGATGTTCAGCTTTATAGCACAAGACGTTCTTAATAATTGACAAATAAGATTTAAAATTAACCAATTTGCAGCCACAGGGGTTTTTCTCACAAGTCCAGTCTGGTGGGACTCAACCCCACAACCTTTAAATGTCCTGTGCTCGCCTTGCTCACATGTCTTTGGCTGCCTGTATGAATTATGTGGCTCTGTGGTGCAATGGATAGCCTGTTGGACTTCTAGTTGAAGTGATTCAAAGGTTGTGGTTTCGAGTCCCACCAGAATTGTCTTTAGAGACTGAAACCAAGATGCACTCTGCATTGTTCAGTTAAGCTCCTTTACCTAAAGGTAATGTGTTCAAATCCCAACAGGGTTATCCATCACATATCAAAAAGCTGTTCATCTTCACAGCTACTTAAAAATCTATAAAAATATTTGAAATTTGCACTAAAGATCCTGTCCAGTGGGACTCAACCCCACAACCTTTAAGTGTCCTGTAGACATCACCTAGATGTCTACTGTGCTCGGTGTGGTGTGTTGAGAGTCCATGTGGGTGTCGTGGCTCTGTGGTGCAATGAATAATGTACTGAACTTCTAGTAAGGTGTCTGAGAAGTGGTTCTAAGATTGTTGGTTCAATTCCCACCTCAGTCAATGTTGACATTTCAGTCAGCAGTTTCACTTTGCCACAGTTTACTTCAGTCCCTGGGGATTTTGTCATTTATGGAGAACACATCGTGCCTCTGGTTAAACTCTAAACAGGACTTTTAAAGGTTATTGGTTCGAGTCCCATGAGAATCAATGTTGAGAGGATTGTTCGCCACAAACCCTCTGCATTATCCTCTGGGATCACACCAAATAACTGATGTTATACGACATCTAGTCAAACTCTAAACAAGAGATTCAAAGGTTGTGGGTTTGAGTCCCGCCGGAGTTTCACCCTCAGCAGAACCTGACAGTTTGCTGTTTATACATTATAGGTGAGGTACCAGCGAGCCTCCAGGCTAATGTGAAGCACACCAGCTGCACATGTATGTCACATGTAACATGCGTGTTTATTGAAACGTGTGCGTTTCATCCCTTCTCTGTTTCCTCTGAGCAGCTCCACACAAGGAGCCATTGATTTCACAGGCGGGCAGAAATCAAACGCACCCCAACCATCCGAAGTATTTGGAAGGCCGTTTTTAATATCAAGCCAACGCAGCATAATTATGGGATGTGGGAGGATCGTTTCCGCAGCGACCAGTGTTTGTCGTTTATAATAATTAGTCCGACAATTTAGTGAAGTCTGAGGTCGGACAGAGGCTCTACTGTGACGTGTGTGTGTGTGTGTGTGTGTGTGTGTGTGTGTGTGTGTGTGTGTGTGTGTGGCTCAGGCGACAGATGTATACCGCAGTGTTTCCGACCTCAGAGGGACTCAGTAAACAACATAAACAAATACACACACACATATAAATACATGGATACATACAGCAAATAAGATGATCACACAGAGGTTTGTTCAGCTGAGTGTGTGTGAGTCTCTTATGTTGATGCAGACAGATCAACCAAAGTGTGACGTTAGGCTCTGTGGCGCAATGGACAGCGCGTTGGACTTCTAGTTAACACAGGAAGTGATTCAAAAGTTGTGGGTTCGAGTCCCACCAGAGTCGAACTTCATAGAAGGCGCAGCTCTGCACAGGTTCAGACAATGTTTTCATGTTAAAACTAACTTGGAAACACAGATCACATGACCATTCATCTAGACTGCACATGTGCATAGTGGTGTAAACAGGAAGTAGTTTGTTGTTGTTGCTTATTTGCAGAAAATCCAACAAACAAAAAGCAGAAATCTTGTTGTGCAGAATTAACTGCACAACAGCTGCTGATACATGCTCACCTGAGATCATGATGTCCATCGTGTTCTTTCAGTGCAGGTCATGTGATCAGGGTGTGACCAGTCATGTGATCAGGGTGTGACCAGTCATGTGATCAGGGTGTGACCAGTCATTGGTCGCCGTCACCATTTATTATTTTACAGTATCTTGTTTGTTAAACATTGTTTAACTGCAAACATTGTTTAAAAGCAAATGTTGAAAACAAGCTAACGTTAGCATTGATCCTAATCCTCCTAGTAAGCTAGCTAGCTAGTTTACACTGCACTAGCTAACCTAGCTGCAGTGAAGCTAATGAAGCAGATGGGTGAGAAGCTTTAGAAATGGTAAGATCCACTTTGGGGGGGGTCTCAAATCGTCTTACAACCAGTTCTTCTTCTTCTTCTGTTGTGTTTCCGGCAGTGTTTGCTGCCCCCTGTGGTCGGTGTGTGTGCATTAAACATTTGTGTGTTTACAGTCAGTTCACCGTTATGATTTCACTGCAGACCTGTCAGCAGATCTGCTAACGCTGTTGTGTTTATGGTCTAAACCAGGTGTGTGCGGCTGGCGTTACAGTAGGTTCAGGTGTGTGTGTGTGTGTGACACCTCCAGTACATTCCCATCATGACTCACCTAACACCCCCCATCATTCCAGCCTTCCCATAAAAACACACAGACTCTGTCATCTTGGTTCTTTCCACTATTTTAGAACACACACACACACACACACACACACACACACACACACACACACACACTAACCTTTTCTCTAACAGCATAATACTTTACTGTGTGTGTTATTACTCACAAAAAGCATAAATACACAGCGGGAATTTCCAAACACACACACACACACCTGAACCTACTGTAACTCCAGCCGCACACACTCGCACACACACACAGCTGATGACACATTTAGCGTTTGTCCACTGAGACGAGTCGACTTCCTCCAACAACAATGGAGCAGGACAGCGCGGTCTTCTCTCGGGAGGACTCAGGCATTTTTAGATGTTCAGACCTTGAGCTTTTATTATTATTATTTTTAGCTTCAGTTTGGACCAAACTGAAGCTTCAGAACAAAGAAATGAGCTGATTGTGATGAAACGAGCTTCAGACCTTTTCATTTTAATGTGTCACCCACAAAAACCTGCAGAACCAGTGACGATATGAGCTTTGCTAACTGCTGATTAGCCACGCTAGCATGCTAACACACTAACTATGACTGTAAGGGATATGTTTCATGCTAGCACTGCATCGCTTGTGTTGTTAGAGGAACCAATATGTGAATATTGATCCTTGATTGAACCGATCAGTGTGTGTTCTGATCAGTCTGTGTGAGTGAAACAGAGCTTCTCTTTGTGACTGAGCAGCGACTCAGCAGCGATGTGACTCTGCAAAGGTCAGAAGCTGCTTTCTGAAACACATCACTGTATTAAAGCAGAGACTCAGCTTCAATGCTCTGCAGAGACTCTGGAGTCACAGCAACACATCACTGTATTAAAGCAGAGACTCAGCTTCAGTGCTCTGCAGAGACTCTGGAGTCACAGCAACACATCACTGTATTAAAGCAGAGACTCAGCTTCAGTGCTCTGCAGAGACTCTGGAGTCACAGCAACACATCACCACACACTGTCTCTGACTCACACTGACACACTGCTGACTCAGCAGGAATGTGACCTACAAAGTGCAGATGTGTTGTGTCCACACTGACACTGATTCTGAGCAGAATTCAGAATGATGTAGACTGTCAGGTGATATATTAATCACTGTAATCAGCTCGGTCTCCCAGGGAAACGCTCTCGTTCTGTTTCAACTCGTCCAACTCAACAGAAGTGGAGCGAAGTGAAGCCGCTACAGTCGGAGTCCAGAGTTAGCAGCGTGCTAACGGGCCGAGGTCTGAGTGTGTCTGACTCAGGCGTTTCCCTCCGGACACATTTCACAACCCTGTCATTCTTCTTCTGTTGCATAAGCTGAGCTGGTATCTGCTGCTCCTCTGAGCCAGGCGAGTGTGGAGCCTTAGTTTCATTAAACACACGTCAAAGTTTCAACAGAAAGGAAAGCTTTAATGTTTTAAACCTTAAAAAAATCATTTCAGTAACTTCAGCTTCCTGTTTGTGTCTCATAAGACAGAGAAAAGCTTTCTTCATGATAAATGATGTCGGACTATTATTCACTGAATCATTCAGGCTTTTATCCCACACATTCTTCTCCCTGGTGGCGCCTACATTACCCACAGTGCAACAGTTGTGATGGCGATTCAGGTGTGTCCAGACCAGAGCGCTGCCCCTCCACACACACACCAGGCTCCTTTCACACAAACACTGGGTTTAGCTGCGAGGACGCACGAGTCGCTGCTCTGTCGGTTTGTTCAGGTTCACTGAAGCCACACACACACACACACTCACAGAGGGTTTATTCACAGTATAGTTGAGTTGTACTGAACCAACTGTCATTCTCAGTGCCATCACTGGTGTGTGTGTTCATATATATGTGTTATAGTGTGCGTGTGTGTGTGTGTGTGAGCAGGCCATGACGCCATGAGCACAATGGGAACAGCAGGACAACAGCATGAAGCTATTGTGTGTGTGAGAGAAAAGAGGAACACAATATGCTTTGGATGCACACACACACACACACACACACACACACACACACACACACACACACAGTGAGACCACACACAGTCCCGCGCTGTGTCGATCTGAATTTATGACTCTGTAATCTGCGACAGTGAGAATCTGCAGCAGGTTTTTATGAAAGTGTGTCGTCTCAACAAGAAGACATCTTCACTCGACCTGCACACACACACGCACACACACACACACAGAGCACACACACGCACACACATACGAGTTTAAACCTGATTTGATTCGTCGTCCTGCAGAGCGCGACCATTCTCGCAACTCTCTGAGGCAGGTGAGGAGAGAAATCAGGCTTTGTTTTTAAGATGTTAAAGAAATGATGGGCTACTGTCGCCTGACTGTTGGAAAGAAGCAGGATACGTGTAGTTATTGAGTTTTTAATCATTTTGATGTTGGGATTAACCCACCTGTGAGACGAGGCTGAGGGCTGAAGCCCATCAGGAAGCACACTGAGGCTGGTTCGAGACTAACTCCCTGTCTCCTCTGTTGTTGTGATGTCACTTCAGCTGCGTTTCCTCTATAAAGCTCGACTCGAACCCACAACCTTTGAATCACTTCCTGTTGTCTAGAAGTCCAACGCGCTGTCCATTGCGCCACAGAGCCTCACCTTTAAACCCTCTGTCGCCTTTTTCATGTTTGTAGCGTCTCAAAGCAGCAGTTTGATCAGTTTGATCCCGAGGTTATTGATCAACCAATCAGAGAGAAGGTCAGACAGACTGGCTGTTTCTCTAATCAGCTGATTGTCCTGTTTGTACTGCAACAGCTTGAAAAGTGGGCGGGGTCAGAACAAACATGCAGAGCTCCAGTGATTCAGAGTTGGATGATGAGCCTCAAGGTTCAGGTCAACAGGGTTTGAGGAGACCCACACCTGAAGACACATCCATGTAGCATGCTGCTGCTAGCTAGCTAACTGATGAAGCTTAGCTCTGATGCTAACAGCTGGACTCTGATTGGAGGCTGGATGGCAGCATGTGATTGGTCAGTTCAAGATGGCGTTAGATAATGAACGACCCCCCCCAACACAACTGTGTTTGGCAGCTGGTTTGGTTGTGATGTAAGTGAGAGGGTTGGTCCGCTGCCATCGCCTGTCAATGAGGTGTGTGTGTGTGTGTGTGATGAAGTGTGTGTTGAAGCAGACACACCTGGAACTGGTGTGGAATGGGTAGGTGATGACAACACACACACACACACACACACACACACACTAAAGTCTTTCCTGTTCTCTTAGCATTGAGTGTTTAAGCACCGACAGGTGTGTGTGTGTGTGTGTGTGTGTGTGTGTTGTTTGCTCAGTGAAACAGATCTGTGGTCAGATTCATTCCCCAGTAAAGTCGTTTTCACTGCACGTTTTGACAAGTCATCAGTTTTAAGACGAGTCATCAGTGTCAGTGAAGCTGCAGTGCGTCGCTGAGCTCTAAGCTTCACTCTGCTCCTCTCTGGTGCTCAACAGGCTGTCTGCAGCTGCAGCTGTTCCTGAACGCAGCACAGCAGGTGTCACATGATCACCTCAAACCTAATGTAACGTCCCAATCCTCTGGTGTTGATCAGGTGCGATTTGTTTGTTTGTTTGTTTTCAGACCTTTTAGAGTCGAGCTGACTCGATTTCAGGAGAAAAACGTGATTTAGGAGAAAATACAACAAAACCACTTAAACCGTGTTTTTAAACTGTTTCCTGACTGGTTTTAGTTTTAAGTGTTTTTGTTCATAATGTTTATGAAAGCAGATTCAGCAAACTCAGACCTGATCTGGATCCGGGTCTGAGTCTGGATCCGCGTCTGGACCTGGTCTGTGTTGCTGCTGTTTCATGAACTAAATGGGTGTGTGTGTGTTTCTGTATCATTGAGTCGGCAGGAGGCCGTTATCCTCCAGTGGACACACACACACACACACACACACACACACACACACACCGGCGATGCTGTCATTAACCAGACTTTTTTCTTTTTCCTCTGCAGGGTTCTATTTCCTGTGACATCATCGCACCATGCCTGAGGGGTCACGGCGAGGCAGCCAGAGATCGCCTAGCAACACAGGTGAGTGGGTGGAGCTTGTAGAGAGGCTCATGTTGGTGTTTGAGCCCCGAGACCCATGAACCCTCATATGTGGACTGTTCTGGGCAGGACTGAGTCTGACTGGGTTTGATTGGTGTCTTCCTGTCAGCAGCAGCAGCTGTAGTCATGTGACCTCCTGCAGCAGCGTGGGATGCTGGGAGTTGTTGTTTGTCGTTTGCTCAGCTTGTTTCTCTGATAACTTCAGATCCAGACGTCCGACGACTGAAATCCTTCATCTGCTTCAGATACAGAGTTAAAAACAAGCAGCGGCTGAAAAGAGGAGCACAGAAATGTGTCTTACAGCTGATCCAGAGTCAGTTTATCAAGCTGTTGACACACAGAAATGTGTCTTACAGCTGATCCAGAGTCAGTTTATCAAGCTGCTGACACACAGAAATGTGTCTTACAGCTGATCCAGAGTCAGTTTATCAAGCTGCTGACACACAGAAATGTGTCTTACAGCTGATCCAGAGTCAGTTTATCAAGCTGCTGACACAGAAATGTGTCTTACAGCTGATCCAGAGTCAGTTTATCAAGCTGCTGACACACAGAAATGTGTCTTACAGCTGATCCAGAGTCAGTTTATCAAGCTGCTGACACACAGACACAGCAGCAGCTGTTTTTATTCTCTCTGCAGACATGTTTCGTGTTTCAGTCGATCTGTTGCTTCGTCTCTTTCCCATGATGCTCGAGGCCCCTCAGACTCTTTATTTCAGGGTTCAACTCAGCTTCTCCCTGAGCTGTGACTTCCTGTCACCAAACCAGCAGAATGGACTGCTACACACACACACACACACACATACACACACACACACACACACATGCAGGCTCAGTAATGATGTGTAATTACACACAGCTTCCATGCTGTTTGGTTGCTCGGCTGTTATACTGGCTTCCATAGTTAGCATTCACACACACGCAGAAACAAACCAGAACACACTGCAATTATGCACACACACACACACACACACACAGAGCACTAATTGTTGCGTTCATGCACAATTGGCATGTAGGTACAAAACACACACACACAAACACACACACACACACACACACACCAATGCACTCTGTGTGCAGGAAGTTGTATGGTTTGTGGTGATAAAAGTGTAGTGCTGAACAATGTTTCTGCCGCCACACACACACACGCACACAATAAAATGCCACAGCAGATCTGTTGATTATAACCATAGAAAAGAACGAGGCAGAAAATAGAGAGAACGCCCAAGATAAGGGAGAAACAGAGTGATGGGGGGGGGGGACAGAGGGAGGAGAGCACCAGGACGAGAAGCCGAAGGAGGAGACGAGATAAGACGCTTTATTTTTGGCTGCAGCCGTGTACTCGTCTGTGATTGGCCGGCTCCTGACGAGGCAGAGTTTCAGATCCTGAGCAGGAAAAACATGAAACCGTCGTTAAAAAGTTCAGTTTCATGTTAAAATCACACGTTGGTGCTCGTTTCTTGAGTTTTCTCCTTTTTGACATTTGAGTCTTGTTCAACTTGAGATGAGTTAGAGATGAAAACTGTTGTTTATGTTTAAGGTTTGACTGACGTGTGTTTTAACTTTACTTCATGTTGAATTATGTGAATCAGAAAACTCTACTCTGTTGAAACAGGCTGTAACGCTTCATCAGTCACATGATCAGAAGAACCTGCGGCTCTGCAGCTTCATCAGGATCCTCAGCTCCTCCCTGGTTTAACTGAGGCGTTGAACTGTGAGGTCATGATGATGTGTAGCCTGATGTGACTGTTTGACTCGACCCTGACGCGTTCATTAGCCCGTCTCTCACCTCAGGCTGCTCTGCTCGTCCTTTTTAATAATCAACACATTGTTGTTTCCAGTCGAGAGTCTGAAACAGTTCGGAGTCGACAGGAGTTCACAAGGAGGCTGTCGGTGTGTGTGTGTGTGTGTGTGTGTGTGTGTGTGTGTGTGTTTGCCACAGCTCTGGGAGGGAGTCAGGGTCAAAGGTCACGTGGGCGGGTCCGAACATCAGTCGCCTGAAGTGTAAACAATGACGCGAGGAACGAGAGGACTCACTTCCTGTCTCGACTTTATCTCTGCTGCCTTCACTTTCCAACAGACACACACACACACACACACACACACACACACACACACGTTTCTGTGTGTAGTTGTTGAAGGAAAACGTTTCAGTGGAAATTCGATCATTTTAGAGATAAACTGTGTGAAATCAGTCGCCGGTGGTTTGACCCTGAAACACACACTCTGTTGGATTCACACCTGAAACTGAACCAGGAAAAGGACTTTATGATAATTAATCAATCAGACGTGGCGAGCTGTGATCTCAGCCTGTTTTGTTGTTTTACGTCATAAACACATGAGAAGATGCCTTGGTGCACCTCAGTCTGCAGGCGGCTTGAATCAAACACTTTAGTCTGAGTTTCAGTTTAAGCTGAAGGTTAAACTGGTTTCTGTGTTTTTCACTGATGGAGTTCGATGTTCGGAGGCCTCAGAAGATGAAGTCTGAGCTTTTGTCTCCTTGTTGTGACTCTAGTTCAAGGTTTGCTGAATGTTCATTGGCTAAAAGTTGGTTTTGTCGGATTATAGACGTCTGATCAGTGTGTGTTCTGATCAGTGTGTGTGCTGATCAGTGAGTGTGTGAGTGAAACAGAGCTTCTCTCTGTGGCTGAGCAGCGACTCAGCAGCGATGTGACTCTGCAAAGATCAGAAGCTGCTTTCTGAAACACATCACTGTATTAAAGCAGAGACTCAGCTTCAATGCTCTGCAGAGACTCTGGAGTCACAGCAACACATCACCACACACTGTCTGTGACTCACACAGCAGGATAAAAGCATGAAATTCATCTGCAGACGTTTCCTCGGCAGGTTCACGTGTTGCTGATTCGTTCGTGCTGAAGCTGCGACACGTTGCATCACCATCGAGCACATAATGACAGCGAGGAGCTGCTCTGTTATTACTGTAATCACTCACGCTGGAATCCAGTCCACCTTACAGTTTCACAGCATGTGTTTAAAGGGGAATTCCACCTTAAAGATGCAGCCACAGCTCACACTGAGGTGTTTTCAGGAACAAACAACGGATTCAGATTCATTTTTTTGTGACGAGGCTCTGAAGCTTCTCCTGTTTGAAACTGTTTCACTCACTGTTGATGTTTTATGGGTTAAAATATGATTCATTTTTAATATAAAATGATGAAATCAAATTGTGAAAACTGCAAAAACCTCAAAATGTTGATGATACCGAACCACACTTTGACTCTCTGGCGTATTATGAAGCTTAATTTTGCCTCAGTTTCAACTGTCTGCAGACATCAACAATCTAATTTACCTTCTCAGCCTTAAAGGTGACTCCAGTATAATTTTGCAGTTTTGCTTGTTACTTGTTGACCTCAGCTCCTGGAGGTGCCTCATCTCAACATGTGTGTTGTGTTTTTAAGGTGGACGTCTGAGTCCAATCAGCCGTTATGTAACAGAGACAAAGATGTGGCATTTAAAGGTTCCTGTTCCTGTCAGATTTTACAATGCTGGAACATGAAAACGATCAGGCGGCGTCACGTTTGAAGACGCTCCACCTGTTTAGAGAAGAACATCCAGGTTTGAAGACCAAAGGAATGACGGAGGAGTTCCTCAAGAAACGGCCTGGGGTCCCTCAGAGCTGTGATTAGGTTGAAAAGGACTGAAGACGAGATGCAGAAGCTAACGTTTAGCATCTTTCATGCTCAGAATAAGTCAGGTGATGTCATATGGATGGTATAAAGGAGGAGATGAGGGTGGATGGATGAAGACACTGTTTGTGTTTTGTGTCAAACCAACAACCAAAAAACCAACTTTGACTCATTTTTGCTAAGCTAACTGTTAGCTTTCAGGAAGCTCGTGGACCTCATGCACTTTCTTTGACATAAACCAGGATCACAACATAATCCAGAGGGTGTTCATCAAATGAACTTGAGGAAAGTTCCTTGAAGATGTTTCGGGTCTCATCCAAGAAGCTTCTTCAGTTCTGGTGGATCCCAGGCTTTTAACCTCTGTGGGGCGTGGTCAGTGCTCGTTACTGCTCCAACAACCGAAGTCATTATGCTCCATGCTGCTTCAATGGTGGTCGCTGGAGACTAGAGTCCACAACAGCTGTTTAGGTGCTCCAGAGCTGATGATGGTTGTTGGTCGGAGTCACAGTTACATGAGTCTCCTGGGAAGGAATGAAAGACAGCATTGATAGATGGTCGACGGTAGACGAGCTAGATGTTGCCTCAGACCACCTCCTCAGGTGAGGGAAGGTCTTGAATTGGTTCGATCTTTGCTTGGTAACATCTGTGATGTAAACGTGTTTGATTGGACGACAAACTGCCAGGTGTTCAAGCCGCTCGTCGATCCTGAACATTCGTCTGAATAAAGGTTTAGTTTGAATCAAACAGGAGATGTTTGAACTGAGGACCTGTGTGTGTGTGTGTGTGTGAGAAACAGTGAAGTGTGTCAAACCACATCCTGTATGTACAGTCAGGTTTGCTACACACACACACACACACACACAGAGACAGACTCACACAACAGGAAACGCATTGAGCAACTGACTTCAGTCAACTCCAGCACACACACACTCACAGACGAACAGTAAGTACGTGTCATTGTTCTGTCATTTACCTTTAGCTTCTGTTTGTTTGTTTGTTTGTTTATCTTCATGAAGCTGTGTGTGTTGGTGTGTTGTGTTGCTGTGCAGCTGTAAACGCTTGTTTCCCTGCGTTCAGGTGTGCTTGCTGCTGACAGGTGACTGAGCAGCAGCTGCAGCAACAGTGTCTGGGAGCTCGATGGCCCCTGTGATGCTCTGTCACACACACACACACACACATGCAAACAAACACACACACACACGCAAACAAACACACACACACACGCAAACAAACACACACAGACACAAAAAAACACACACAGACACACAAACACACACGCAAACAAACATACACACACACACACACACACACACACACACACACACACACACACTGACTCACCCGTTCACTTTGCAGTCGGCTGAGAAGCATGTGTGAATGCCATGGCTAAATAAGGCTGTAACTGCTGCTGCCTCTGTGTGTGTGCGTGCGTGCGTGCGTGCGTGTGTGTGTGTGTCAGCTGTTTGTGTTTGTTTCAGGCTGAACGCTGCGCTTTGAGTTTTACATTTGAACATTTTGTTGTTGTTTATTTGTTGTGTTGTTGTCGTCTCTCATCTCCTGGACCTGCTGGTTCTTCTTCTGTGGTTTGTTGACGAACATTTACTGTTGTTTGTTGCGGCTATATTTAATATTTATACGCATTTAACAGACAAATAGCAGCATCTTTTAGGATAACTGCATGTGTTTTATTAAAAAGTTTCATCTCCAGTGTTTTAACGTATGAAACATCAAACAGGAACAGGACCGGCGTTTCAGGTCACAGACTGATGATGATCGTACGCTCAGACCAACAGGTTGCTCATATGTATGTTTATGATTGGTTGTCACGACAATGCTGATAACGTCGTTCAGTTTGCTGTCGCTGTTTTGAAGTGGTTGGAGGTGTCCCGCGGACCTTCTGCTCTGCTAGCTTGTGGAGCGGCTAACGTTAGCGTGTTAGCTCACAGGCACCTCCTGTTAAACGCCCGAGTGACAGAAGCACTGTGATGTTTTCACGTGTCGACCTGTGAAACCACTGCCGCCGCAGTCCGCTGGGATCCTGCAGGTTTCCAGATCAAACATCGGCTTCTCCTCAAACCACAAGTTCGAGTGTGTGCCGCGCTCGCCGTGTGGACACACCACATGTACGAGGAGGTTGACTGCTCTACAACAACATCTGCAGGCAGCTGTTAAAGCCATTCCTGTAGGAACCTGCACGCCGATGACGCTGAATATCAACTGGAAAAGGGGGAAATGAGGGAGCGTGAAGGAAAATGTTCTCGTTTAACACTCGACTCGGAAATTCCTCCTGCCCGGGCGTCTGGAGCCCAAACACTAATGAAGTTTAAAGAGCCAAGCAGCTCGCGGTGCGTCTCTGCCAGCGCGCCTGGTAGGTGTGTCGCTGTCTGGAAATGATTTGATTACAGGGTGAAAATATGTAATTACAATTTTAAATATGAGTGAATGTGTTTTATGAGAGGAGGAAAAGAGAAATTGTCCATCAAACGCCGTCAGGCCGAACCCTGCAGGGATGCATGAAGGTCCAACTCCTCGGTGTAAAGACACAAAGGCAAAATAAATAAACAACATATTTTTATTAATGTGCTTCAGACCCCAGCTACACTTTGCAACTGTCTCATACCCTGAAGTTAATGCATATATCTGTTTTTTTAATTCATTTCTGCCAACCTTGGTTAGGTAAGGTCGTTATCCCGCTTTGCCAAAGAAAGTTTTATGATCATTAATTTATATATTTTATAGCATTTTGCATCAAAACCTAATGTTTTCTCAAGCTATGGTAACACGTGTGGGTCTGACTAATACCTGGAGCAGTCACTAACATCCCATAATAGTCTGCAAAGCAGCGAACCTTAGATACGACTTGACAGCAGGAGGTGTGTGTAGTCCGCTCAGCTCAGAGAAGCCTTTGGCTCAGCTAGGAGTCCGGAAGCTAACGTTGTGCTAGCTAATGTTATGCTAACTGCTGCTATGCTAGCTGATGTTAGCATGATTCAATAGCATTACGTATTGTTTCCTTTAGCGTGTCATCAATGTTGTCAGGTTCCTGTTGTTGTAATTAGCCTCAATGTTAGCTTGTTGCTAACATGTTGCAGTAAATAGTCACTTTGTGTCCCTGTTGCCATGGTTGCTGTGACAGTTTGACTGGTGCCCACTGTCGGGAATTAGCAGCCAATCAGAATCCAGAGTTCACCCAGAGTGGGGGACAAACTTTGCTAAATTGAACACCTAGCCACTTCCTGCTAGCTCATGTGCTAATTGTGTAATGTAATCTTAAACAGTTGATCATGTGACCAGGTGTGAGGTCACAGCAGGGCTCCAGACCAATGGCGCAGACAGTGAGTCTATGTGTGAGCCAGGCTAGCTGTTTTCCTTCATTTCTAGTCTTTGTGCTAAGCTAAGCTAATCACCTCCAGACCCAGAAAGACACTGAATATGTTCATTTGCTAAGATGTTGAGAGAATGAGATGTAAAATAAAAACGGACTGAAGGTGAAACAAAGTCAGTGTCTGCGCTTTCACAGTTTTAATGTTGAGACAGTGAACGCCTCAGCGTGCAGGTCGCAGCAGCAGGTGTTTGGACATAAAAGGAAGAATCTGTGTCAGTGATCAGATGCTCTGCTGCACACGCACTTCCTGTTTATGCTGAGAGCGACTGCTGCGCGTCTGAGCTGGTTTGAATTGATTTAACGGTCGGATCGAAGAGTCGCTCATTAGGAGGGCGACTGATCGGAAAGGCGATTGATTGGCTGTTTTCTCATTGGTACTTCCTGGGCCCCGATGCAGAGCTGAGGCCGGAGGATGGTTTGATTGACAGGTTGGTTGTTTCAGAGTTTGACTGTGAGGAGGGAAATCCACTGGATTGATTGATCGGCTGATTGACTGATTCCTGTTAGCATGTTAGCATGTTAGGTGAGCTCCTCCTGTGCGTTGTGCTGTGGCTGCAGACTGAGCGGCTCCGTCCTGCACAGACTGTCTTTCAGTTTGAGTTCAATCTGCTTCTTTTCTCTTTTTTAATCCAATAATTCTGTTTTTTTGATGAAACTCAGCTGTTTTTTTTTTTCATGGCTCGTTTCCGACGCAGATGCACAGACGGTCGAACGTGGAAACAATCAGCCGAGGTCTCTCTGGCCTGTTCTTGCTCTGAACGTCACTGAGTTTGATTGATTAAAACAGAAGATTTCAGGTGAAGAACCAAGAAAATCACTCATCAATCATCTTTTTCCCGTGCGTGGTGTTTAGCGAGTGGCTCTCACTGCATCAGCGTGCAGGCCTGTGATCTGTCGGCGGCTCAGTGTTTGTTTATCAGCACGACTTCATGAATTACACCCTGCTTGTTTTGATTTGCTTGGTTTTGTATTCTTGTGTTTCCTGTTTCTCCGACTTTGCCTCCCAAACTAATGAATGTGAATCATTTTGAATAAACAATAATTAATTCTGACGATGAGCAGACGACGGTGTTTGAGGGAAAACCCCAGATTTTTGTTGGTTTGTGTTCGTTTTGTCTGAATGTGTTTTTTGTCTCCGTGTCTCTGCAGCCGCCAAGCGTCCCTCCTCAGTCTCATCTCTGAGTGGGATTGTGGGTAGGATGATGTCGTCCGGCGAGCGAGGAGCCTCGTCCTCCTCCTGCACCTCCGTCAACACCGTCTGCTCAGATGGCGAGCATCCCACCTCCCTCTCCCTCTCCTCCTCTGCCTCCTCCGTCTCCCTGCAGGACACTTCCCACTCCTCCTCCTCCTCCTCCTCTTCCTCTTTGCCGTACGGCGCCGTGCCGACGTACAATGCCTCCTCATCATCATCATCGTCCTCGCCAAAGAGGAATGGCTCAGACATCAGCCTGGACCTCACACCCCTCGTCACACCACATGGAGGAGGAGGAAGGGGAGGTGGTGTTGCCAAGGTGACAGGTGGAGGTCACCCCACTGATGGTCACCTGGCTAATCCGGTGGCGGTGACAGCAGCCACGCCCCGCCAGCTTTCACGGCTGGAGCGAGTCGTTCTGGAGATTGTGGAGACCGAACAAGCCTACGTCAGAGACCTGAAGAGCATCGTGGAGGTAAGAACTAGAGCTGATGAGTTCAAGTACGATTCAAAAAATCAGGAAACGGGAAGGTCATCAAATAAAACCAGAGCCTATAGGAGCTCCTGCATGAAATTATTAATAAATAATATTAATAATAATAAAATCATGCAGGCAGGGCAGCTGTCGCCCCTGCAGGAAAAAGGTTACGTAACATTAAAAGCAGCACCACTTGTTTTCACAGCAGCTCACATCCGGAGGCCGTGAGGGCCTTGAACTCATCATCTACAGTTGAGCTCCAACTGTTTTCCTCAGTGGGTTTTATCAAACTACAGCCTCGTACATGTGTATCTGTCGCTACGGTGACTTTGACATGTTGTTGTGTGTTTGTCATCATTAAGGAAGTCCCAATAATAATAAAAGTAATTTGAACAGTCAAATATAAGTTGATAAAAGTAATGAGTAAAACAGATGAAGGTAAAATAACAGAGAAACAAGGAGCCAAACAGTGAAAGTGCAGGGATCTGCTGTTTTCCAGAGCTCCCAGTTTGTCGTCAGTCTCAGTTAACGGGACTGAGCTCGTGCTGTCGCAGCCGTGACGCTGCAGATTGCTTTAAACGAGGAAGTGAAGAGTCAGTGTCATCTGCAGGAAGTGACCTCATCTGTGTGCTGACGTGTATGGGTCGAGGGACGCCGCTGGTGGGGGCTGTGGTGGGCCGCCCATGGCCTCATGTTTTGAGGTGTTGACCTCGTTAAAAGCACGTCAGCCAATCACAGCGGCTGGTTTTAATGCCGAAATAAATAGAAACAGGAAGGAGAAGGTGTGCGTGTTTGTGTGTGTGCGTGTGGGTGTGTGTTTGGGAGGAGCTAGCTGTAGCCTAGATTTACTGGCCAGGTGTGACTGCCTCTGGGACAGTTTACCTGATGCTGGCCTCCACACACACACACACAGGCAGGCACACACACACACACACACACACACACACACCATAAACAAACGTGTTCATTATTTCAGGTTCATACAAAGTTCTAATTAATGTTGTTTGGCTCGTTGATGCATTATTTGAAGCTAGTGTTAGCATGCTTAGCCAGGCTAAGCTAACATTGAGCATGGATCGATGTTTAAACGTCGACGTCGAGTCAGAAAATGAGTTTTTCTTAAAGGGAGTTCTGAATGAAGAGCAGTCGGAGAATTCGCTGACCTGGTGGTTTCAGTGTGTGTGTGTGTGTGTGTGTGTGTGTGTGTTTCATCCATCAGTGGTCCAGGTGCAGCCAGGCACTGTGTGTGTGTGTGTGTGTGTGTGTGTGTGTGTGTGTGTGCGTGTGTGTGTGTGTGTGTGTGTGTGAGTGTGTGTCTCCATCTGTCAGATTGGAGTGTGAAACATCCTTTTGAAGTAAAAGAGAATTTACTGCAGCTTTCATCCTCTGCCATGACACACACTCACACTCACACACACACACACACACACACGCTGTCATCAGGTCTATCAGCTGTCTGTCAGCCTCTTCTCTCTGACCTTCCACAGAGGACGAACCTCCAGCTCTCTCTCATCACCCCCTCGTTCTTCTTCGTTGGTTAATCCGTCCTGACTCTCTCCTCTGTTCTCACCCACGCTCAGAGGTCAAAGTCACATGACAGCGTTTGTCCTGCTGTCTTCACCGGAGCTGTACATGTTTGAAACCTCACTGTTACTTTAACTGACGTGAACGGAGTGATGTGACTTTAATGTCTCAGCTGTGAAGGTGGAGATCATTTGATTTGTTATCAGCTCTAAGAAACAAGAATCATCAGAGTCATTTGTTACTGAGGCTTTAAATGTAATGGAGTATTAGTGTAAAGTAACTGGAAATAGAAAATACTCAAGTAAAGTACTCGAGTACCACCGTGAAACTGCAGTGAGTGCAAATCAGGCAACGGCAACGTTGGAGAGATCACTGAGAATAAGCTAGGCTAGGCTAAGATAAGCTAGGCTAGGCTAGGCTAGCCTAGGTAAACTTGGCTAGGCTAGGTTAAACTATGCTAAGCCAGGCTAAGCTAAGATAAACTAGGCTATATTCAATCCAAGTGAATGAATAACTACGGTTAGCCATGTTAGCATGTTAGCATTGAGAAATGTTAGCTGCAGTGTCTCTAACATTGTTGCGTGACTAGCTCACTGTAGCTTTTAGCATTACATCATTAATGAACCAGCCAATAAACAGACGATGAGCTGAAGATGCATTCAGGTGCAGTTCGGAAGGTTTGATGCTGCAAAGGAGACTCATGTTGCTAAAAGTGTAGCTTAGCTTTCAGGACACAGTTTACATGGTTCATAAGATTCCCTCAGTTTAATGCTAAAATACCAGATTACAAATTACATATGAGCTAAATACTGATGATAAACAGCCGAGGTGATAAAAAACTTTATTATTACAAGTTTATTTTAATCCACCTCATTTTACCAATTATTCCGACACCCATGAAGGCAACACAGGTTACACCAGAGCAACAATCCCAGAATTCCTCAGGCCTGATGGAAGGGGGGTCTGATAGATGATAAGTGTGTGTGTGTGTGTGTGTGTATGTGCGCGCGCGCATGTGTGTGTGTGCACGTGTGTGTGTGTGCGTGTGTGTGTGTGTGCATGCATGTGCGTGTGTGCGTGCGTGCATGTGTGTGTGTGTGTGTGCGTGCATGTGTGTGTGTGTAATGTAAGCCTCTGCTCTCTGGATTTGAGGTTTTTTCGCTGAAGTCTGGTTTTGATTGAGGCTCCATGATGTCACGCTCGCTGGGAATCTGAACCAACTTCCATAATAGGGCTGTGCATGTGTGTGTGTGTCTGTGTCTGTGTATGTGTGTGTGTGTGTCTGAGAGCAACAACAACTCGATCTATCAGACGGAGGAATCGAGTGAAATGAGTGTAAACTCGTTTTTCTGTTTTCAGTCAAACTCAAACTGACGAATCGTTTCATTCAACAGCTGAAGCTTCTTCTTCTTCTTCTTCTCTCCCGTCGAGTTGTGTGTCAGAGAACGAGCTGAATCTGAAACAACAGGAATCGCTTCGTCTCATTCTGATTCTTTTGTCGCAGCTTTCTGAGAGAAAACTCAGCGAACATGAGACGTTTGGATCCTGCTGCTGACCTGCAGCCAAGTGGGACAGGAAACTGAGGGGAGGGAGAGGGCGGAGGGGGAGGGATGGGGGAGAAACACATGACGGAGAGAAGAAGAGGAGGAGGTGGGGATCGACTGAAGGTTGAGACCGGGGGACGAAAAGGGGAAAACTGAGAAACTGTTGTAGGAGACTTGAGGAGGAGAAGATGTGTTCCAGCTGTTTGAATTCAGCCCTTAATGAGCCGCAGTAATTAATAAAACCCTGTAATTAACTCGCCTGTCATTAACTGACTGAAGCTTAATCCTCAGTAAAACCTTCGTTATGCTCACACGTCATTAAATCCAACATGATCAGTTAATTAAGTCGGGTCGACACGGAGCTAATTAAATGGTATTGATCAGTGTTTAACGTGTGTACTCTGATCAGCCTTGATCAGACTTGATCAGACTTGATCAGACTCGACTGGTTCATCTTAGACCAGAGACACAAGGCTGAGTCTAAACTCACAGCTGCTGCGTTCAAAGACCTCACCTCCTGTGGAAACTGCGACACCCGCTGTAAGTACAGTTATCACAGATCTGCTCTCGACTCCACCACCGAACACATCAGTGCATCAGAGTCAGACTCAGAGGATAAAGTGATGACATCACTGCGGGTGGCGGCGGCGGCGTGAATGGTTCGGCTTCCTGATGGTTATTATCAGTGTTTTCACCCACAGTGGCCGCAGCTCGCTGTGTCAGTGGTGCTCGCTGTGGTGTTACCTGAAGGAGGCGCCATGCTGGATTCACTCGTCTCTGCTGATTGGTCAGAAAATCAAATCACCATAAATGACTCAGATCAGGTCCGTGCTGCGTCCTGTGCAGGCACCTGTCATCTGTTTGTCCAATCAGAGGACGCTGGTTTAATGTGTCACTGATGATGTCATCAACATGCAGCAAGACAAACATCCAGCTTTAACATTAAAGTTGATTTCTTCTTCTTCATGTGTTTTCCCCGGCGCTGCTCTCTCTTCTTCTCTTCCTCGTTCCTCCCGTCTTCTTCTTCTCTGCTTCCTGTCAGCTCTCTCATTTGTCACTCATCTCTCTGTTTCTTCACTCTCACTCCAGCGTGTCAGAGTGTGTTTCCTGCTGCCTTTAAAAGGTGATGAATGTGGCCGAGGCCTCTCATTACACACACACACACACACACACACGCGCGCACTGTTGCTGATGTGATGAAGCTTCTCTGAAACAACTGGCTCCCCCATGACCCCCCCCACCCCCTGTGTCTCCCCTCATGTCTCTCACCCCCCGTCCCTCCACTGTAATCTAATTACCAGCTACTACAGGAAATGACCTCATGCCTCTGACTGCGAGGTTTAAGTTTCCATTACAACACAACTGAGTGCGTGTGTGTGTGTGTGTGTGTGTGTGTGTGTGTGTGTAAGCAGGCAGACAATGATCATCACACCAGTGATCAGTGTTCCTGTTGTTATTGATTATTGATATCTCTGAGTGAAACAGGAGGTGCAGGCGGGACATAATGTTTGGAGGTATCTGATTGGCCCGTTTGAAAAGTGGGCGGGGTCAGAACAAACATGCAGAGCTCCAGTGATTCAGAGTTGGATGATGAGCCTCAAGGATCAGGTGTTCTCCACCTCAACAGGGTTTGAGGAGACCAACACCTGAAGACACACCCACGTAGCATGCTGCTGCTAGCTAGCTAACTGATGAAGCTTAGCGCTGATGCTAACAGCTGGACTCTGATTGGAGGCTGGATGGCAGCATGTGATTGGTCGGTTCAAGCTTAAAGGGGTGTGGCAGTGGAAACCATGTGACCCAGAAACAGGAAGTGACTCTATGCATCAACTAAACTCTCAGTCTCTGGCTTTAGTTCCTCCGCACCTTGCTACTTCCTGTTATTCTTCTTTGTTGTTTCCTGTTTGACTTCCTGTCTGATGGCAACCTCAGCTAGGCGTCTCTGACAGCACAGGTGGTTTCGTGTTCATGCCGCTTGGTCAGGTGTGACGGTGACGCGTCGGCAAATATTTGAATAATTAAACATTTGACCAATCAAACGCTGCCGTGAGTCTCCTGCAGACACCTGTGTGATGATGCTCATTAATGAAACACACTGCACCTGTGACTCACCCTGTGTGTGTGTGTGTGTGTCTGCAGGATTATCTCGGCTGCATCATCGACTGCGGCGCTCTGCCTCTGAAGCCGGAGCAGGTCAGCACGCTGTTCTGCAACATAGAGGACATCTACGAGTTCAACAGGTAACACACCTGCACACACACACACACGCCTGCAGTTTGCGTGGCAGGGGAGGAATATGTGACGAGCTTTAATCTGTTTAAATCGTTTTATTGGCTCCCAGTGACGAAACAGATCAGGACTCAGTCAAATAAACGTTTAACCTGTGATTGGACCTTTGAAATGAAACTGACCAATCAGAGTCGGCTGCGAACACAGCGGCAATGGTGGTGGCTCGGTGTGAACACGAAGGGTTTCTGGCCTGCTTGGTCTCGTGGGGCAGAGCAGGAGGAGAGACACGAACTGAGCAAGGCACTAACGCCGCCGGGCTGCGGGTTCGATTCCCTCGCTGTGTTTTTGGGTGAGCGCTGCAGCTGTCGGGCTCAGACGACCGGACCAGATTATTCAGGAATGCTGTTCCTGCCTCGCAGATCCCCCCCCCCCCCCCCCCGCAGCAGTGCATTCTGGGGGGTTTTCCAGATTCCGCAGGGCTGCTGGTTCGCTGTGTGGCACCGTGCTCGCTGCAGCTCAGATTGTCAGCTGACGCATGTGGCGTGTGATGTCACTGCATGAGAACATTCTCTGAACTGCTCGTGAATCACTGCTGTTTGATATTAAACACTGGGCATTTTGGTCACATGGAGTTTGACGCCGGTGACACGGAGCTGCGGCGTCCTCCTGAATGTGATTTTACCTTTTTACTTTTTTTTATCGTTTTGTGTTAAATGAAGAACACAAACTCCGCCTGCCTGAGGGTAGAAGCTGGAGAAATCAAACGCTCTCTGAATCACTGATTTGGTGTCAGAGTAAAACCTCAGAGGACGTTTGAGGAAAAGACAGAGAGAGAGAGAGAGTGTGTGTGTGTGTGTGTGTGTGAGAGAGAGAGAGAGAGAGTGTGTGTGTGTGTGTGTGAGAGAGAGAGAGAGAGAGTGTGTGTGTGTGTGAGAGAGAGAGAGAGAGTGTGTGTGTGAGAGAGAGGGAGAGAGAGAGAGAGAGGGGAGGGTGAGAGCCTGGGAAGGAAGCTGTTAAAATATGTCACACACACACACTCCACACTCACACACTCTCTCTCTCACACACACACACACACACACACACACACTATAACCCTCCACCCTGCTGAGAGTCCTGTTTTCACACTTCACTTTCTTTGTGTTTGCTCCAACTAACACACACACACACACAGGAACAATGTCATGAACTCACACACTCAAACACAGTTTTCATTCCATCCAGGCTTCCTGCCCCAAGTTCTCATGGGAAATAATGTATGAGAGAGAGAGAGCCAGAGAGAGGGAGAGAGAGAGAGAGACAGGTCAGAGAGAGAGACAGGTCAGAGAGAGAGACAGGTCAGAGAGAGAGACAGCTGTGTTCTCCTCGTTCTCTTCTAATTAGATTTCAGTTAATAAGCAAACGTAACGAAGCAGTTGCAGCTCCCTCGGACTCTGGGTCGTGCACAGTTTGAATCATCTGACCTGGTTTCTCGCTCTTTGTCTGAGAAAATAAGAGACCCCCCCCCTCACACACACACACACACACACTCCCCTCGTCCCGGGTCTCTCTCACACACACACACACACACACGCGTTGCTGAATGCTGTCATGTCGGAGCTATGCTGGATGATGTAGCCACTCTGGGCTTGTTATGTCTACCCATCTGGTACTGAGTGTGTGTGTGCGTGTGTGTATGTGTGTGTGTGTGTGTGTGTGTGTGTGTTACAGTTGGGAATGAAGCCATGTGGTTCTGGAAGTTCACAAACTAACAGTAACGACTGAACCGCTGATTTAAACGGGGTTAAACGCTGCCGCACACAGGACGTCCTGGAGGGGCGGCGAGCCGAGCTGCTGCTAACGTTTGCTCAGCTTGTTTCTCTGATAACTTCAGATCCAGACGTCCGACGACTGAAATCCTTCATCTGCTTCAGATACAGAGTTAAAAACAAGCAGCGGCTGAAAAGAGGAGCACAGAAATGAACAGATAAAAAGATGAAATGAGTTCTGAGTGTGTTTAGTGTAAAAATCCATAGTTTTGTTGTTGTTTGTGTTTTGTTGTTTGTGTTTTGTTGTTGTCTCCTGGTGTTTGTTGTCTCTGCTGTGTACTCTTTTCTCTGTGTGTGTCCTCGCGCTCCTGCTTCATCTGATTTAGTGTCCGACCTTTAGCCCCTCTGACAGCACGCAGCATGATGTCATACACAGACACCTACACGCCGCTCTCCTTGTGACATCACGCGTTCTTCTGGCTCTCACCTCGACCTCGACCCAAACCCGACCCTCATCTTAAACCTGAAACCAGGTCTGGACCCTCAGACGCCTCTTTGAAGTTGTGACAAGATGACGAAACACTGATGTTTCTAACTTTACAAACGAAGACCACACACGCACACACACACACACTTCTCCTGTGCATGTGTGTATCAGCGAATGAACTTGGTCATTTCAGATTTATGTGCCAGATTTAAAATAAACGGATCTGAAGCTTCGACCTGTTTCAGCAGCAGTAGAAGTCAGCTGCTAGCTTAGCTGATCGTTAGCCTCCGATCCATGGAGGCTTCCTCCTGGGCCCAGGTGCAACCAGAGACCTTCAGAGATGTTGTGGAGTCCAGGTCTTGAAGAGTTTTAGCAGCTTTGAAGGGGACCTGCAGTGATAAACGTCAGGTGCGTTCACTCCGGACTGTTTTGGTTTTCCGTCTGTAGCCGTTGATGCGTCCAGTAGCTCGACGTCTCCCAGCAAATCAATTCCACCTTAACTGAGCTCAAACACGATTAAGTCCCGGCTCTAACTGTAAGTGAATAATCACAGTCTGTCTGATCCGTTCGGCTCTGACGCCGTGTTTGTGTTGGATCAGCAGCAGCTGTCAGATCCTGTCGTATCAAAGCACTTTCCACTTCACTTTCCACCGCCGACGGGACGTAAATCAAACGCACCTGAGGCGGGTGGATGTTGGCTCGGCTGCAGACACTAATTGCAGGTTGGTGTTGATGAAAGAAGGGAAACTGACTGCTGGAGTTTCAGGCTGTGTTTGGTGGATCTGCACCAGCTGTCAGACCTCAGAGCTCCCGTCAGAGAGGAGCTTTTATCACGAGTGGGGAGTAATTGAGTACTTTTACTCAAGTACTGTGCTGAAAAGTACAGTTTTAGTTTGATTTCATGACACTTTTTACTCCACAACTCCACCTTTTTATCAACAAACATGTTAATTTTGATAAAAGTTCACAGTTTTTCATTCACACATGGTGTCATTGATCAAACATTGGTTATAAAATACCAATAATTACAAATATTCAACACTTTTGCAAAAAGGTACTGCTTGATTTCAACTTAAAGACCAAATATAAAAACACCTTTATGAACAATAATCACATTCAAACAGAATGAGATCACAAACAGCATGTACAGTTGTTTATTTGAGAGCAAACCAGCTGTTTCACACATCGAGCGTAGTTCAGACGTTAAAGCTTTAGATGATACTGTGAAATACTTAAAGTCATTGTGGATGAAACTTTATTTTCGTTTTTTCCTGAACGCAACAGGCCGGTGCTGCAGTGGTGGAGGAAGTACTCGCATAATTTACTGCAGTAAAAGTATAAATACTCTGATACTTTGCAGTAAAGTGCAGGAAAGACGTGTGTTCAGCTGCAGGATGAGTGTGATCGTCCTCGCAGCAGCTTCTCATCGTTTCTTCATCCGTTCCTCCTTTTTATTGCTTTTCTCTTATATAACTCTGCTCCTCCTCCTCCTGCTCCTGCTCCTCCACCTCCTGCTCCTCCTGCTCCTCCTCCTGCTCCTCCTGCTCCTCCTCCTCCTCCTCCTCCTCCTGCTCCTCCTGCTCCTCCTCCTGCTCCTGCTCCTCCACTCCTGCTCCTCCTCCTGCTCCTCCTGCTCCTCCCTCCTCCTCCTCTTCCCTGCTCCCTCACCTCCTGCTCTCCTCCTCCTCCTGCTCCTCCTGCTCCCTCCCTCCCCTGCTCCCTGCTCCTCCACCTCCTCCTCCCTCCTCCCTGCTCCCTCCTGCTCCTCCCTCCTGCTCCTCCCACCTCCTCCTGCTCCTCCTGCTCCTCCTGCTCCTGCTCCTGCTCCTCCTGCTCTCCTCCCTCCTGCCCTCCACCTCCCTCCTCCTGCTCCTCCCACCTCCCCTCCCTCCTGCTCCTGCCTCCTCCTCCTGCTCCGCCTGCTCCTCCTCCTGCTCCTCCTCCTCCTGCTCCTCCTCCTCACCTCCTCCTCCCTGCTCCTCCCTCCTCCATCCATCAGCGTGCCCTCAGCAGCATATCTCAGATGCCACACTGTCAGCTGCTGTTCTCACTCTGTTAAGGATGAAAACCAGACATCGGCCCCACGTTGTGTTTTGTTTGGCGGCTTGCAGAGGGAGACCTGGCTCTGAGAGGGGGTGAAATAGTTTCAGGTTCAGGGGTCGCAGGTGTGAGGTCAGGGTTAGGTTTGTGTGTGGAGGAAAGAGGCGACGTGATGAGGAGTGAGGCTGAAAGCACGAGAATCACTGGGCTGAAACATTTCAGATCGAAGGGAAGTGAAATAGAGCAGCTGCTCCGACACTTACGTCAGCAACCAATCAAGAAACATCTTATTTTTTTGGTGAAGTAAATATTTTAATATCTCAAGATTAATTTGAAAATGTGCAGGAAAAAGAAAAATTGAGTTTGATTTGAACAAATTTGGATTTCTTTGTAATTTTGTAGTAAACCTGCAAGACATCGTAAAACCCAGTTTGTAGATGATAAAACAAATATTGTTGATATAGAGTGTGTGTCTGTGTGTTACCAGCAGAAACACACCATCTGTACAATCAGGCATCCTCTGTGTCTTCATATATTTCCAGTATTCGCAGTCGTTTCACAATAACAGCGCCCTTCAAAATAAAAGCATGTTTTCAGTGTTTCTGGTTTTTAGCGCTGAACGCAGTCGGGACATCATGACTGAACTTTGGTTTGATTTGCTGATGACACAGCCTGCTTCACTGTGAAGAACGGTCCAATCTTGTGTGATGCTGTGGTCCTTGAACGCATCATTTCATGACAGCTGCAGGCTGATTCTCGTACGGAGGAGCTGAAACTCAAACAATAATGTAAGCAGACTGGCGTCAGAAGGATCAAAACATGTGGATTTGTCTCCTTGTTTCGCCTTGCTTCCTTGCGTCCTTGTTTCGCGCTTTCCTTGTTTCCTTTGCTTCCTGCGGCGGCCGTCTCTCCTTTGTTTCTCATTGTGAAGAGTTTGGCGAAGCGGCTCTGTCGCCCGTCACTGCAAATCCCACCGCTCTCTCTCTCTCTCTCTGCCCCCGTGAGTGCGCTGGCAAAAACAGAAAAACAAAAAGAAAAACACCCAGAATTCCCTCTTCCTCTCCCACAATCCCCCACTAATGATGTCCGCCGGCCACAAAATGAGGCCTGACGCCAGAGGAGAGAGAGAGAGAGAGCAAAGGACGAGGAGGGAAGGGGAGGGAGTGGTGTGTGACTGTGTCTTGATGTGTGCATGTGTGTGTTTGTGTGTGTGTGTGATAATGAGAGACTTGATTTCAGCTCGTTAACTAAGAATGCAGTGAGAGTTCAGCAGAGTAACCTCATGTGTTTGTGTGTGTGTGTGTGTGCGCCTGAGTGTGTGTTTGTGTGTATTAGTGTGTGTGTGTGTGTGCGTCTGAGTGTGTGTTCGTGTGTGTGTCTGAGTGTGTGTGTGTGTTGGCGGGGAAACAAACCTCACTTTTCTCTAACTGACAAAGTGTCTAGGCCGGTTGAAACACACCAAAGTTCAGAGTCAAATAAAAAAAAATAATAAAAAAAAATAATAATAATAATCATTGGCAGTGGTGTCCTTGAACGCATCACTCAAGAGAAACTACTGCTCGTGATGCATCGAATGTCGTCAGGCTGATGTTGGCAGGAGCTGAAACATGAGATCAATAATTCATCTACAGAAAAGATGAATATTAATTAATTATTATTATTATTATTATTATTATTATTATTAATTATATTAATCTCTGACCTTTGTCTCGACCGTCGGCTTCGCTTTCACTCAGTGAACTCACTCGTTTCACTGCAGCTGAGCTGAAATCACGACATGATGCAGACACTCGGGGTGAAGACAGTCGCTCAGTGAAGGAGCTGTAAGACTCTGAAAGGACGGGATGGCGGCAGATCACGGGGGATGCGTTTCAGTCACCTGCTGATTGGATGAGTTTCTAAAACCTTACACAAAATACGTTTTTTAAACACGTGTAAACTCACTAAAACAGCTGATTGACTCCTTTCACATAGTCAGGTGACACGTTTTACTGGTGCGTTCGATGTCACGACTGTAACACGCCAACATGGCTGCCCTGCCGGCGCTGCATCCCGCAGGATATGAAGTCCAGACTCAACCTGGGACTGCTGCAGAGTCATGTGACGCTGGGTTGAATCCCGATTGGACACAGAAGCCAGATGAAAGCTAGCTAACATGTCAGGCTACAGTGACGGTCTTGTTGCCCCTGGTCTCCTCCTCAGGTCCAGTCAGAGGTGCTTTATTCTTATCTGGTCTCCAGTATCTTGGTCTAATAGAGACCAGGTTCCAGCTTCAGGACAATCTGATCTTTCATGTCCTCATTAAGCAGGAAATGAGCAGCTGTGGCAGATGTTGCTGCGATAACTGATGCAGAACATCATGAACAGACCCAGATTGACTGCGGGGTCAGAGGTGTTTGAACCTGGACCAGAGTCCTGATGAGGGTTCAGGTCCAAACATCCAACGGGTCAAAGGTTCCTCCAGTTAAAGTGTGAAGCTGCAGATGTTTCACGCAGGTTCCTACGACAGACGTCTGTATTTACAGAGAGGTTTCTGTGTGAGCAGGTCTGGGACAAGCCTTGGCTGAAACAGAAGGACGGATATGAGAGAGTTAAGATGGAGATGTTGGTGTTGGCGTTTTGGCAGCACGGATGCATGGATAACGATGATGGAGAGTCTTTAGGATGAATGTCTGCCAGCTGTGACAGTCCTGGAGTCGACTCTGTCCGACCGTCCTCGCTGCGACTCCGCTCGTTATTTCTTTTTATAGCATTGAAGCTTTTCCACAAACTCCCAGCGAAGCAAAACTGGCTGAGAACCAGAGTTTCGCTGAGTCTGTGGGAGAAATACGAGCTCTTTAAGCTGCTCTCTCTCTGGTGTCGATGTGCTCCAAGCTGCAGCAGCAGGAACTGGATCCTGCAGGTCCTGCAAGACCCAGCAGAACCTCCGGATCTGTCTGAACTCATGTATATCATTTCTTTCTGCACGAAACGCTGCAGCTCAGCATGACTGAAACCGCTCGGGAACAGCTGATGTTAATGCAGATCAGTCCTGCTGATACCCGACCCGGTTTCTAATGTCAGTAACATCCACGCAGAGCCTTGTGGGCTGCAGCAGGTGGGCAGAGACTATGCAGAGCTTTCATGTTGGATGGATGTTTTAGGTGCGATCCACCTTCTCCTGCAGCATTGGGATGAGCTTAGACCTTCTCCACACTCTGGGTACAGGTCTGACAGAACTGGTTTTCAGGTGTAAGGTAGCACTACCAGCTTATCTGTGGCGGTCTTGTCCAGGATGCAGGAAGAGAAGGCAACAGCTGCTAGCTTGTTAACGTTTGTACCGTTAGCGGCCAGGTGAGAGGTTACTGTTTGGAGAAAACACTGTTAGCTGTGTTAGCAGGCTGCTTCCTGTCAGTCAGGTAAGCTTGAACTGGAACATTGGTGCTGCTCCATGGTCCACAGTGTCCAGGCGTCCACATACTTATGGCCACATGTCAAAGTGAAATTCTCTGTCTCCTCAGCGACCTCCTGGAAGACCTGGAGAGGAGTCCTCACGCCGCAGCCATCGCCGAGTGCTTCGTGGAAAGGGTGAGTGTGTGTGTGTGTGTTTGAGTGTGTGTGAGGCTGTTGTTTGACAGGAAACATGACACAGTGAAGCCCAAACACCCAGTAAACCAGCAGCAGCAGAACTGGACCCTTCATTCATTCCTGTGATCAGCCGCCACTGCCGCCGCTGCTCAACACCCAGTGTCGACTCTATGACTCTGTGTGTGTGTGTGTGTACGCTACAGTTTGAAAATGTTTGTAACGTCTTATCAAAACACTTCAGTCCAACTTCCTGATCCGACCTCAGGTGAGTCTACTGGGATTATTCAGGATCCCCAGAGGAAGAACCATCACTGCTGTCTGGACACAGTTCAGTTCAACAGGGCTGATGTAAAATGTTCTTCAGAGGATGAACCTCACAGACTTTAATGGAACCAGGATCTTCACTCCGGCGCCACCTGCAGCCCTGCAGAGAGCCGTGCAGCAGGGTTTCAGCCCTGAGTCTCTTCTGAAGGAGCGTGTGTGAAGCTGCACTGACTGACTTTACTGTTTGCGTGTGTGTGTGTGTGTGTGTGTGTGTGTGTGTTTGTGTCTTTATTGCCACCTTTCACATCCTGTTTACACCTCCCAAACCTTGGCCAATCAGAGAGCAGCTTCTGTCCGAGGTGTTGCGGTAGAAGGTGCTGCACGCTGGTTTGATGTTTGTTCAGACTGAAGGCGGACATAAGATTAAACTGTGTCTGTGTGTGTGTGTGTGTGTGTGTGTGTGTGTGTGTCTGTGTGTGACGTTGAGCTGCAGATTCACACGGTTTCAGCCTCTGACTGTGTTAACCTGTCTCTCAGCTGCTTTAATGACCCCAGAATGAATTAATATCAATTATAATTATGTGCAAACTCAACACAGCGGTGACAGAGCCGCCACAGATCAGCTGAAAGGACCGCCACAGATCAGCTGACAGAGCCGCCACAGATCAGCTGAAAGGACCGCCACAGATCTTCCTATCTTATGTTCTTCACTGATTCTGATGAGTTTGCTGCCTGAGCGATCAGCTGATGACCGTCTTTCTCTCTGTCCTCCTGTTGTTTTTGCAGAGTGAAGCCTTTGACATCTACACCCTGTACTGCATGAACTACCCAAAGTAAGTACTCATCCCCTTGTTGGTGCGTTTGAGACGGCGGTTCGTTAACCGTCAAACACTTCCTGTCAGTGCAACACGTCCAAGTTATCGTCTAAACACGTCAGAGAGAGTGAAGTGACGATGAATCAGGTGCTATCTGGAAGGCTTTCTGCATCATGCTGTGAGCAAGCATGCTCGGATGTGATGCTGCAGCTCGTGAGCTGGTCACCTGGTGGCGAAGCTGTGCAGGTGTGTTGCAGGTGTTGCGGGTGTATTTCAAGTGTTGCGGGTGTGCAGCCTGTTCGTCCCCTGCAGGATTTTAAACTGATCTGCTGCCAGGAAACACGCAGAAAATGGCAGTTGTCTTGTTTTCCAGATAGCGAACGTTAGCGTCCCGTGCTAATCTCACACACACACACTGCACTTCCTGTCACTGCTTCAGAATAAAAGCCGACTCCTGTTTCAACAGTTCAAAGCTTTTAATGTGAAGCCGCTGCAGCAGGTAACGCGCTGGTGCTTTTGACTCGTTTGCAGACGCCTGCAGTGCACTGACAGCTAAGCTCTGATTTTGTGGTCAACAGCAAAACGAAGTCAGATTTTATAGAAATCTGTGAGCGACGAGCTTCATTTTCACTTAATTTACGAGCTCAGTCAATCAGTAATGTTAGCTTTAGCATGTGGCTACCATGTGATTGACATGTGGCTTAGATGTGCAGCAGCAGCTCAAACGTTTTGTCCAAATATGGTCACGGCTGCTTCCTAAAAACCAAGATGGCTGCAAACAAAAAGCTGCACTGCAGCTTTAAAACAGCCGCACACCAACGTGTGACGTCACTGTGGCTACGAGCGTCACAGACAGTGACACTGCATCGAGTAATCAGGAGTCTAATATCGTTTTTAGTAAAATCTGAATGCGTCTGGTAAAATTGTCTGAGCGTCTTTCATTCCTGATTCTTTCATATTCAGAGTGACGTGTTGACGTTTCTCTTCCGCCTGCTTCTGGTAAACTGACGGGACGAGTTCAGCCCGACGGCGGAGATGTGTTTACGACACAAGTAAACGTGTTTCAGTGGAAACACGAAGGGAAGTCAAATAGAAGCTGCTGAGAGGACTGAGCTCACACACACACACACACACACACACACACACTGAAGCCTCCTCAAACTATCTGACAGATGTTTGGCCTCAGTGTGTGTGTGTGTGTGTGTGTGTGTGTGTGTGTGTGTGTCTGCACCAGGATTCTTTGGTTTTGACTCTGACACAGAGTCGTGACTCTCGACTCACTGGATGCTTTGTGACGTTTGTGGGAAGCAAAGTGAAAACAGTCAAACATCAGTTTTTCTGCTTTTCGACACATTCATGTCGTTTTCCACACACGAGACAATTCGAACAGTCGGTGGAAGGAAAATGACAAAGACTGAATCTAAAACTGTGGATTCAATAAAAGAAAAGCTGAGGACAGTGAAACAGGACAGAGGCTGCACCTCAAACAAACCAGCTGTGACCCTGTCCGCTGCCTGCAGAGTAGTGACCTTGTGCAGAGTAGTGACCTTGTGCAGAGTAGTGACCTTGTGCAGTGATGCTCTGCTCCCAGAGCTCCTGCCACGCTCTGATCTCTCCCTGGAAGTCCTGCTCTGTGACCTTGTGCAGCTCCATCTGTGACGTCCTCTGGACCTCCTCCACTGTGTCAGAGCAGAGACCCTTCAGCTGCACCGTCACTGTGGAGGAGGAGGAGGAGTGTGTGTCTCCAGATGCAGCAGATCGGGTGGAGAGTGGTGATTGTGTTGGTGCCAGGATGGAGCATCCAGCTGCACAGCTTCACTGTAGATCTGAAGCATCTGCTCTGACGTTTTTCGGAGTCTGACACAGGATCGCTCGAGTTCACAGCAGGGTTCGTGTTTTAGGTTTAAAACGAGACTAAAGAAGATGCTGACGTTGATGAAACAGGACTAACATGTCAGAGCTTCGACTCCCAGACATTCATAAAAGCATGATAACACTTATGCAACATCTCTGCCCATTGGATGTGTGTACTTCCTGGAGTTACTGAGCTTCATGTGGATCGTCTGTTTGTCTGTTTGAACTAAAGTGAATCTTCAAAAACTGTGAAGGATAAAAATGAATAAAATGCCACGGAAACCATTTTCAGTATGAGTCAATACGATTAACACAGTGAAGCTGAAGTAGTCACAAAATCATGTTCATGTTGTAATGTCGATCATGTGACATCAGACAAAAGTTGTGTGTGCTCCGTGTTGCATTCAGGAAATCTGTGCATTTTATTATTGTGACTGTTGTGAAGTTTAAGAGTTACTGCTCATTACATAGCAGCAAAGGTAAAAAGGTGCATTTAATGCATCAGACTGCTGCAGCCTGCAGGTGCATGCAGGCTCGAGCTGAATGTGGTGACTTTGGCCTTTGGTTCAGGCGCTCACGTCACAGCCGAGCTCAGGAAACCGTTCATGTTCCAAGTTCGTGCGGCGTGGTTTGCAGCGTGAAGTCCAAGCCACCAAACGTCACATCCAGTGTAGCCGAGCCGCTGTAGATGCTAATCAGCCGAGAGCAGCGAGTGTGTTGGTGTTTGCTGAGCGTAATGGGACCAGAGGTGCTGAGAGGCCTCATCAGGTCGTGTCAGTGTGGAGGAGGAGGTGGTGGTTCAGGTTTGCAGAGTGTAGAGACAACAAACAAACTGTCTGATGGTCAGCAGGAAAAGGTTTGTGCGTCACCGAACCATCAAAGCGCTCGTTAAAAGTGCAAATGTTCTTCAAAATGTTGCAGTCGAAGCGTTTGTCGTGGTCTCGCGCTGAGCTGTTGGGTGCAGATGTACAGCAGTCGTCTGTTTCTGTCTCCGCCTCTGTGTTTGTCTTTTATTCTCTGCAGAGAAGAATCTCTGCTAATCTCACACTCCATCAATCTGACAGACAGATGTTTGGCCTGACTGGATCGCCGCCCGGCTCTCAGTGTGTGTGTGTGTGTGTGTGTGTGTGTGTGTGTGTGTGTCTACATCTATCTGCATGTTAATACACTTAAATCACTGTGTGTACACACTGTAAAAGCCTTCATCGTGTGTGTGTTCAGTGTGTCGGTCTCTGGAAGTCGACCCCTCCTTCACCTCGCTCCACTCTGCCTGTCGCCTCCTTAAAGCTCCATTAAACTCCAATAAAAATAAGTAGGTCAAACGTTTTCAGACCACCAAACCGAGGAGCTCTGAGTCGGCCCGTCTCCAGCTTTCAGTGCTGCATCGCTGCTTCTTCTGCTGGATCCTGTCGGGCCTCGCAGATCCAGAAACTTCTCCTGCTGGGTACATTTCAGGACAGTCATAGGCAGGACTTCTTTATTGAAACCAGAAACACATGAACCGAGTGTAGAGCCGGCAGATTTGTGTTGTCACATCACCCAAATAACAAATAACCGAACCACAACCAGTCCAGAAGTTCCAGGATTGAGTTTATAAAAGGTGCCAGATTTAAATTTGAGTTCCATCTTCTTCAGAGTAGTGATCCTGTGCAGTGATGCTCCTGCAACGCATGCATCGCTTCCTGGAAGCAAAACAAAGTTGCATCAGCAACCAAAGCAGTGAACCTTCAGCCTGAGGAAGCAGAAGACGTCACAATGAAGTGTGAAGGGCTGAGGGTGCCACAGTTTTGGTTGTTTGCACCGAATGTTTCCTGACATGCCCCCACGGCTTCCTGAAGATTTTCAAGGTCTGATTTCCTGAGTTTGAAGCAGAATCTGCTCAAGTTCACTGCAGCGTGAATGTGGTCAATGAAAACTAGGACGAAACGCAACAGCAACCTGTTTCCATCACTAAGACGAGGGTTTGATGAGCTAAACCTGGGTCAGTCATTGTAAAAACTGAATGATGTGTTTAGGAGGATTCTGTTGTTGCAGCCAAAACACTTTAAACCGACATCATGTCAGCTCAGAGCCCCAGTCTTTGCACTGCAGTTCAGGTTGTTTGTGGTGAATGTCGTCCCCTTGACGCCTCAGAACGTTGATGCCGTTGTGCTGGAAGCACATCATGATGCGCAACCCACAACCAGCGTGCCCTCTGACTGCAAAGGCTGCAAAGACTTCGCCCTTGTCGCACCCTATCATACACCTGCAGCACGCACAATCATGTTGTGTTCAAAGACAACAGTTACTTCCATCGCATGCAATCGGTACAGAGCCACATAATCAGCATGGTTGGTTTCACCGAACATGCAGGTCATGTTCATGTTCACGTGTGTTGCTTTAAGGCAGCGAGACAGTAATGTGATCAGCAGAGGAGAAGACGTTCCGTCGGCCTCTGCATTTTTCCGCTGCAATCCGCTGGGTCAGATTTGGAGGGAAATCTGCTGGATTGCAGGTTTGCAGCTCCGCCGGGAAAACCAGACCAGAGTCTTTGTTTGGTTGGTTTTCCTGCGTCAGAGGAGAAATAACAACGCGTTCAGGAATGTAGCTTCACGGCCGTTTGAAACTGGCAGAGTCCAAAAGCTTCGAGACCTCTTTCTTTCACAAACATCACAACACTTTTCTTGTGCGTGTCATGAAATAAAGCCCCATTAAAACGACATTAACAGACGTGGATGTAGCCTCGGTAGGTGGATCCAGATGGAGGACTGGAACAGATGTTGAGCTAATTTATGCTGCTAAACTCCACTTGGACTCTGTTTGTAACGCTGTAAACTGATGAGCTGGAGATCCAGGGGGCTTCAGAGCCTGGGTGAGGAGCGGGGGGCGTCTGTAAAGCCAAGTTTTAACTCAACAGGGAAATATGCCTCTAACAGTCGGAGTCGACACACATGAAAGTGAAAGTATATTGAAGAGAGCAGGTCGCTGAGTTTAGATTCACTCCTTTATGTGTTTGGAAAGTTTACAGTCCTTTTCTTCCACGACTGAAAGCCTCCATCTGACCGAATCAAACAGGAGAAACTCTGAGAACAATCACTGAGGAGGAGCAGGAGGATTTATGGGATCACGAGCAGCTGAAATCAAACAATATTGGAGCAAATGAATTGGAAAAACAGACACGGGACATTAAAATCAAAGCAGGAAATCATGAAAAGGAAGTCATCGACTACTTCCTGCTGTAGCGACGATGCAGAGTTTGCGAGCACAGCATGCAGCTGTGCAGCATGCGGCTGTGCAGCTGTGCAGCTGTGCAGCATGCGGCTGTGCAGCTGTGCAGCGCTCCTTCACAGAGATAAGAAACAGTCTGATTTTAGTTTAGATGCATCAGTAAAGCTTCTGCACTGGACTGATTGGATTCAGTGTGCATCCAGATGATGCTTACATCTAGTTTACACCTTGTTTTCTCATGTTTATGGTGCAGGTTCTTCTTCTTCTGGTGTTTTTCAGTTGTCAAGGTGACCATGGACCATTTAAGGCCTCTAAAGGTGAAGTAGTGTGGGATCATGGGAGTTGTGGTTTTTATCAGCACTGGTGTTTCTTTAACAATAAAATCATCGTCAGTCAGTTTCTATAAGTCAGATTTGCAGGGAAGAGGTCGGGTCGATGGATCCAGGAGGCTGCTGCTCACTTTCACTGTGAATCCAACGTGTGAATCCAAGTTTCATACCTGATTTCTGGAGCTACCGTACTTACTTTAACTCAAACCAGGATGTTTTCTTCAACGTTACAAAGTAGTTTTAGTGTCCAAACCGAACCAAATCGTCTGTTTCACAACTTTAACTTTAATCCAACTTTTGTGAAAATGTTTCTCACCTTTATTTTTAAAGTTTTAACCAGATGCATTTCATATTAATTTATTATAATTCACTTCACAGTGGAGGCTGCACAAGCAAACTGATGCTGAGGGGTTTCAGACTGACCAAGCTTTGATGAGTTCAGAGAGCGCGTTCAAACTGGACACGTTTGACTGTGAATTGCAGTAAAATGTCCTTCTTCTTCTTCTGGTAACGATTATTTGATCTCAGTCCTTTGTAGTTCAGCTTGTGGAGGCCCAGTACAAACTGCGGTCCTGCATTCGCCTGAATCATCGCCCAGAGCGGATCAAACTGGTCTTGGCTCAGTAGGCGGGAAGTGAGGACAGGGGCGTCGACGTCAGAAGGAGACGTGGCCGCAGAAATGATGGCAGGATGTTTGCAGCTGTGCATGTTGTTGTAATTTGATTTGCAGAAATAAGAAACAAGTGAAGCCCCAAAGCTGAGCTCTCTACCCCGAGGTGAGCATCGGGCAGAAGTGTTGAAAGAAGCATTTGCACAGTAAATACATGATACTGACATACGTCGGAAAAGTCATTTGGATACCTGGAAAAATGACTTTTTGCAACCGTAAACAGATTTTAAAGGTAGACGGAAGAGCGGTGGGCAGAGGAGGGTAATGGCGGTTTGAGTGGCTGTGCAGACAGCACGCCGGTGTTATGTTTCCTCTGATTGGTGGAGATGAATTGAGGCTCTCGGGAGCAGCTGTAATTATGTTCGGCCTGTGAGAATATGGAGGCAGAGATGAAAACTGGCTCCAATTTGTTCTGTAATAACGACGAACAGGCTGGTTTCTCTTAGCGTGGCTCACACGCCGTCGTTTTCTGAGGTTGGCCTGACGGGAATCTGTGCAGTTCCTAGGAAACTGTCTCTGGTGTACATTTTTCATATCGACCATATGCTTTGAATTCTTCATGCAGAAGTCAGTGTTTATCTGAAGCTGAAGTCAGTTTCCTTCAGTCTGGTTTTGCCTGAGATCACAGATTAAAGCTTCATCTGAGTTCTTGGAAAACTATTGGGTGCAGCACAATAGATCCAGAAGCTGCTGAGGTTTACTTTTTCTTCACTGTAGCTAAAACTGTAAACTTTAAGGTAAATTAGACTTTAATAATGTCCAATACAGGTCGACTGCCAGTGTGTGTGTGTCTCTGACAGACTCAGGTTGTTGTTGTCCACATGATGAAACCTGCTCCTCTGTGTCCTGCTGCAGCTCAGCACAGTAGCTTTAGCTAACAGCATTAGCTGCAGCCTGTCTGCAGCAGCTCTCTCCAGTCTGCAGCAGCATGTTCCTTCAGGAAGTTGTGCTTTGGTTCAGGTTTTCTTCTCTTCTCTGGCTGCCAGTAGTCATCCCGGTTACACTGCTCCCTGCAGAGCCGATGGGCAGCAGCGACAGCGTGTGGACGGGAGCGTTAGCGTCCGTTTGGAGCGGCAGCTAGCCGCGACTTCAGCGCGCCCTGACCCGACAGAGGCGGCCTGTTAACAGCTGATCAACACTGGACCAGTTTAACCATCTTTCAGGCACCAGAACATGAGAAAATGTGCAGACGTTCCCTTTAATCCAGGTTGTTCTAACATTTGTACAACTTCCTGTTGGATGATTGCTCTGGTCCCTGCAGGTTTGTGGAAGGTGTGGCTGGACGCCACGTTGTCTCACTGAATATTTGCCTTTTGTATTAACTGTGACGATGTTTGAGAGCCTGGACATGAAAACACGGATCCAGCTGTGAGTCAACATTGTGCAGATTTGTTCTGATAAAAGCTTTTTTAATTTCTCTCCGAGCGTCTCGGCTGTTGCTTGTTAGACTCACGTCTCTGCAGTGACGAACATCTAAACTGTTGTGGGTAAACCTTGTTTCAGGCTTCCTGCTGAACACATCAGTGACGAGTCTGTAGAAGTTATTACCTCGTCTCTGAATTCCTGGACTCCATCCTGTGATTAACGTCTATCTGGAGGAAAGGAGCCTCCTCTCTCTCTCTCTCTCCTCTCTGCCCCCGTCGTTACCTTGACCTCCTTCCTCCTGTCCTGGTCCAGACTTCCCCCAGTCGCCGCTCTCACCACTGGTGTCCAAGATTCTTTGGCTTCACGCTGTGATGAATGTTTGTCAGCAGACTCAACAGCTGAGGAGTCTCTGTCCTCCATCACCTCCTTTCACTACCTCCGCCATGTTTCCCCCTCCTTCTCCTCCTCCTCCTTCTCCATCTGGACAACTCTTCCTCCTCAGTTCCCTCAAAATTTGTCAAACAGCCGAGATTCTCCTCCATTGTCTCCTCCTCCTCCATCATCACCACACCATCTGATTCGTTGTCGTCTCCAGTTTCACCTCTTCCTCTTCTCTTTCTTTCTCTCCTCTTCGATTCCTCCTTTCCTTTGTTCAAATTGTGATGAATGTTTGACAAACTTCTCTCTTTTGTCTCGTTGTGAATGTTTGTCAAAGGTCCAAACAGCTGCCGACTCCTTCTCCTCCCTCCATCCATCCATCCTTCCATAATCTCCTCCATCTGTCTTCTTCTTCTATCTTGTCTCCATCTTTTCCTCACCTCCTCTTCCTCTCCCTCCTGTCCTGAGGAACATTAGCCAGAGTACCTCCTTCTGCTCCATCATCTTCTGGACCGCCTCCACTCCTCTTTCTCCCTTTGTTCCTCCGTTTCTCCTTCTTATTAAATTTCATGTTGTGATAAATCTCGATCTCTCTTCCTCTGTTGATGTTTCTAATCTTAACCTGGACATCCATCACGTCAGAGCCATCATAAACTCTGGTTCTGGTTCTGTTTATCAAATTCTTCATGAGTCCCGAATCTTAATTTACAACAGATTCGGGCCATAAAAGCTCATTTGTCATGAATTAGGAGGTATTTCTTTAATTTGCACTTTTGTTTCTTTAGTCTGACGTTTGAGGATCATCTGAGTTTGGAGCTTTGTGCTTACAATAAGACCTGAAACGTGAAAAACATGATACAGGTACCGGTGGACAACGTAAAACAGGAGACATTCAGGTTGTAAAGTGATCTGGCAGGATTGTCAGTGGACCATGAATGTTGGTGCAGGATCTCGCGATGATCCATCCAGACCACAGTGCTGGACCATCTGTCTCTACTGCTAAGCTAGCAGTGGAGCTAACCTTAAATACTAGAGCTTCCAGGATTAAATAAACACTGTTAGATCTCAAAGTCAGAAAGCCGTCTGCTGTGGGTTTGACAGAAGGTCTGGGCTGACACACCTGTGCAGGTGATCAGGAACCTGATTAACATGAAGAACCTGCTGTATGCCATGAAACTTAAAACAGTCATGCTGCTTGTCATAATTAACAGATAAAAGGTATTGAACCAGATATTTGTATTGATAATGCAGCAGAAAAAGACATTTAAAGTGTATTTAATAACAATTATTTGATATTTTAATCAAATCTTAATGTTTAAGTGTTGCCACTTGGCAGCCATCCTTCTTTCAGTGGGACAGAAAAACTCCATCACCAGTAAAATCTGTTAAAAAGCTAAGAAAATGGAGGTTCAGAACAGTTTTTCTTCTTGTCAGCTTCTTCTATGGTTTCAGTCCAGAGTGCTGTGACATCACGCTGTTAGCTCCTCCCACCAGAGCAATCAGCTGATATCAGACTGAACCACTGACTTGTTTCAGTCCGAGTCTAGTCGACAAAACTAACCAGGAACCAAGAAAACTGTCCAAACTGTCATGAATCTCAGCTGTTCGTTGCTGCAACAACACAATTGGTTGGTTTTGTTTCCTGGTTCAGATGTTTGGTTTTTAGTGAGAGGAGGCGGGACATCAGGTGCACAAACACCAACACCTGTGTAGCTTCAGACTTCTCTATATAAAATGCTATAATAAATCAAATCGAATCTCTGTCTGTCCACAGTTCGGTGGCCGTGCTAAGGGAATGCATGAAGAACAAAAGTCTGGTTCGTTTCTTCCAGGAGAGACAAACGACTCTGAACCATTCTTTACCTCTAGAGACGTACCTGCTCAAACCTGTGCAGAGGATCCTAAAGTACCACCTGCTTCTACAGGTAACACCGCAAATACTACACACAGCACCTCAAATACCACCTGCTACTACAGGTAATACTTCAAATACTACCAAACACTACATGTGGTGCCACAAATACCCCTTTGCTTCTACAGGTAACACCACAAATACAATACATAATACCTCAAATACCACCTGCTACCATGGGTAATACCACAAATACTACCAAATACAACATTTGGTACCACAAATACCCCTTTGCTACTTCAGGTAACACTGCAAATACGACCAAATACTACAAGTAGTACTTAAACAAGTACAATAAAACACAAATTAAATCCTCAACCTCGATCAGAGATGCAGGTCTTTCTGAGGACTCACATCAGACCCTTAGTTCTAAAGGATCAGGATCAGAGAAACCTGTTTAAGGGTCTCTGGACTCGTCTGCTGGGTCTCAATCCACTTCTGATAAACGTGTTTATAATCATATCTCTGCTACACTGCAGCTTTCAGTCGAATCATCAGTCACAACCTTCACAGACGTCTGGAGATATTCAGCTGACGGTCTCACTTGTAAAACACACCACACACACACACACACACACAGACACTCATGCAGCTTTCCCCAATAAACTGGTTGAGTCTCTTCACTGGTTCCAGTCCAAGCCCACCTCTGAGAGGAGCGAGGATGATGAAACCAGAAGAAACGAACACACACTGTAAAGCCCGGCCTTTGCTCTCTGATGTTTGGTATTATTGTGTGTTGTTGTTGCTCCGTCTACAGTGGCCAGTTTAAACACTGGTCAAACATGTGTTTGGAGCTGCGCTGGGATTTTCCCATAATCCCCAGCTGGTCGCGCTTCAGTGGTTTCTGTGATGAAGTGCTGAATCAGCGCGTAATTGTTTGATATATGTTTGTAAAACAGGGCTCATGTTCAGAGAAGAGAAGTCTTTTTGCACCAAATATCGAATGTCTGTGTCTTTATTCACATTCAAGGAACTTTCGAAGCACTTTGACAAGAGTGACCCCGGATACGAGGTCGTGGAGGACGCCATCATCACAATGACAGCGGTCGCCTGGTACATCAACGACATGAAGAGGAAACAGGAACACGCAGTCCGACTGCAGGTGACCACACACACAAACAGACTGTCAGCATTAATATAATGATAAATCACTCGCTCTGAGATGCTGCAGTGTCATTTTCCTCAATATAAAGTGTGAATGATGCACCAGAGAGTCAATTATCAAATCACCAGACACAAGACACAGCTGCCAGTTCTCTGATCTGAAAAAGCTTCAGAGGCAAATCAAAACATCTATCTGCTACTAGATTTTGACAAGGCTTGGACACGAGGTGAGAGAGCAGGACCCAAGTGCAGGCAGGGACAAGAAGCAAAAGATTTTTTAACAATTTATTTAAAGACTTAGGCTTACTGATGGTCAAGGCAGGCAGGTAATCAGTCCAGACATGGCATGGTACTCAGTAATCCAAAAAAACCCCCAAAGATCCAAAAAGAAACAGAAATCCAAAATCTCAAAGAACAAGGAAAGCACAAGGACACTAACATAGCAAATGAACCAACACAGAACAAAGGCAATGACACAACTTGAATAGACAGGGGAGGGCAGAAAAACAAGACACAGGTGAGACCAAACAACTAATCAAGAGCAGGAAACACAAGTACGAAATAAAACAAGAAACTCAACTCAAAACCATGACAGATTTGTCTGAAAATTGGTTTATATTTGCTCATTCAAGCAAAATAAATCTAATTAATGTGTATTTATTAAAGAAAAAGCTTCAAAACCGTAGTTTAGGTCTCTGTTAGATTAGAACTGTAGAGGATCTCAGATGGTTCCCTGAGGAACGCCGTCCTGACATTTCACAAACCTCCACTTCAGTTTTTTATTGGAGATTTTTATGATATTTTTATTTGAAGTTTAGATTTTTAAAACTTTGGTCCATAAAAACAACAACAACCTGAATGTTTTGGTACAGACGTGGACCATTAGTCTGTATCGTGCTTTAAAATGAGGCCGGTGATGTTTGTGTTACAATACAATTCAATGAGTCAAATAAAAGATGCTCGCCATCTCTTAATACTGTCTGACTTGCTGTCTGTGGCGTTCAGCTCAAAGCTGATTGGTTCCCACTGTAGATGTCATTTTTTATGAAGAGTTTTGTTTTAAATCAGTTAAACAGGAGGAAATGGTGTGTTTGTCGGGGACTACTTTCAGCGGTGGATTAATTCACATTTAGTGCTGTAACATTGGTGGGATGTTGATTTTGATGACTTTTGGCTGCAGAAGTTGAGAAAAATATCCAACATCTTTTAGTTCATTAAAACCTTTTTAACAGAATTAATACATTGATTTTAAGCTGAAGGCCACTTGGCTGCCTCCTCCTCCTCCTTGTTCTCCTGGTTGGTGGAGAGACAGACGGGTGGCTGGAGGTCAGCTGGTCGACCTGAAGGTGTCAACTGCTGCATTCCTCAACTTCCCCACAACACGTGTTCACATCATTACACTCACAGGAACATGTTATTAACTTGTTTCATCACACGTGGACGTGTTCACCAAGCGTGTGAGTCCTAACACCTCCTCCAGTTCAGTTAAATGTCTCTCAGCTCAAAGCTCATTGGTTCCCACTGTAGATACAAACCTTTATGAAATCCTCACAAATCTAACATTTGATTTTTAAAGCTTCAGTTTTTATCAGTCAAACAGGAGGAAATGCTGCATTTGTCTGGGAACTACCTTCATCAGTGGATTAATACACATTTGGTGCTCTGTTGTTAGGTGCAGAAGGATTTTGATGATTTTCAGATCAGGTTTGGTGAATTTGATTCCAGTCTGTGCAACAGAGGTACAAACCCGTCAAACCATCATCATTAACAACAAGTGAACCAGTAAATCCAGTTGTTTGGTTCAGTGATAGTGTACGTTCAGGGAATGGGGTCAAAGGTCGTCTCCACAGCTGGGTCTTACAGCAGAGGAGCTGACTCAGTTACAAACTCTTTTCTGGAAACTACAAACATGGAGATTGTGTGTTGAGGAGCAGCCATTGAAGAGTCCTGCTGTCGGCTGCAGTTTACGCCCTGAAGATACAGGAAGTCCACAGGTGTTGACCTCTGAGCAGCTGCGATCTGGAGGTGAAACGATCACGCCGCTCCAGATGAAGCAGGGTCCAGATGTTTGAAGAGGATGTTTTATTTTCATGAAGCGTCCTTCCTGTTTGTGTCTCTGAACCCAAACTAACCCAGACTCCTAATAATGCCTCCGAAACTGAAAGGAGAGCGGAGAGCCGCTTTGTTTTGTTGAACTTTGAGGTGAATCGGACACATTCATGACTCAGCGGTCATGGAACTGAAAGTTCTCAATAAAAACCTGATAAAGTTTGTCTTACTGGCACAGAAACAGGATTCTTCATAGGAACCACCGGATTCATGTAAGAACCGATCAGATTTGATCTTGAGGTGCATGTATTTATCAGGGACTCTGTTGCGTTCACCAGTTTAGTTTTAGTTTTCTCACAGTTTGACAAAATCAAGATCATACAGACACGAGTCAGAGCTAGATGTGAAAGTATCAGGACTGGAGGGAGGTCGACTGGTAATTACAGGTTTATTTAGACCAAACTACAGTTGGTGATTGTTGGAACAGTGGAAAGACCGATCAAGATGGTTTTAGTTTGTGTCGTAAAATGTTAAAATCACTTTTATTTTGACCGGAGTCTGGTGGGTTTGAGCACAGTGATACAACATCTGTTTGTGGTCATACTAAAGAAGATCTTTACATTAAAGTCTGTCTCTGTAGGAGCCTTTACATCAGGGCGTCAGATGCACCGTGATGGTGGACAATGGTCTTCGAGGTTTACACCAAAGCCTGTTTCATGAAGGTCTTTCACTCAACACTGGGTCAGTTTAAAAAAATGGCAAATCACCAGGTTGTTTTCCTTTAAGATTAACATTTAATTAGAGGCGAAGTGGTTTTCTAATGTTTCTGGTCTGGAACATCTTCATTTGTTCTAGATGGACCTTGCAGGTCAACCTAGAAGCTCAGAAGTTAAGAACCGAAGAACCTTTTAAACAGTTGATTTTAGGTATGCTCAGAAACATTTGGTCCCTACACAGAGGATCCCCTGATCGGTCAGGCTGACCTAGGACACAATACGAAGGTTCTCTGTAGAACCATGTGATGTTACCGCTACATAGGTTCAGATGATGGGGCCGACATTATTGACTGTGTGCTATATTGGCGTGACCTTTGACCTCTGTGACCTGGCAGGAAATCGAGTCTCTGCTGGTGAACTGGAGCGGGCCGGACCTCAGTGGCTTTGGAGAACTGGTCCTGGAAGGTTCCTTCAAGGTCCACAGGGTGAAGAAGGAGCGAGCCTTCTTCCTGTTTGACAAGATGCTGCTGATTGCCAAGAAGAGGCTGGAGCAGTTCGTCTACAGCACACACATATTTGTAAGCTTGCTTTTCATTTATTGGTATGAACATTTACTCAAAATGAATAATGATTTAATTAAAGATCAAACGAATCTGCAGCTTTGGTGCAGAAACAATTACCCGAAATCAGATTCTTCACCGCGTCTTCCCCGGGAGCAGCTTTTTATATTTATTCACATTCCTGTTCCCTAGAAACGATGTTTGTGTATTAATAAACAGTTTTCATCTTTATTTTGTGACAAATGTGACCTCTGGGGTTCTTTGAGTGAATAAAACTGGACGTATACAGTCACAGGGAGTCCACGGTTCAGGTCCAGACTTCTCCCTGTAGTTCAGGTTCAGGTTCAGGAAAGAAAGCATGATTTTGGTTTGTTTTAATGAAAAGTCAGATGTTCCCTGATCCTCCACCAAAAGCTGAAAAATGCTCTACAGTGATTGGACATGTTGTTGGAAAATAGCTGATTGATGATGGAAGAGCTCGACTGTTGCTGTTGGAGATTAAGTTTGTTAAAAGAGACCTCGTTCGTCCTGATGTCTGTCTCTTCCTGTGCTTCAGTGCTGTAACCTGCTGCTGGTTGAGACCCTGAAGGATCCTCTTTGCTTCAGAGTGTCGGATCAGACGATTCCCAAACAGCAGCACATCGTCCAGGTGAGCGCCGCCGCCTCACGACCACAATCTCAGAATATACTTTGACGCGTAAAGGTCACGATTACTGCGTGCAGTCGGCCATGTTGTTGTTAATACTTGTGTCCTCACTGCAGACAAAGAACCAGGAGGAGAAGAGACTGTGGGTGCACTACCTCAAGAGGCTGATCGTAGAAAACCATCCTGCTTCACTGCCTCATAAGGTAAGGATGGAGGAGGTGAGGGAGCGAGGGAAGGAAGAAAAGAAGGAAGGAAGGAAGGACAACCAGAGAAATGTTTCTCTTCTTTATTTTATAATAATATTTGTTATTATCACTACAAACATTGTAATTATGACCAATATTATTAATAGTACTGGACATTAGTAGTAAAGGTTGTAGTTGTATAAATACTTGTAGCTGTAGCGCTAATATTTAGTTTCTCTTGCAGTAGTGGTACCAGTTGTAGTTCTGAGTGGTTGTTGTATGAATATAAAAAATAATAGTATTACAACTGTATATTTGAAGTAGAAATACAAGTAGAATTAATTGTAATAGTACCATTATTAATCCTGGTAATTACGTAGTTTTGGTTCTTCTATTGGCAGCATAATCAGTAGCCGTGGCACCAGTTGCAGTAGTAGCTGTAGGTGATGTTGTATTAGTATCAACAATAGGAGTATTTCCACGGCACTGGCTGCTACGACTATACTAAATACTATGTATACTACTTGAAGTAGAAAAACAAGTAGCATTAACTGCATTAGTACTACAACCAGAAGTATTCTTATTAATCCTAGTATTTAAACAATTGCAGCTCTTGTACTAGCAGTATTGGTACAATGAACATTAGTAGTTGTACAATATTGGCAGTATTATTAATAGTATGAATAGTGGTGGTAGTACTTATGTGGTAACTGTGGTACTTTTAATAACAGTAGCACTGGCTGAAGTAGCTGTATTAGATGTAGTGGAATCAGTTGCAGTGTTTGTTAGTATCAACAGTACTAGTGTTACTACAGTGCTGGCTGTATTTGGAGTAGAGGTACCTTAACTGTAAGAGTGCTGTTAACTCCCAACAGCACAGGTAGTAGCAGATATTAGTATTAGTGGTAGAAGTAGTGTTAACTGTAGTAATGCATGAACTGTGACGCCTTTGTTAGCTTGCTGTAGGAGCAGCACTGCAGCTGGACGTCAGTCTGTTGTTGGTGTTTGCTGCCACCTGCTGGTCATCGACTGAAACTCATCACTGCTGTAAAGACTGTGAAACCTGATCTGTTGCTGCAGAGCTGCAGTCCCAACGACTGAAATACAACAAAAACACACACCATTGTCTTGAAGGGGAGCCTGGACTCTGTGTCCTCCTGTTCTGGTGTTGGAAACTGTTAGCAGGAAACAGGACGACTTCCCCCTGTCAGTGTACGTCCACTGAAACAGTTTCAGACTCTGATTGTTGTTCAAATTGTGCTTTAACATGATGAACCAGAGTCTGTGTGTGTTACTGAAACCTGGTCGTGGCTAGCTGTTGCTCCAAACGGACGCTAACGCTCCCGTCCACACGCTGTCGCTGCTGCCCATCGGCTCTGCAGGGAGCAGTGTAACCGGGATGACTACTGGCAGCCAGAGAAGAGAAGAAACCCTGAACCAAAGCACAACTTCCTGAAGGAACATGCTGCTGCAGACTGGAGAGAGCTGCTGCAGACAGGCTGCAGCTAATGCTGTCAGCTAAAGCTACTGTGCTGAGCTGCAGCAGGACACAGAGGAGCAGGTTTCATCATGTGGACAACAACAACCTGAGTCTGTCAGAGACACTTTTAGTGGCCGTACGGTGACAGGGGGCAGTTGTCAACTGTTTGCACACAGGAACATGAGAAAACAGGGTGAAACAGACAGAAATCCCCTTTTAATGAATTCATCTATTCTGTGTGGAATCAACAGGAGGTTATTTCCGTCTATAAACAGATGGAGAAACTCTTTCTGTCTGTAAATCCACTGTAAAGAACCTCTTTTATTAAAAACATGTGCAGCTCAGTGGAGGTGCCGATTAAAAACACCTTCTGCTGATTTAACCGTCTGAGCTCCTCTATGACTTTATGGCGTCGCTCCATAAACCTGTCAGAAAGTTTAATTTTGAACTTTTTATCTTTGTTATTGTTCCACTTTAAAAAGTCAGAGTTTTGAGAGATTTGAGATGGAAACATTCATCCTCTGTCTTTATCTGAGTTTTATCAGTCCGTCTCAAGTTTAATTGATGTCGCACTGTTATATCTCGATGAATCACTGAGTCGAGTCTCATTGTTTCCAGGCACGGCAGGTCCTGGGAGACTCCTTCTGTCAATGTGAGTTCTCACAATCTACATTTCTCTCAGCTTTTATTGTGCTATTTAAAACAATTTGACCCTTCATGCAGAGTTAAATTCACTCTAAAGAGCTGTTGCTAGATGACTGACATCACTTACTGTGTTTCAGCTCCTCAGTTTGACCAGGACAACCTGAAGAAGTCGTCCACGGCGTCGCGGTTGGACGACATCCACGGCTATCACCGAGGCAGGCGGCAGTCAGGTCAGGGTTAGTCGTCTTTGTGCTCCGAGCTGCAGAAACAAAGAAAGGCAATATCGAGCTGCTTGTTGTTTCTCACATGCAACTCGTTTGATATTATTTGTATTCAACCGGGAGGGTCCAACTGAGATTAAGGCCGAGTGCATGAACAACATAAAAACACAAAGATGTTGTGAGAACAGACCATAAAATGTCTCCAAACTGCCTTAAATATGCACCTTTGCTAATGTGGATTCATCCGTCGCTTAAAATAGTCCCCAGCAAACTGTCTGTTTGATAAAAACTACAGTGAGCAGCTTTTCAGTGAAATTACCTTTCGCTTAAACATGAAACTTCATATTTCTGAAACTCTGCTGTTGGAGCTGAGAGTCACAGACAGGAAGTCAGAGGCCGGTGAAGGAGGCTTGAATATCTTACAGCCCTGGTTGCGGTTTGGTCACAGTTGTGCCCAAACAGGCAACGGCGACAAACAAACGGGTGCATTTCAACAATTTAATAACAGAAATACAGAAAAAAGAGTTCCTGTGATGATCAGGCCTGCAGGGATAGACCAGGAAGTCCAGGAAACACTGAGCTTGGACTGAATACTCTAGAGAGGCTAACGAGAGGCAGGTGGAGCTAATTAACACATGAGACACAGGTGAGGCAGAAGACAAGTGGGAAAGAGATAAAGACAGGAAATAAAAGGCAAACAGGACAGACAAGGAACGACCGTCACAACAGGCAGCTAGAAAAACACCAAACTGACCCTTTAATTTGAAGTTAAAGTGTGGTTTGTAGTTAATTAATGATGACAAACATCAGCGAGAGACGTTTCTCACTTCATTGGATATAAATACTGAGCTAAGACTAATGACGGTTGTAGAGGAACCATTTCTATGGTTCCGGGCATTGTTCTGTGCATGAATGATTGTGTTTACCTGACAAACAATCAGCAGGTACTGAGGGTCTCGTCGTTCTGTTTGTCCCTCCAGAGCCTCCAGAGCTGCTGATGTACACACCTGAGAAGTCCAGGAAGAGTTTGCCTCTGCTGCTGGAGGGAAACCTGCCGTACAGACGCACCCGCAGACAGTCAGGTAGACGGACAGCGCTCATTCAAACAGCTGGAAGAAACAGTCACAGCTGTCCATCACCGACAGCCTGAGGACCGGCAGGCCTTCAGTCAGCTGCCCAGGGTCCAAACAACCCACAGAACTCACTTGCTTCATATCCAGATGTTCAGCTGAGCCAGCTGTGACACAAAGCTCACAGATTTCCTGCTGATAACATCGAGGAAACTTTTAAATCCTTAACCCCACAGTTTCTTGTTTTCATTGGATATTTTGTGTTTATGAATTCAGCAATATAATAGTATAAAGTGATGTTTTCACAGCAAGCAATAGACCTCATTCACATGGCGGCCATGTTTCCCCTGCTGTCACACTGCCGTGTCGACAACAGTGAAGAGTGAAAACTCAGAGGGACGTTGATCCAAAGTTCATCTTTAATGCACAGATTTTTAACCATTAGCTAACGTTTAGCTAACGTAGCATTCAGCCACGTCCTAGCTATCACACTGATGTTTGTTCAACTGTTTCTGATCAGTTTGGTTTTAATCAGTTGTTGATGCTGTGAATTATTATTATTTCCTTTTCAGTTGTGTAACACTATCAAACAGCAATGTTAGCTAGGAAGTGGCTCAATGCTAACGTTAGCTGTTAGCTGGTGTTTAGCTTCTGACAAAATATGTTGTTTTGTCTTGATGTGACATGTATGCAGGGTTTATTGCAGTGAAATGAAAACATTTTTATACAAACAAGTTAATTTCAACATCCTTTACGATAACAGCCCCCCTGAGCGTGATGTCACAGTAAAGTGGCCGCCGTGTGAGTGAGGTCTGTAACTTGGTGACATCCTGAAATGTCAAACACCTTCACTAAAATTGTTGTGTCTTTTTCAGCACCGGCTAAAGACATTGAAGCGGCGTTTCATCCCAGCGGTGAGTTGATTAAAGCACATGTTCACACTAAAGAACCTAACGAACTTAAACTCAATTCAGACAAGCTTTTTAAACACGTCTGTTGCAGCTGATGCATTTCCTCTTTTACTACAGAAAGACAACAGGCTTAGTCAAACTTAGGTCAGTTAATCTTTTCCTGCTGTAAAAGTGACAATGAAAATAATTTATTACTGTAAAAAAAAACAACAACAAATTGCTGCTTTGTTGAGTTACAGTGTCTTTGCATCTCAATTTACTGCTGCTGTTATGGAACTTAGAGCCTCTCAGCTGTGCATGGGACGTCTGGACCTCAGGATTTATTGAGGATGTTTCTGTCAGTGTTTGGTTTTGGCGCAGCGCAGCAGAGCTGGCCTGCAGCCCTGCAAGTTCAAAACATGACATCAGACCCGCTGAATGGTTACAACAAGACACCAGAGACAGTTTCATGGGGATTTAATTTACTGTGGGCGCCAAGTTTTGCAATACCTATCCAACAATAGTAACATCCTAGTAACAGCTCTATCTCTGTCATCTGTCTCTCTTCTTCCTCTCTTGTCCCTCCGCCAACTCTCACCACCCGGGGATTAAACCAGCAGCTTTGAAGGTAAGAAGGCACTTTCAAGCTCCACCGACTGTGAAACAGTCCTGTGGTATCCAACCAGCTGTCGATCACAAACTGACCCACAGCTGGAAGCTTCACAATAAGCTCACAGATTAGTGAGAGTGTGGATGATGTAAGCTCTAAACGCCCTATATATCAGATAATTAGTGTACTAAATCATAAAAGGTTAAGTTGAAATATTGCCTTACCCAACGATGCTACAGCTGGTATGTTCCTGGATTTGGCCTGTGAGGGCACAACGTGACTGAGGTTTGCAACGAGAAAGAGCATCAGGCCACGACTCATTGTCAGATCTGCTGAGCTGCACGCCTAACTGAACTAACCAGCTAATGACAGCTAAAGTTAGCAGCAGTTAGCGGTTACTGCAGCAACAAGTAAAGCCATCATATAAAAGGCGTAGAGCATGAGAACACAATAAAACAAGGTCTGGATTGATGGAGGAACCGGTTTTGGAGTCGGTTTATTTATCTTCCTGCTGACTGCGTGGCTCAGTCATGTCTTTTGCAGCAGGCAGACAGTGAGGGTGAACTGTGCCAGGCTGGCAGTCTGGGCTCAGCGGGCAGCAGCAGCACACTTGCATCCTCCGTCATTGAGGTGGAGGCCGAGAGGCCAGAGCCAGGGCTGACAACGCCACATCTGCAACAGAACCGAGAGGAAGAGGTATTATTAGATTAGATAAAGAGATTGCACAGATAAAGATTGTGTATAGAGATATAAAACAGAAAACTGGAATCAATCAGAAGCTGAAAATCAGCAAATTCAGGTTTATTTGACTTCATATTGGACTATATGTGAAAGTTATAAGAAGACTTCTGCTTTTTTAATACTAATCTGATCATATTGTATTCAAATGTCCTCCTTTCCATTCTGTTTGGATGAGGAGGAAGATGAAGAAGAGGATCTGACCCCCCTCACCCCCCCTCCAACCCTGTCCATCACAGAGGAGATCCTGGAGTTCATCAACCAGAGCAGAGCCAGGGAGGGACTCACCGCCATTCACGCTGGCACAACGGTTAAAATACATAAAATATAATAAAAACACAAATAACAACATAAAATAAGTCAGCTCAAAGCTATTTGTCCCAAAAGGGCTCGAGTTTCTTAGTTTGGATAAAGTTGATTTAATTTAAGATGTAATATCTGTAGAAATGGACATCTTGTTGGAACATATGCTAATATCATTAATCACCAGAGTTCATCATAAAGTTGACTCATGTTTCTTCCAGGACCAGGTCTTTGATCAGCCCGAGGAGAGTCAGACTTCATCTGACCAGACAAACTTCACCTGCCCACTGCCCCCGGTCGTCAGCCCCTCCAGCCCAGAGCAAACACCCACAAAGCAACAGGAGCAGGAGAAAGCAGTTAGGGAGGATGACAGCATCCTCCAAAGTCAGACTGGTGGTTCCAGCGAGGAAAATGGACTTGAAGATGAGTCGACTGCAAATGAAATAAGAGAAGTTCAAGATGCAGCAAGTCAAGAGGAAAAGGGAGTGGAGGCGAATGGAGAGACACAAGGAGAAGTTGTAGAAACTGAAAGAGAAGAGAAGATAAAAAAAGATGATGAAGAGGAGGAGAGCATCATCCCTACCCCAGCATCAGATATTCATTCGTCCATCTCAGCAGAGGAGGAACAAGAGAACAGCAATAGTTGCCAACTACCCAGAGAAGAGGCCACCACCTCCTCACAAAATCCAGACTTTCTTCACCACATCCAGAGACGTCAGCCACCCACAAGAGGCTCGTACCTCACCAAACGTGACAAGAAGATCATCGAAAAGATCCGGAGCTATTACGATGCAGCAGCCGAGGCCGAAGAGGAGGAGGCAGAGGAAGAAGAGGAGCAGGGAGAAGGAGTGGCGCCAAGACGCAGAAACAGTTTCTCACAAATCCCGTCCGGCTTGGTGAAGGAGTCAGTATCACGCTTTGATGTGGGTGGACACCAGGGGGAGCCAGAGAGTGGACAGTCAAAGTATGAAACAAGTGAAGCAGTAGACAGAGAAACTGATCGAGAAACAGAGCCTGAATCTCCCAGCAGTCCCATCTCTTCTCCTACTCTAATCTCAGGAGACGCAGATAACGATGGACAGGCAGATAAACCAATCAGCTCCCTGGATTTTAATGAAGATGACTCTCTCAAGACACCAGTCTCTGCTGACAAGCAGGACAAGGTGACCCCAAACCAAGTGGATCTGAATCTACGGCCTCTTGGAGAAGAGTCTGAGATAAAGGATGAAAATGGAAAGGTCTGCAAAGAATCATCAGAAGGACTGGAGGAAAAGCAGGAGGGGGTTTCACGTGTTGTGGCTTCTGAGCGGGAAGGTGGAAAGTCACTGCAAAAAGAGGTGCCATCACTTACCAGACAGTCCAAGTGCAAAGATGAAACAACCAAATCCAGTGCTGGAAACCAAGCTGCTATGAAGGAGCATGAACTTAACCAATCCGGTCCAGCAGAACCAAATAGAAGCCATAAAGAACCATCTAGAGAACTTCTGCCACCTGCAGAACAAAGTCAAAAAACTGAAACCAAAACTTGGACTAGAACCAAACACAGAGACCTGGTGAGGACCAGTGGGAACCTTGACAGTCTTCCCAGCCAGATAAAAGTGGGTCGGTGGTCCCACCACTCCAGAATTGTCACAGCAAACCGGGCTATGTTTGAAGGCATGGGATCAGATGTAGCCAGTATTGGGTTATTCGAGGCCAGCCCTGTGGTGGACCCCATACTGATAGAAAACTCAGAACGTATTCTGAGCAAGGTCCAAACACTGGCCCAGATGTACAGCGCCAAAGTGAGCACCATGAAGGTCCCACTGCATCAGAAACGAGCCAGTGCCATTCGTAACTCATCATGGGGACCGGGTAGACTGCCTGAACACTCAACTCAGACTCAAACTAAAAGCCAGACACGGGTTCAACCTCAGACTCTAGTACAGGACCCAGGTGAGCAACAGATGGAAAACAATCAACCAGAGTCCTGCACAGAGACCAAATATGGATCTAGAACTCAATCAGAGGCCAAAGTTCAGACCCAAACCATCACTCAAACTAGGCAGCAATCACAGATCCAAACTAAAAGCGAGACATGGAGTCAGGCACAGACACATTACCAAAGCCAGAGCCGGACCAAGACTCACAGCTCATATCAGACCCAAACCTTGAGCCGGGAGGACCAACCGATCCAGGAAGAGAGGGTGATCAAGACCCCAACCAGCCTGACAAATGGTAAATTGGCCTCCTTCAATGAGTTAAGGTCTCTTGGATATTTGGTTTCGGTGTGGTCAATAAAAATATTATGTCTGAGTTATTTGTTCTCTGTTGATCTCCAGATTTCCAGGAGACAGTGGTGACCCCCTGTGAACCTCTGCTCTTTGGTCATGTGCTCGTCAAGGAGCAGCTGACTCAGGTCTGTCACCACCAAACGAATGGATTCACCCTCTCCAGACCCAGGGACTTCATCTCTGCCTTGACCAAAGACAGAGACCTCAGTGCGGGCTGTAGTTCAGCTGACCACTCCCAAACTTCCACCGAACCTGAGCATCAGTCATCCAGTCACACCTCCACTGACACATCCTTAGCTGCTGCAGCATCCAGGCATCACATGAGCGCGCAACCTGAAGATCAGAGCTTCAGTTTGTGCTGCTCGAACAGCACCACCTCCTTGGATTGTGGAGTCACCGAGTTCAGGGACAAACGCTCTACCTCCTCTGCAGTGGGGGTTGAAAATTTGAATCAAAACAGGGAAGTTCACCTGGATACTGAGGAAACAGAGAAAAGAGAACGGTGGGTGGACGATGTCAAAGGAGGTGAATGATAAAACAGCAAAATAAACTCAGATTAGAGCAGAGAAGAGAAATATCTGGTATTGTGGGAGGCTATGGTGAGAAATCACGTTCAGAGTAGTTCCTTTTAAAGGAGTCTGGACCTTTTGACCTCTGGTAACCAACCTAAATAAGACAGCAGCAAATAAACAGACAGATCAGGAATGAGACACAGTGACAAGTGTAATATATTGATAAAAGGTCTGAAAACTGAAAAAGAAAAGATTGAAGCCGAGGTCGGAGGAGTTATTGGCTGCTATCAGCTAATGACAAATCGTTTTCATAACTTACAACATGCGCATGGAAAACGACATGGGAAAGTGTAAACAAGGCAGGATGCAGCAGCTTTCCCAAGCTCCGGGTTTTGCATTCATGGATGCATTCAGTCGTTATCCTAAATGTGTGTTTTCATTTTCTGTAATTTCTCATACCTTTGATCTCTTATATGGAGAATATGTTTGGTCATAATCAAAACTAAAAATGCAAGTATTGAATTAAGAGACCAAATCAACAAATGTATCATTTTGCTACATTATTAGGAATATCCATGGAAATAACAAAGGGAAACATCGAAGCTTCAGTGGAAATGCTTAATTTAAAAACAGAAAGCTGAGATTATAAAGATTAAGTTGAAAACCAAGAAATTCATTTTTTTCTATTTTAGCTTTTAATTCAGTTATTTCCATTGAACCGTTTCATTTTCCTGTTTGAGATTCATATTTGATGTTTCTCCTTTATTTCCACAGCCACTTTCAATTTCGTCCTCACCCTTTAAGCAGTTTGAGCATTTATATTCAGGCTTTTGCATTTAAAGTTTCACTGTTTTCACTTTTTATTGTTAGATTATTATTTCAGGCTTTAAAATTGATAATTTAATCCTAGTAGTGTATTATGCTTTTAATTTTTAGATTTGCACTTTTAATTTTGATTATGACCAAATAAATCCTACATACTTTAAGTCTGGACACTTTTTTCTGAAGACGCTGTTTGATTCTTGTCCTCGTTCTGTGCAGGTCGGAGCTGAGTGTCGGAAAAGACTCAACATCTGTAAACATTATTACAAGTGCAACCCATTGGGAGGAAAACCTCTCTCCTCACAGCATACCACAGTGGGAAATTTCCAAAGATGGAGATGTGCAGGACAAATTAAGTCAGGATCTACCAGCTGCACTAGATAAACATGAACCCAAATCCATAATTTCCTCTGGACATACCGAAAACAAAGATACATCAACCAAAAACCTGCAGAACGTTCATGCGGGGCCTGAATTCTTGGTTTGCACAGAATCCATGGATGGAGATGCAGTCCCAGGGGAGCTGGTCCTGATAATAGCGCCGAAACAGAACTGTAGTCCAACAGAGCACCGCAGATCCACAGTGTCTCACCCAGGACAGGCCGGAGAGGAGTCGAGTAGGGGAACACTTTACCTGATGGAGAGGGGCACCGCAATCCATGGAGACCATGGAAAGCCAAAGAAAGATGAGATCCAAAGCGAGCAGATGACATTTAATGAGACAAAGAATGAAACTTCAACACAATGTCAACAAGGTTCCACAGTGACGTTTAGAGGAGAGCCAGTGTGTCGCAGATCCTCAGGAGAACTGCCTCTTCCACCAGCCCTGAGTCAGCCTTCGCACATGACCTCTGACCCCTCGCAGGTTTCAAGTTGTACAGACGCAGACACTCCTGAGGATCACAAACCAAGTGGACGGGCAGCAACAGGTCCAGGGTCGTGGGCTCAGATCTCAGAACCAAATCTTACCCACCAGTGCCCTTCATCAGTGCAGTCTATGGACTCACTACCAACGTTTACCAGCCAGAGGCCGCCAGATCTCCCAACCACAATGGGTAAATGGGCTCCATCTACCACCAGGAATGACAGTAACACGTCTGCATATGAGCACAGGTATGGTGAAACAGGTAAAACATGTTTGAAAAACGAACAAATTATTAAATCCACTGGTCCAACAGTTTCTTATCCAGCTTTTCACTGTCGATGGACAGACGGAAGATGTAAAACGACAAATTTGCAAGGGAAATTTGGAGGGAATATTCAGCGTGGCCATCCAAATTCATTCCTCTGCCCGTTTCACTCAGCCCAGACTTGTATTAATTCACATTTTTGTCCCCTCATAAGTTCTTGTTTTTCTTTTTATCAGGCTAAATAAATATAGGAAACTATAAGGATTTAACCCTATAACTATAAGGATTTAACCCTATAACTATAAGGATTTAACCCTATAACAAGTGTGTCGCCGGCGCATTTTAGATTACAGCAATTACGTCATGGTTTCTGAAAGCTGAGACGTTGTGCTTTACAGCCAAATGGTGTTATTACGGTAATTTCACTTGCGAATGTCCCAGAAGCCCGTGGAGCAGCTGCTTTGTTCCCACTACACACAGCGGTGGAGAAAGTATAGTTTTATACTTTTCAAATTTCAAATATAACATGCAAAATCTGCTATTCATGTATAATTTCAGTGTTGTTTATTCACTAAAACTCTAAAATCCAATTCTGTTTTTGTGTTTTTCAGCTGTCATCACACTCTCTAAACATGCAGTAAATAATAAATAACTGCCAAGTATTGAAGGTTGTAGGTATTCTGGAAAAGTGGGCAAAAGCACTGACAGGACAGGCTCAGGTGTTAAAGCCAAGCTGGTTCTGTAACTCAAAAACAAACGAGAGGTTAAGCTGGGACACGGGCCTAAGGGCTTCTCTGAACTGAGTCATAACATGGTATGGAATGTCACTTTGGCTTGTTGGGGGGAAATTCGCCTTTAGCCACATAGCTACACTTAAACTGTTTGTACATGTGTTAGCTGTTGTGGTGGTATGTGTTTTTTTCTGATGTTGAGACAAATTGGCTGATGGAAAACTTAAAACAACATGCTTTTTATTTTTGTCCTCCTAAAGTGAGATCCCAAGCAAACCCTCCAAACCCACTACGACTGATTGTTATCTCTTGTCCTTTTTCAAATGAGATGTCATCCTGTATATCCACAGTCAGATGTTATTTCACCACAAAATGCAAGTTTAAGTAGTGTAAATAGCAGAGGCGTTTGAAGTTAGGAAGAAATAATAGAAATGTACAACAGTGATCAACTGATAGGAATAAAAACTGCAATGCATCATTCATTCCCCATTCTCTCATTTCAGTCATTACACTCTGAGCTCACAGACAAGTCGAATCTGTTTCGAATGGGGAAAACTTTAAATGCTAAAGATGGTGTCAGTAATACCTGTATCATACCTGGCTCAGAGCAACAGTTCACATATTATATTCCCTTAATGAAATTACACTTTGTAAGGTGTTTCCAGATGATAGCCAGATGTTGCCACAAAAGAATCTCCACTCTTGTTAAAACAATGACCAGTTTTTGAGAACGGTCCCATTTCTCCTGCTCTGGTCTCCTCAACATAGTTAATTCTTATTCCTATGACAAGCACAGCTGACCCTGAAGCACATGAGCAGAAAGAGCAAGTTCCCATAAACTGATAGACCTCACTCACACGCTGCCCACCACAGCTTCAACCGGTTGTCCATTTGAGGAGGACTTACAAGCAGCATGTTACCCTCCATCCCTCTTTGGCCAAACAGATTCTTCCCAGCTTTAGCATCTTTTTAAGTTTTGCAGTTGCTGGACCCACGTGTCAAAAAGAAAATATGTGGCAAAACAATTCAAATTGTGTCCTGTTCCCTGAGATCTAAACTGGGGCTGAAATGGGTGTTAAGAGGCTTAGAACTATCACAGAAAGTATTAATGCCTGAGTATTAATGTATGTATAAAAGCTTTTTTGGATACAACTACAGTGGGTTTGACTAAAGACACAGCCCATTTGTCAAAATAAACCCCTGGAGACAGTTTCCGAAACAGAGGGATTCTTATATTTTAAATGAACTCTGATTTTTTTTTTTTTTTTAAAATCTGTGTTTCTCTGTCAGTTCCAGCAAACCAGACCAGCAGGGTTCAGGATCCCTCGCCGGCCTGCCCATTCCCAGCCTCCCTTCAGGCAGCCATCCATCCTCCACACCCTTGTTGGAGAAGTCTAACCCAGCTATTGCCAACCCTGGCCAGGACACTGACCTCACCACAGCCCCCTCAGCCTTCAGACCCAGCCTCAGATATCGGTCTCCCTCCCCCATTAGAGCTCTCCCTTCCTCATCCTCCTCCTCCTCTTCCTCTGTCCAAACACCCCCCCACTCCTCACTTTTCAGGACTGGTCCAGCATCTTCTCCCACCACTGTATTTGCTGACTCAAGGGCTCTTCCCTGTTTCTCTCCTACTCCCTCTTCCGGGAGAGCCTCCTCCATGCATGCCCCCCCTGCCTCCTCTCCTACACCCTCTCCAGCATTCACTACCTCTACTTCTGGAAGATCTTCATCTGTAAGAGCAGGTCCTCCTTCCTCCCCCACACCGTGTTCTTCTCTTCGCTCTCCTCCATGTTCCTCCCCCATTGCTTCTTCCTCTGCTTTCACCAGATCCCTTGCTGCCTCCTGCATTAGCCAGTCCATCAGTCAAAGTATGGCAAGAAAGAACACTGCCCTGCAACAAGCCCCACCCGCAAACACAGTAACCCAAAGCCCCTCCTCTCACCTACGACGGCAGTCCCCGTCACCTAAACTCTCTCACAGCTTGTGCACACCTGCGTATTCCCAGCTCGGGTGCTCTAAAGATGGGAACCAACACTCAAGATGTCCGTCGTCCTCTCTCTGGTCTTCTTGCCCCTCTCCATCCCTCATGCAGTCACCTCCTCCTTCTCTTTCCCAGCGTTCTCCCTCCCCATCTATGAATATAGCCCATCATGAGCCTTCCCACTGTTCGTCTTCTTCCCCTCGACCTTCATTTCTTCACTCTAAAGTTGACTCAGCACAAAATGCAAACAACAATAACAATGCTACCTTAGCTAATATAACCACAGCCATCAGCAGTGTAAGTAATACCAGCAGCTGTAGCATTAATCGTGCTGTCAGTAATGGCAGTCGGTCAATAAGTCAACAGAAGGCGCCACTAGCTAATGGTAGCTCCAATGCCACGGTAATGCAACAAACCCATGATCACCTCTGGTCAGGGTCACACAACCGTGTTGCTCGGCCTTTTTCTGCATCAGAACCCAGCTCACGGGTTCAGTCGCCATCTCCCTCTCCGACCCCTGCCTCATTTACTCGTCTCTGCTCCCCACCTCCTCAACATAATTATTCCTCACCAATGGCGAACAAACCTCCCCATCCGCGGAGCACAAGAGTAGGAGGTGTAAATTCCCACAACCCACTAGGGCTCACTTTGGAGCTACCCAGGGCCTCTTCAGCAAGCTCAGCATTTGGGCAGTCTTCTTTATGTCCAAGTCCTCGGATACTTTCACCACCTCCTATTGGTGTGTCAGTGAATGTTTGGGCAAATAATGTTGCAGCACCACAACCTAGAAATCCCAGATATGCTTCTGCCTCTCCACTGCCTTCTTTTACTTCCTCATTAGGCTCACCAACACTTGAGAATGCTTCTTTCCCAAATTCCTCATCTTCAGTGGTCCCACTTCGTAGTTCCAGAGCATCCTCCCCTTTTGCAACTTGTCCTCCTGCATCCCAAACAACCTCTCACACCCTCCGTAGGTCTCTTTCCTCCAACCTGGCAGATACATCCCCTAACCCAGCCCGGAGCAACCCCAGTGGACTGCGCCGATCTTGGGCAGACAGCAGCCGCAGGTCCTTTGGTTTTAGTGGGAGTGGTCCAGGTTCCTTTGACCAGCAACAGTCCTGTCCAACCAGTCCAAGGAGTGGATGGTCCTCATATGGCAACTCACCATCTTGTCTCAGCCCTCGAGCTGGGCTTCAATCTCCACTCTTACCTAGTAGACTTACCCCAGGGAAGGGTGCACCTGGGGGTCAGCATTTCACCAGCGTACCCTGGCCAGATGTCCGAGAGCTCTCAAACAAATATAATGGAACTGATAGCCTTGATACAAGCACTTCTTCCACCATCTTCACCTCCTCTCCTTCTCCTGTTTCCTCACTCTCTCACACCCTGCTCTCCTCACCTGACCCATCAGACAGCCGGACAAAATGGGGGGACCCAGAGCCAGAAGAGGGTAATTGTCGTAGCCAGCTGATCTGCGCTTATGTTGCCCGACCTTTCCCAGAACAAAACCTTTCCTTCTGTGGCGTGGCCTCTCCTCCGCTTGCCTCCAACCAGCACAAAAACTACCAGTTACAGGTTGAACCCCAGCCTCAGGTCCAAATCGCCACCACAACTCCACCTATACCCTCTTCCCCCTTGCCACAAAGCTCATCACCACTTCCTTTTGCCCATTCTTCTCCTACCAAACAGGGGAACCAGAAAACCAGTTATGCCACCACAGTAAACCTGCAGATTGCTGGAAGTGGGCGGATAACCTCTTTTAGCACTGCTCAAGTCAGCCTGACCCAAACCCTTCAGGGTGGAGCTGGAGCTGGAGGACCAGGACAGGGGCAGGTGACGAGAAGAGTAAGCATCAACGGACTTTCACACATTCCTTCCCCTCTTCCTCAGAGCTGTAACAGGCTATAAAAGAAAGATGTCTTCCTTTAATGGCCTTACAAAACAAGAAGGGTCAAAGGTGACATAAAATGATAAAGGCATTAAGGAGGAGTTGGGCGCTTGGGAATTCACCCCACACCACCAAGCAACAAAGTGAGCATCAGAGGTAACTGTGTCACTGCAGGTTTCTGGTGTGGTTTCAGTGGCCCAGACCTCCAGAACTATTACCTGACTTGAAATAAACCATGATCCCCTGTAACACCGCAAGCCCACCATGTTGAAAGTGATCTGTCTCATATGGAGAAGCACGGACTAACTCAATTTGGGAATAAGGTCAAATTGGAGGGACACAATGAATGTTTTCAGCCTTATTTAACACTGATTTTAAGACACTTCCCTCAATGTGGTTGGATGCATTTGTGGTCAGATCTAACGTATCCCCAAGTATTAGTCAAGATCTTAAATTCCACCTGCGCACAACTTGGGTAAAGGTTTTGAATGGATACAAGTGGAAATTGCTTAAACATCTTAATATTAAGGGATTTACATCACTTAGCTGTGATCGTGCTGCATGAGCAACCAAAACCCTGAATGTCCACAGCTGGATGTGATGAAATCCTAAAGGTTTGCAGATTGAAGATGTCTGTTCACTGATTAGCTTACTTTCAGGACTGTTTCTGGAGGACAAATTCATTCATTTGTTCATTCAGACATTTTTGTAATAGGCGGTTAATCAGTACCTTTGAGCAGTTAATGAGCTGGAGTATGTCAAGTTTTGCTAATCCTGCAAACACAGGCTTGTTGAAGGTCCAGCGTCCAACCAGTTGCTGTATGCAATCATAGTTACTTAATGTATTATAATTTTTATTATTATCTTTGTTTGTTTCTTTTTTAATATTCTGTTGAACAAACAACAATCTTTAACTGTGTTTTTTTTAGGTAATCATCTTCAACTATTTTACTATTGGTTTTTATTTTATTGTTTATTTATGGAGTTAGTCTTATTCTTCTTGGCACTTATTATCCTTAAAGTAATGTTGGTATTTTGCACAGTGTCGTCAACAGCAAGTGTGTGTGAAAGTGTTTGGATGTGTGTGTCTGAAATGACGTGTCTGGGAAGTTCTCCTCTAACTTCAGACCAAATCGATATCTGTGTGTTTTTGTTGCTGTGTTTGTTCGCATATTGATGTACTCAGCTGGTTCATTGACTTTACACTCTCTCCTGTCGTCAGTGTCCTTCAGATGCCTTGTATCTTGAGCTTTACTGCGTTTATAGCAGAAAGCCAACAACAATATTTGGTTAAAATGACGAGCTTTACTTAATATTATCTTTAGCAACACAGAGGTGACCTATTATCTCTGTTATACATTAACAATTAATGACCACCCACTCACCCATGGTTTATAATGACATTTCATGACTCTACACTTTCAAATTTGTGTTTTCCATTGAAAGAAACACACTGTTCACACAGTTTCTATGGAAATAAGCACATCTCAGAAAAGGCTGCAACAGAAAGTGAAGAGGAAACAGAAAAGTTATTATACAACCGATTCTGTCAAAGTATTTAAAAAATTAAACTAGTTTAAGGTGGAAATTATATTTTTTCAAATGCAGTATAATGGATTAAAGTGTGATTTCCGAGTTTGTGCAATCAGAACAATTTCCTTTAAAAATACAAAATATGATAAATAAAACTTGTAAAGCTTTAAAACTGGAGGTTGTAAAAAAAACATTTGCAGGTTAAATTATGAAAAATTAAAGAGATGTGGTATCTGCCGGGCGCTGGTGACAAACTGGAGGGATCATAATGTTTTTGGGAGCTGGTGAAAAGGGAAATATTAACAAAATGTTCATCCAGTAACCCTCATGGAGTTAATGAGGTGTTTGGAAAATAAAGGTATGTGATGTAAAATCAATGTGAGGTGCTTTTTTTTCATTGATTGTTTTCCGTAAACTGCATTGTTAATTAACTCCGTGCATGTCTTCCATACGTGTGTCATCTGTTTTATCTTGATTGCCTCCACCCATGACTCCACACCCGCCCCACTGCCAGATCATATCACGATGAATCATCCCTCACCACAGATGTCATAGATTCCAGCATTAACACCAAACAACAAGGTGTCATTTCAGCTCTTATTAAACACAGGTGCTGCCTCAGATACAGTTTATAACAACAGTCTTATTGTACAGGCTTCCTTATGATGATGCCATGAGTGAACATTAGTGAAATCTTCACAGTTATGCTGATGACACCCAGCTGTATATTTAACTGGATCTAAGTGAAGCTTGAACCCTTTGCCATTAACAGGTTTGGATTAAATGAAAATTGCCTTTTTTAACCCTTTTCAATCACATCACTGCTCATAATTGCACCTATTTAACAATATATGTAAAAAAAATATATATATATTTCTTTGTAATCTGTGAAAATCTCACCATTTGTTCTTCCTGTAAAACAAAAACTGACATCAGCTGGAACTGACCAATCACATCCTGCCATCCAGCCACCAATCAGAGTCCAGCTGTTAGCATCAGAGCTAAGCTTCATCAGTTAGCTAGCTAGCAGCAGCATGCTACGTGGGTGTGTCTTCAGGTGTTGGTCACCTCAAACCCTGTTGAGGTGGAGAACACCTGAACCTTGAGGCTCATCATCCAACTCTGAATTTCTGAATTGTTCTCTCCCCACTCACTTTTCAAACGGGCCAATCGCATTCCTCCAAATGTTGTGTCCCGCCTGCTTTTCCTTTTTTAATCGTTAAGAAGTGAGAAAACTGAATTTTACTTGATGAGTAAAGTTCTCGTCAAAGTTAAGGTATGACTGTTCCCCTCCCAAAAGAATCAGAACATGTTGAAGCGTTAATTTGAAACACGTTAACTCTCCTTTCAATGATCTTCCAATAAAATTTATTAATAAACTACAATTAATTCAAACCTCTGCAGCAATGTAAACTGCCAGAACACATCACCTCAGTTCCATCTAAAAACAAAAGGGTTTTTAAAGGTTTGGCACCAACCTACATGACTCATTATTTGCTCATTTGTAATCATTTACAGCTTGTTCATATAAACCGCTCAGTCGTTTAACTACGAACATAAATTATGGAGGTCCGTACTCAAGGTTTTAAGAGATGGGAGCCCCATAAACAACCTACAGTTCAACTGTAAAAAACGTTTTATTCAGTGTTGACACTGTCAGCTTTTACAAACCCTTTAGTTGTCAGCTGGATCTGGCTGTATTTTAATTGTATGATTGTTGGTTTTACTGTCTTGTTTTTCATTTTACTACAGATCACTTTGCCTGTACTTGCTGCACAGAGGGTGCAACATAATCATCTTCTTATCTTTTAATGAACCATCGTGAGTCACAAATCACTTGGCAAAGGTTAATGCCTTTCTCTTGCCTCTGGTGCTGATAAGAGAAGGTCCATGAATCCAGACAAGGAGCAGGGGTCTTTGTTTTAGAGACATGTCTGATGTTTGCGCCGCTGTCTGGGCTTCCTGTTGTCTGAAACCTGAAGTTAGTTTTTGAAGTGCTGCATCTAGGTGAAGTACAGTGAACTGTAAACACTGAGACCTTATCAATGGGGTTGTCCTCTGCCTGTATTTAATCTTTGTGATAAGTGCATCTCAGTTTCAGTTTTGGTTTGCACTCTTTGTCACATTTGTAGACTTTGACCCTTGTTTTTGCTTGCTTTACCTGACGTGCAGCTCATTCTGCAGCTCTCCTCGCTGGGACTCACTGAAGGTAACTACTGCTCTTCATTTCATTTCAAGTTTTTTGATGTCTCATGCTGATTTCCACTTAGCAAACTTACAGACGGGTAAGTGTGAAGTTAAGGTGAATGAGAACACTCTTAAAGCGGAGTTGGGAAAGGAAGGTTATGTGTAAAAGTGAAGCTTTCCTCAGGTGCATGATGCTGTAGTTAAATCACTGCTAATTGCTCTCAGGCTGTACTTTGAGCCAAGCGCTAACATCAGCATGCTAACATGCTCAGAGTGACAATGCTAATATGCTTATGCTTCACTGTTTTACCAGGCTCTCTATCTGAGCTGGTGAAACTGGTCTTTCTCTTGATGCAGATAAGATATCGGATGCATGTTAAATATGAAAGGAATACTCCGACACTGAGGAAGACACAACAAGACAACAAGATTTTGTGTTAATCAGGTGCTGCCTGGTGCAGTTTGTTGAACAAAGCCAGGCAAAGTTAGATGAAACCAGACTTGCTGTAGCCCTTTTTTCTGTAGCGTCATGATTTCCCAGAATATCAAACCATTCCTTTAATACCATGCAGAGATGTAAGACAGTCGTATTGATGTGTACTGTTTCCAGAGGATTGTTCATGGTTTTAGTGAGTCTGTGACCTCCCCTCATGCTCCACCTTCAGCACAAACTTTACATTTTTTGTTGGTGAGACAGTAGCTGGAAGACATCAGGTCACAAATTATGATTTTTCCTTTCACCTCATACACTTCACATGAAATTCAACATATCCTGTTACTCACACTTGATTCTCCAGAATTTGAAGATCATCACCGTTACGATCAGGGAGCAACAATTTCAACAGACAAACAGTCCTGGAATCTGTTCCCATGTTCCCAGCCTGCCATGAGGTCCATCTCATCATCCAAGTAGAGCTTTAAAAGCTGCTCTAATCAGCATTAACAATGAAATGTCTCTCTTAGCAGCTAAAATAGTCAGAAAGGATATTAATTACTGTAATTATGACCAGTAAACTGCTTTTATAACAGCAGGAGGATGACGGTATTTTGCTCTTTCCCACATTCTTGTGGTCCAACCTGCAACCACTCAGCTGATTAGCATTTCAATCATTTGTCTGCATGTGGTCCTGAGTTTCTGAGGAATCACTTAGTTTAAACTGAAGGATGCATTTGGCGCTTTTAAATAGAAGTCCCTGCAGCCTGGTTTCACAGAAATGGTGAATGAACAACAGGATGTCAGCTCATGTTTTCACAATCAAAGGGGAAAAACAATAGAGAGACATCAGGTGATGTAGCACAGCCTGAAGTCAGGAAGTCAGCATGATGACCATGGATAAGTTAGCTTACGTTAGCTTAGATTAAGAAAAAGCTGATCGGCAAACTGCGTACGTACAAACATCTTTACCTGAACTTAACAAACATTAAATGTGTTGCTCTGATATTTCTACCTCTTATACATCATGTCACGTACGTTACGGACTTAACTTAAGAGATGTACATAACCTTAAGTTACATAGATGTTCTTACTTCTGTAGTAACTGAAGTACATGCATAACTTTTATATGTAACTCAACTTATGCATGAAACTTAACTTACGTATGTAACTGTTGTCTGTAATGTAACTTACACTGAAACTGAAATACTGATGTAACTTTGATACGTAACTCAAATTATGTGCCAAACTCAACTTACCTGCATAAAAAACTGATGTACTTATACAACTATTATATACATCTTTACTTATGTATGGAGCTTAAGGCATGAACATAACTTATAAGTTACACACAGACGTAACTTAACTTACGTAAGTTGTTTTCATTGACATAAACAACTTCTATACATATTTTAACTCGTGTGTAACTTGACTTATTTACTGAAGTACTTACGTAACTTTATACGTAACTTACCTACCTATATAACTGTCCTAAATAATTTAAGTTGAACACTAGACTGATGTAACTTAACCATACAGTGAAATTGATGTCTCAATGCTAACTAATAGTTTGTCTAATATGCCTGTTGCAGGACACGTTGCGACTGATCCGTCTGTGCAGGCATGAACACGCTGCAGCTGCGTTGTGTCAATATTTCAAGGTCAAACAGCAGCAGAAAGCATTGTTTCTGCTCTTTATATGTTATATTTAATATGCTAATACCATGTTCCTCATGTTTCTCATTTGTCTGCGATATTCAACATGCAACCATTTCACACACAACTTGACAGATCAGGGGAACATTGATGATTCATGCAGCTTTCACTTCCTGCAGGGTTTTGAAGAGGAAACTGCTCCTCGTCCAGATGAGATACACATATCCAGAAGACTCAGAAAGAAGAAGGAGGAGGAGGAAGGAGGTGGAAACTGAAGCTGACACTGAGTGTTAGTACCCAGGTCTAATCGCTGGAGCCAAAGAAGGAGGAGGACGAATGGGAGGAGTGAGATAGTGAAAATAGGAGGGTAAGAGAGTGGAAAGTGTCAGAAAGAGAGAGGAGGACGGAGAGAGAAGCTCCCCCTACACATCTAGGAACCAGACTCCACCAGAGAACCTTGAGGAGACTCACGTCAACAGTGGAGGGAAACTTTCTTCTTCTGCTCCTTCTGCCTTTAAAAGTGCTGCTCTGGGCGCAGATTTACTGCTTTAATCACCAACATAAGCTGAAGTTTCTCTGATGGGAGTTGGTGTTGGATGTTTTCCTGTTCCTGCAAGTGGACCATCAGTCTGGAGGACTAACTGAAGCAGTGGAAACCAATGTGATCTACCCTTCGTGCACATTTTAGGCTCTTCTACGTGTCCAACAAGCTCCTGATATGACCAAGACCTTAAAGCTTTCCTTTCCTGATGTCTGGTGCAGCAGTCTGGATGCTGGTGTCGAACTCACTGTAAACCATCCAGATTTTCTCAGCTGGTCTGGGAGTCACAGTGGCCTCTTGTAGGACTACAGGAACATTTGCTTGTTGCATGGTGGAACTTCTAACATGGACTCTTTGTTTCTCTCTTCTCTGTTTTTACGAAATCTACCAGCTGTGAGACGTATTCAAACTTCTAAGGGCTGAACCCCCCCAAAAAACCACAAGGAGACATCGAGGCTTGTTCATATCTGAGAAGATGTAGTAGTGTGAGACAGCGGATGATGGTTTTGCAGCCCGTGCCATGCTGACAGGGAAGCAAGCTCTCGCGAGTATGCTTCTGTGTTTCATCTGCATGCTCGACCTGACGCTGCAATCAGTCGTCAAACTCTGCTCTCAAGACATAATCAAAAACGTCCAGGTCCTCATCGACAAAGGCCCAAACTCGGTATGAGCTTCCTCTTCTGACCTTTTACCCAACAAATACATAAATCATGTGTCACATCTGCACAATGTTTACGTTCAGGCTGCAGCTTCAGGTTTTAAACGTGATTTATCTTCTAACTGTTAGCGTTACTGTTGTTCTCTTACGTTTAGACTTTCATTCTGCATCATTTTTAAAGTTTCTGCTCTAAACGAAGTCAGGAGATCCTTTTGAGTGACTCATCTCGCTCAGATGCAGCAGTCATCCCTGAATCACCGTCAAACACATGAACGGGTGGAGCCAACGCTCTGCTTCTCTTATCTCTTTTGAGGAGATGACTTATATAAGATGTTACAACACACAACCAGTGTTGTGGTTGTTGCGGTCCACGCCAGAGTGAATTATGTAGAGCAGAGGTGTTCGGGCGTGAAACACCTGAAGCAGGTAATGTTGCACTCGAGGGATCTGTCAGACAGTAGCGTGCACATGAGGACAGATGTGCTGATCTGGCAGCGATAAAACACATGAAGTGATACGATTAGAGACAAATCTCAAACTGTAAAATACCTAAATGTGATCATACAAATAACCAACAAACATCATAACTGTGGTGTTTCAGACAAAATCTGCCACTAAAGCAGCTGTTTGACGGCGCTGAGTGTAGGTTTAGTATTGTGCAAGCCTTTGCATCATTAACACGGTTGAAAGCATATTAAGATAATTTGAAAATTCAGCACAAACTGTCACAGCTGTGAACAAAAATATCAATTTATGTCTAATTTGAGGATAATATCTGCTTGTGACTTGTCAGCGAATATCTTATTGTGGGAGACCTTAAAAGCTCAGTCCGCTCAAGTCAGCGACAGGTTAAACAGAGGATATTGAACATTAAACATTGAATATTGAATCCAAAAAAGCAGAGATGTCCTGACATTCAGCTCCAAACATGAGCTGAACAAGCATGAATGAATCAGACGTAACCACTCGAGTTATAGCTGAGTCATTTACATGTTTGTACGTTTGCAGCAGAAGACGCTCCTTTCATATTGTTATGTTTAGATTATTCTCAGCTGTAAGTGACAAAGGCTGTTCATCGAATATAAAGTAGGTTCTAGCGACTTCCCTGCAGCCAGCTGCCGCCTTGAGGAGCTAATTGTGTTGATAACCTCATGCATCAACCGTTCCTCGTCCATGAATGTAGCACTGTTAATGCATGAGACAGGAACAAACTGAAACATTCAACCTTTAGCGCCATCTTTGCGAGAAATGTGGGCTGTTATATAAGAATTTTAGCCCACAGGGCATCTGACAGAGGAGCGGGTTGAAGCTGATATGAATCAGTGATGCGTCAAAGATTCAAGAGGGTGCAGGAACAGATTTGTGCAAGCAGAACACGTTTAGAGCTGACGGAGTGTCGTCATTTCTTATACAGAAATGTGATATCTGTGAGTTAAAACTCTTGGGTGGCCCCAGAGTCAAACGCTAACAGCAACAACTTCCTGTGAGCTCATGTTGATTGATGACTGACTGCAGCTCTCTTTGTACGTTTCATTACTTCTTCATACATTTCAGCATAACTGTGCACATGTAAAGCTGCAAACTCTCTGTCTTTGCTCAGGGATGTTTGGACTGCAGGCTGTACACGCCCACCATCGATGACTACCAGGTATGAGCTTCCTCGCAGCTCTGAGCGGCTGTGTCGATGTGTCTGCTCACAAGGACAAAGGTCTAATCAGTCCAATTAAACATTAATTAAAGTGAAAACAGGACGCAGTCAGACTGAAGTAACCGCACAGAAGGTTTTATGTGATGGAAATGTGAGTGTTTGGTTCAGGGAGCGAAACGCACCATGACACATCATTTTAGTATTTGGAAAATGAACTTATATAACCAGAGTCCAGATGCTGTATCACTGATTGCTCTCATTCTTCTAAGATCCATCTTCATCATCTGTTTCTGTCTTAACTGTTGGTTTTTTATAGTTTTGCTTTAAGATTTTCTTGTTTCTGAGTCAGTTTTTGTCATTTCTGTCTGTTTTGTGTTAAAGTTGCTCTGTGAAGCTACACGTTTTTATGAAAACAGCTCTGAAGCTGAGTTTAACTAGACATTTAATACCATTCTCATTGGTTTATCAGTCAGCATCAGCCGACCTCTTGGGCATTTTGTTCACACGAAATAAAAATCAGTCAACAAACCCAACAAATCGTCTTTCAACACGTGTTTTTGTCTTTGTGGCCTCACTGTCCCGCTCTCTCTCTCCAGCAGAAATGCCCCAGCTCCACGATGAGATGTTTCGCCGATGAAATTGACGTCCTCATCAAGGAGTGGACGACCGTTCCCTACAGGGGCTTCAAACTGTACGACAAGCTCAGGGATCTTGCGTCGAAGTTAAACCAGGTAAATTTAAGCCTGGATTACAGGCTTTATGATAAGATTTATAGAGGTTGGTCGAGGATTTAATGTTTTATATAATGACATCTTTTGGATTAATATGATGTTAAGAAGCTCATTTGAAGTTGCAGAAGTGCCGTAGCTGTTTCTGGTATTTTCTCATTTATAGAAAAACCCTGATGAAAGGCTCTTTTCTTAGATTCAAATCATGTTCGGGCTTTGAAATGACATTGAACCATCCTGTAATGATTCATGATACGTTATAATTATAACGTAATTTATGAGCGTTTATAAGGGAAAAAGAAAGGGACCGAGTGTTGAACCCTGAGGGACGCCACAGGAAACAGAAGCCATGATGGAGAAAAGGGTCCACATGATTTTTTGAATCTAAATAATTAATTGATTAGTGTGAAAGTTACATAAAAAAATGATATTTTTACTTCACGTTTGCCCACGCAGGCTTCGGTTCAGTCGGTGAACCCAGAATAAATAAAAGATGTTTGAACTGTAGCTGCGAACCAGCAGATCATGGATTTTATCAAACAAACGGGAGGAAACACGAACGTGAAGCAGTTCTCCATGCAGGCTGAATGAAATGAGCCAGTTTCATCCTCTGTTACCTCAGAAACCGCCCAGTCAGAGCAGATTAAACAAACCACAGAGCTTTAGATTAAGCAGCTGGCCTTGAAACTGTCGCTGTGAGGAACGAGCTCACTCCCCCCCTTAATGGGACAGTAAGACATGTTGAAAAACAGTCCGGGTGCACCAGAGGAAGAGAGCCAGATTGAGGCATTTCCTTTAAAGCCAGATGTTGTTGAGGCTCCTGTTGTCTTCGTCCAAACAGACATCAGGATCCAGCTGCTGGCTCACAGATCTGCTGGACTTCAGGAGGGTCTACTTTCTGTGTTACTTGTTGAGGATCAATCACAGGTTCAGAGCTGGACTGGGACATTTGTGGTATGGAAGAATTTAATTCCAATAGGTCCAAATTCAGTGGCTGGTTCAGATGAGCTTTGTTCACTGCGCAGCGGAGACAGAAGTTCACAACAGGGTTGTAAGATGTCTGTGAAGATTCTCATTCATCCAGGTCATGTTAGTCAAATGTGCTAAGATGTTTCACCTTTCATCCAAAAGGCTTCTTCAGTTCTGGCAGGATGGTAGGGAACCAGGAGTTAAATCTCTGGATCACTGGGGGTAGAGCTGTGAGCCACACCCGTCATCACATGACAAGGGGTCACAAGAGTCTCCCCTTGGTAGCTTGAAACATCTTCAAGCTACCAAAAGAAGTCCAGTTGCTTACAACTTAGCACATTTGACTAACATGGTTGTAAGATTCTCTCTGACCAGAGCATGATTCTGGTCAGTGTTATATACTGACAGAGTTTGGCCACTACACAGGGGGTGGGGCATGTGTAGACAAAGGACAGACAGATATAGAGCCAGATCACACCTCAGTGTTGATTAGATTAGCATGTTCATGTGGAAGGAGTAAGGGAAGGTACAATGGGAGACAGGATGTCTAGAGAGTAAATCAGGATGTGTAGTGAGGTCTCCAATAGTTTGCTCATGATCAAGCTCTTACAATATGCTATATGCAATATGATTGAATTTACTCTTACATATGTGAGGGGTAGCCATTTGGTCAGGATGTGACAACACAAAGACGTGTTGTGTTACAGAGAAGAAGCATAAAACTAAGGAAAATAAATTTTCTTCTACAGTGGAGACTGGAGATGGGATGTTTGGAGCATTTTGTCTCCAGCTGAGCCTCACACATGACCACAGTAGACCACAGTCGCTCTGTTTTAAGGTTACGACAGCGCTAACCTTTGCATTGTATTGCAAACACGGTGCTTTTGCAGTTTGACCCTGGCACATCGAGGATAGTCGACAGCACTTTTCTAATGAATTAACCTGTGTGAATCAAAGCTGGAGTATTTTCCCCTGCAGGTTTAATTTACGCAGGAATGTTTTGCAGAGGCAACACACACTCATTAGTCAGGGCTGGTTGTGTTCCAGAAAACTACATGTATTAACAAGCAAGAGCAGCTACAGCGAGATAGTCAGCAACACTTAAAACAAGATTAAAACGGCTTTCTTCAGATTTTGTTGTGTTTCTGACTTTCACAGGGACAATTCATTGATCATCAGTGCATTGAACTTCACTGTTAAACAACAATATGGCAAAAAACGTGTAGAGGAGGTGCCGACCCTTGAGGAGGTATTATGATAGGATATTTAAGTCAAAGTAGACCAAATGTACAACAATGGTCTGGCTGTGGCTGTGCTTTATGTTCCAGCTTGTTTACATGCAGATTGCAAAGGTGTGCACAGGTGATTTTAGCAGTTTCAGGTGTAAATAGATAGGAAATTATTCATGCTGCATTTAGAGACATGAAGTAGTCTTTGTTGTTTGTTTATGAGTTTACGAAGCTTTTCTCTTTCTTGTAAATATATATTACTGCATCATCTGCAGTAACAGTTACAATTATTTTGAAAGCATTAATGTAAAAGCTGAAGCGAGGACCGAGGATAGAGCCCTGTGGTGCTCCAACATCTCCAGAGTTTGTCTGAGGCTATGTTCCTGAGATGGTTTTGAAGGTTTGGATTTCTGGTCTGGACTGGACAACTTGACCACTTCAGCAGCTCATGAGGTTTTGTTTGTATTGACCAGTTCTGAATCTGCCTTTTTGTGTTTCTCTGCAGACGGAGTCCCAATGTCTTAAGTGTGAGCTCCTGAAGGAGGAAAATGCAGAGACGTTCCTCAGAGATCTTCGTATGGCTCTTGAAGTGATGAACTCAGAGCACTGTTAGCTGCTCATTAACTCCCAAACGTACTTTGAAACAAGACTTCATGAACCGTTTTTCCTTGTCATGAACTTTGCATATTACCCGAGCACAAATAAAGTGCAACATGCATGATGTCAGAGCATCTCAGTTGTTTTTAATTCACAGCTGGAGGGAGGTGTAGGGGTTCCTCAGGATGCAAGTCATCGGCTTTCTGATGGAGGCCTGTGCGCAAAGTTTGTTGGCATGGATGGATTCTCTCTCTGTTTCCTCCAGAGAGACAGCAGAGAGTAGTAAACATGGAGGTGGTGTCTGTTTGGTCACATGCAGGATAACTCGTGATCCGAATCCAGATTTAGACATTCGGAGTGCAGCTGGTTCAGTTGAGTTGAATGAACCTGTAAATCAACATGCCTTAGACAAACCCTTTTCATTTCCTTGCTGAGGCAGTCAACAACCAAGATACACGTTGGCTCAGTTTCAATGTGCTGCATCCACATCATCAAATGAGCACAAGTGGTGTCGGATCCAAGTTTTGTTTCTGGTTTTTGTCTAAAGAAGCAAACTGCAGAGAGAGCCAGATGTTTACAGGCTCTCGGCTTCAGGTCATTGACCTGATGGAGCTCTCCTTGTCGGCTATCGACAACTGCATCCTCATAATGAAAATACATGCAAACTACTTCCTGCATTTAGTCCTTATTCCTCCTGGTTATTCCACCTTTTCAAGGGAGATTTGCTGAGGCAGAAGCAAACTCCCAGCAGAGATCACTGTGTGCTTATTGTGACTGTTTCTAAATAATACAAGACAGCGTCTGTTTTATTTCACTTCACATTTCATCTCACAGCTTTGGCACAATGCTGAACCCAGAATCCTGCAGCTGCAGACTAAACAGCTTGATGTCTTATTTGTATGAAAGCAGGAGACATGTTTGTTTCCAGCGTTTATTTAGTGATTCTGCATTTACAGCCAGCTCTCTGAACTCTGGGTGACATCTGCAGGATCAGGTACGGGTATTGTTTGAAGTTGACCTTTCACCAACAGACTGTTTAAAACGGGGGCGGAGCCAGCGTGACGTCACCCAGAGCTTCCTGCAGAGCGACTGTGAAGCTCGATGTGTGGTGGATCTGGACGTTGGCCATCCAAACAATGGTCAAAGAGGAGTCAGGTGGGCAGCGGTGAGGCGGGGCCGAATGACTCATGGTCACTGAAACATGGCAGACAGCTGGTGGATAGCTGTCAGTCAAAGAAGCCCCGCCCCTTCATTCTGCATAACTTCAGGTGTTAATCTGATTTAAAGGAGTGAGTTCTATATAAATTCAGCCCGTACAGTCGTCATGAACGGGGAAACTAGCTGCAGAGACCAAACCGTTGTTCGTACCAGGCTGTAAACATGTTTACTGCTGCATTTTAACATGGGGGTCTATGGGGACTGACTCGCTGCTGGAGCCTCTGGTGGACACTCAGGGAACTGCAGCTCTGACGCTGCAGCTCTGACGCTGCAGCTGCAGGGTTCAGCCCCGCAGGAAGAAGTTTGTTTTAACACATGAGCTCCAGGCGTAGCAGAGCGTGCATCAGGACGACATGTGTAGGTGTTTCTGAAATGCTCCAGACACGTGGACCTCGTACTGTCAGGTTCAATCCAGCTGAATAGATTCAGACAGTTCTGCTTAACGTTTGAAAGTGAATTTAAATTAATTTTAACTTCTTAAAAAGTAAAAGTTCCAGCTTCAACACGTTGCACCAATAAACACGAATGGAGACAGATTTGATTCTGTAATTATTAGGGCCCGACAGTTATAACCAGACGTCTTCTGCTCCACTACTCCCCGAAAAACAGAACCAACGTTTCACTTTTCACCGGACAAAATGTATTTTTGGATAATCAGAATTAAATCACCTGTATTTATGGAGAATTTGTTCACTGTGGTCGACTTTTTAATAGTAAAATTGAATTTGATCATTTTGAGGGTTTCTTTGCATCAAAAAGGTGAAATGCTTTGATGTCCTGGATGTTTCAAACAAGCCTCTGTTCATCTTCTGCTTTGCCTGAAGGCTGGTAATGATGATTTAAATCCTCTGCATGTCGTGTGTGTGTCTGTGCATGTGAGCGTTGTTGTTAAAGTACTTATAAGTAATGATCAAAGCTGCTGGCGCTTCCTCTTGGCAGCCTCGAGGACCAACTCTGTGCGGTGTGAAGTCAAAGGGCCGGTGTGTGTTTGCTGCTGCAGCCATCATCAACACTGTAAACCGTTTGTCTGTCAGGAGGTAATGAGGCTTCACAGAGCCACAGCGAGGCCGCCTGCAGCTCTGTGCAGGATTAAACTGGCCCCAACCTCCCAGCGTGTAATTATGAATCCACCAGAGGTTGACTGATTTTAGGTGTAAAACTGGACAAAAAGCACAAAGAGCAACAACAAACTAAAACAATATGTGTTATTCTGAAAGCTGTGTGTGTGCGCCTCCTCAGTCTTGCTGTTGGTTAAATCAACAATGTGTGAGCCTTCGTTGCACCTCTGGACGAACTGAGCTGCATCCGCCAGCTGACAAGACAAACACTGATCAGTCCGGAGTAAAACTGATATTCGTTGCAGATCAGAAACAAGCGTGTGTGTAAAAACCGTCGTTTGACAGTAAAAGTGCTTTTTGGTTTGTTGCACGAGGGAAATCATCATCTTAACGATGCCTCTGGTATATGAAGTGCAAAGCAATGATGGTCTGTGTGCAGGGAAACACGCTAACAGCTGTTAACATCTGGCAATGTAAATATGTCCAATCAGGAGTCAGACCCATGTCACATGACTCTGCAGCAGCCCCGGGTGTTTATGGGCTCCAGTCAGCTTGGAGCCATGTTGGCGTGTTCCTGCCTGCTGTAACACTCGGTTACGGTGCTGTCGTGTCATTGAACGCACCAGGAAAAACACAGGAAATCAGACGCGTCACCTGACCATGCGACTGTTCAGCGTGTTAACAGGCACACTGCCGCAGCCGAGTCTTCGCTCTCGTGGTTCTGAGTGTTTGAGTGCTCGTCTCTTTTTGTCACTTCCTGTTTTATTTTGAAGAGCGTCTCTCTCCTGCGCCTCTCAGGGCCTGTTCCCTTCGCTCCCTTCGCTCGTGCGTCCTGGTTTTTGTGGACTTGGCTCAGATTCACAGACTCCGCCCTCCGTCTGCTGCTTGGACTCAGTGTCAGGTTGTGACTCTGCCTTCCTCGACCACCCGAGAGCCTCAGCCTAAAACCCCTGAACCAGCTCAGCGCACGACCTCGTCACCAGAGTTCACCGCGTTACGTAACGGCCTGGGTTACGTCACGGCTCTCGTCTCTTAGGCGCTGCTGCCCGTTTCCATGTAACCACAGCCTCGGCTGCTGCGTTGCCATGGAAACAAGGGGGGGGGGGACATCAACACGAGGGACTGGAACCAATGAATTTACTGTTCATTAGATCAGAAATGAGACGTTATATAAAACAGTTTCCATTAAATAAGGCCACCAGGTGTCATCACACTGCCCCGCCCATCACCGCCACACCTGCAGCTCAGTCTCTCCTGTTTTTAGGTCATGTGACTTTAAACTGAGCCCGTTTTCAGTCGTGTGATGCTCCTGAACTGAATCCCTCAAATCTTTTACCCTTTTAATAATTAATGTGTCTTCACAGGGTTTAAAAGAGGACAACTCAAAGTTAAGACGGAGAACTGGATTTAAAGTGAACGAGAACGTATCACTTCCTGCAGACCTCAGACCAGCGTTCGCTCAGATTCCTGCTCAGTTCTGCAAAACACTCAAACATCAACTTCACTGATTGTTGTTCTTTCGTCGGCTCTGTTGTAATTTTAAACATTCAAGAGGAATTTAGTCGTTTTTAATTAAACTCAAGACAGAAACTTCCTCTTAATGTCTGATTTACATCTGGCCTTGCAAAGCCTGCATTCGATATAAATGAGTCATCTGATAGAGGAGGGTCAAACAGCTGCTGCGCAGGTTCGTGTGGATCATCTGAGCTGATGTGAAGCAGCTCCGACACGTTTCATTCGCCCTTTACTCGTTTGTGATGGAGCCTGTCACTTTCACTCTGAGCAGATGAAGTTCTGCCTGCGTCGGAGCAACAGGGCTCACTATGTGTTTGTGGTCCCTCGGTTTTGTCTGTCAGGCAGCGCAGGCGGTCGCTTCAGAGGCTTCAGTCAGAGAAAATGAAGCGTTTACCTGCTTTTAAACTGTGTTTTTATGGATTATCTTCCATAACCTGTTGGACTCAAATTGATGTTTTTAATGCAAAGTCTAAAGAAGAAACAATCAGGAGTCGTGAATGAAAGAAAAGTTTAATGAAACAAACGGACACACGGCTCTGCTGTCCAGACGACCTTTGACCTGCAGACCACTACAAAGGAAAAAAATGACAAAACAAATAAAATTCTAAAATAAAAACATCAAATTTAACATAAAGACAAACAGAGACTAATAAAAAACAAACATTATAAACAAAATGTCACTTCAGAGATCAGCAAAGTGTCATGACGGAGCAAAAATATCAAATTATTCATTCTCCAGTTGATCTGTTGGTTGTTTCAGTTTGTAAAATGTCAACAATGGCTCCGAGGTGACGTCTTCAAAGTGTCCAAAACCCAAAGAGATTCAACCCAAAACAGCAGAAACTGCAACCAGAGACAGGTCTGGTTTGACCTGATGAGTGACTGACGTGATGAGTCAAGTAGAGCAGTAATTAAACAGTAATTAAACAGCAGTTATGAACAGTTATAATGGTTGTTTCTGCTCCCACAGCAGCAGCAGCAGCAGCCAACACCACGCATGTTAGATAAAATGAAATATAGAAGCAGCAGATCTGAAACTAGAAACTAAAGCTCTTCTGTTCTGGGATCAGTTCTGTGTGTTTAAACTCTGCTGCTCATCTCAGCACAAACACTCTGCGCAGGTTCAGCCTCCTCGTCCCGCTGCAGCAGCAGCAGCAGCAGCTCTGCCTCTGCGCATGCTCAGTGGGCCTCGTGGACACGCTCCACGGTCAGGATGGTGTATTGGTTTCAGTGTCGATGATCGGTCTCGATGATCGGTCTCCATCAGCTCTCGGGCTTGTCCTTGTTGGGGCCCATGAACTCCACCCCGTCGATCGGGATCTCCTTCTCCTTGATGGCCTTCTGCACGCACCGCTGGTACTTCCGGAAGGTCTCGGTGCACGGGTCGCCGCTCCGGTCCCCCTTCAGGAACTTCTCGGCGAACCAGCGGTTGAAGCACTGGTCGTACTCCCGCTTCAGGTCGGTGCAAGCCTCCCCGACGCTGTTCATCTCCGACACCGCCCGCAGACACGACGAGGAAACCGTAAACGGAGGATTTCTCCGACTGTTTCCAGCAGCAGCGGCAGTGACAGCACGCACACGCCGACTCTCCTTGAACTTCGCGACGTGATTGGCTGGTTTGAGAGCAGCGTCGAACGTTCAAGCGTGGAAACGTACCAGAGATCGTTTATTAAAACAGTGATTTACTCTGTGTGATTTCTGGGGACCCACAGACTCGGGCTTGTCTTTCTTACTTTTTGCTTGAAATAAAAAAAAGTTCACGAGATTGTAAAAATAAAAAAAATTCATTGTACGTGAAAAGTCCTCCACCGTGTTCCCTGTCACGTACAACATTCTGAGAGAACTATTATTAACATTGTTGGCTGCTTTATTAACATTCATATTGTGTTATCATGGTAAGTAAATTATTTATTGTATAATATTTAACTCTGTGGCATAAGTGTCTGTGGCTAATAAAACAAGCATTGACAGACAATACATGCTACCGTTGTTTAAGTTATTTGCCCATTTCTCGTGTATATTTCTTTATATCATTATTTCGTGTATTACTTTTTATGTGGGAAAATGATCTCCAACATTATTTTTCTACGTTTCTTTGACTTAAATCAGAGGCAAATGGAAGCAGGATCCGAAAGAGGGTTTTAAGTTTCTCACAATAGAGCTGAGTGACACCTCTTTATACACTACACCCATCCGCTCTCCAAATCTCGCGAGAAATTTGCGCAGCACTCCGAAATCTCGCGGTTCCGCTAAGAAGACGTGAGTGGCGTTAGCGTAATCGAAATAAGCTGATATTTCCATCAGTTATCATCTAATATAAAATTTAACCGAGGTGGGGGATAAAGCGGGTAAGTAACAGCGATGGCGCGCGCGGATTAACATCTGATTAAAGCGGTTTTGAAGATATTTGACTCGTTACATCGATGCTAATTGCAGTAGCATGCTTTGCTAGGCCGTTCCTGATTGTTATGGCGCTGCTCACACTCGGTTTGATTCACAACGGACAAACGGTGACTTGTTGTAGTTGTTGTGTTTGCACAGGACAACATGTCTGACAGCGACGACAGCGACTTCTCCGACAACCAGAGCGAGCGCAGCAGCGATGGAGAAGCCGAGGAGGTGGAGGAGAATGAGGTACGCTAACCGCTAACTTTCGTGTGGATTTAAGTAAACACTGGGACCGTTTATTAAGTGGATTAAACTGCTGATAATAGCAGCAGCAACACCGGGTAATGAGCAAATACAGGAAGGAGTGTGCAGTGCTATGTGTACACTGTTCTTTATCGTCTTGATACGTCATCAGGAGGAGACGGGCAGCCCCGTGGGCAGCGACAAGGCGGCAGACGAGGAGGGTGAAGACCTGGAGGATGAGGAGGAGTATGATGAAGAGGAGGAGGAGGACGATGACGACCGTCCCAGGAAGAAGCCGAGACATGGAGGGTTCATCCTGGACGAAGCCGGTACGAATCCACAGCTTCACTCCTGTCTAACTCCCCACTTCGTTCTTCATCGTTTCCAGCTGAGAAAAAATCAGTGAAAAAGGAGCTTTAATGTGGTTTTAACACTTGTTTGTCTCTCCTCTCTGTCCAGACGTGGACGATGAGTATGAGGACGAGGAGGATCAGTGGGAGGAAGGAGCTGAGGACATTCTGGAGAAAGGTGAGGAGCTCGTCCTGCTCAGAGGGCAGGAGATCAGCTGATTGACCCTGCAGGTGTTGTTGACTGTAGTTTACCACTTAACAAACATCTTCTCGGGGGCAGAGACGAGATGTTTTGATACTTTACACACAGATTTAAACAGTTTTTGGTTCCTGAGACAGCAACATGTCTCACGTTCTCTCACTCTACTGTTATTACATCTGCACCACAACCTACTGATGATGACCACCACAGCACATTCAGTCACATGTTCAGTCATTTGGAGTTGGACCACTGTATTTTATTCCTGTCTCACTGAAATGAGCCGTGAACACACAGGAAACAGGAAACGGACCATGTTTCATACGTGACCGACACTTTTCCCACATATTATTTTAAACAACCTGCTAAATATAGACCACTGACTCCTTTAACCTGGGCCAGAGACACGTTTGCTGCCATCACAACGGTGCTGTAACCAGCTGTGAGTCCGGCAGAGGACTGTGCAGAGGATAAAACAGGGAAACAGTTCATTTTATTGACAGACTGGATAAAATCGCACTCAGCTGCCGTTTCTACACTTTGTAAACTCACCTGGGCCTGATAGGACCCTTTGGCGGGCTGTTTCTGGCCCACAGGCCGTATGTTTGAAACCTTTGCTTAAGCAACAAATGCACACAAGCGGCTGTCGCCCTTTTCCCAAACTGTGCCACCGTGTTTCTGAAGTGTCTTTTCTTGTGCCCCGGCTCAGACAGGAAGTCGATCAAAGTGAACCTGTTGGTGACATGTTTGTCTTTGATAATGAGCCACAGACGACGAGTCTGAGCAGGAGAATCAGATTTAAAGACTCTGCTGGGTTGAAACCTTCAGGCCAGTCGCTCTGAAGTCAAACAGTTTGTCTTTAATGAGCTGAAACACTCGAACGCAGCTTGTCCACGGTGTCTCCAGACTGTTTACAGCGCGACTCTGCTCTGATTGGACGTCCGTCCGACCTCCACTCGACTCTCTGGTTGTTTCAGCTCTGTGGGAGACTGCTTTAATCAGATCAGCGTGACCTCGGCTGAACGTCTGATTACACTTAAACGCAGCGTTTGGGCAGCTGATGTGATTGGTCGACGACTTCTGCTGCAGTTTATAAACATGGAATACACAAAAACGGGAAAGGACGACGTCGGCGATCCAAATACATTTGATATATTTAGTTTGAAATGACTCTTTGTTGTTTTTACTGGTGGATGTTTGTGGTCATGTGACCTCACAGTGACACAGTGAGCTCCTCTCCGTCACGACCACGAGTCTGTTCCTGGCTGAAGCTTTTGAAAATGATATTTAAATGAAATGTTGGAGGCAAAACCAAGAACCAGCCGCGACGGATTCATCATTAAAATTAAAGTCAATAAAATATAAAAATGTCTGAACTTTGAGAAAAACTGTTAAATCGACAATAGATGTAATTATGATCACGCCGAGCTTCAGCGTTTCTGCCCTCTGTTCACGCCGGCTCAGAGATCGTCTGTTCAGACTTCCTGTTCGTCCTCACCCCTGCAGACTTTACCCAGAATTCATTGTGTCGGGACTGTCAAACACCTGGTCACCATGGTAACAGACAGTTGACAGACACAAACAGACTCACGGACCATTGTCAGCGCGTCAGTCGGTCCATAAAGATAAATAATAAATAAGTGTTACCTGTTGCCATGGTAACACAGCCTGTCAGACACGAACCGGGTGAACCCCCGTGGGAGGAGCGAGGTCCGAACTGAACAACTTATTAACCATCAGCAGCATTTGATCAATATCAGCTTCAGGTGGTTGTGTCTCTGCATGATGAGACCAATCGATGATCAATACGTCAGCGTGTCACCTGATCAGTCGCCGCTGACTCGTGGCTGAAGAAGTCTCTGACTCGTCCGTTAACGAACTCTGGTCGAGCGTCCGCGGCCTCGCTGTTCGGCACCGTCACCTGTTGTTTGTGTTTCCATGGGAGCGGAGGAGGTGTTGTGTGCAGTGAGTGGCTGAGTGTCTGACTGAACTCTCTCTGTCTCCTCTCCGTCGCTCACGTCCTCTCCAGTTAACGGTAAATCTGCTCCGGATGCTCTCCGGTGTTTTCCATCCGTGTCCGTGTGTATTCCCAGGCAGACGGCGTCAGCGCTCATCCATTTGTCCCAGAGTGTTGTATTAACCCCACCTCATCTCCGCGCAGCTGCACCTGTGAGCCTGTAGCTTCATGTGAGGAAGCACCGAGGGCAAATCCATGATTGGCTCGTTGAACAGCGACCACACATTTGACTGAATTTGGCTGCAGAGACGACTACATTTCCCAGAATTCATGTGCAAAATGTCAGAAAACGATTTGAATCAGTTTGATGTTAAATAAAGACGCAGGCGCAAACCCAGGCTCCTGAATCAGCAGACCAGACTGATCACATGACCTAGTTTGTGCACGCAGAGGTCAATCAGCGTTAGCGTGGACCTGCTGGCAGGAAGTTGCCCTGTAAAGAACCAAGTGTGATCATTTGCCTGACCCTGCTGCCACGTTTCCAGTCCAGGTGTCCCGACTAACCGATGTGATTGAAGCTTCTCCTGTGGCTCACTGCATTTATCACCGGAGGCAGACGAACGGCGGAAACAAGACCAGAGCTGCTCCCGAGCCAATCAGAGAGCTCGGTTTATGATGGGAGGGGCCAGAAACTTTAACGTCTGATGGCGTTTTGTCCAGTTTCAGCCAGAATTATTGACAAACGCCGTGTTTTAGTGATTGTAAAGGTTCAGGCCTTCAGCAGGAAACATGTTGAGCAGCAGCGTTAAGGTGTCAGACTGACGTCAGAGCAGGTGAACGTGTCGACGGCTCCGTGTGTGGCGGCTCTGTGGCTGCGTCTTGTTTCCGCCGCGCCGCCTGTTTGAACGCCATCGACCCGTCCGCCGGCCTCACGCCTCTCCGTGCCCGACAGTCGCCGTTAACCTGTTTGTTTTTTCTGTTGTTGTTTGTTTTTTCTCCCATCATGCTTTGTGTTGCTGCTGCCTGACTCTGCTCCTGTGACTGTGCTCTGCCCTGATGGCAATGTCTTTTGGCTCCCGTCCTCCTCCTCAACTCCTCCTCACCTCCTCCTCACCCTCTGTGCTCCTGCTGCACTTTAATCCTGTCGTCTGCTTCTTTCTTCTCTTCTTCTTCTTCTTCTTCTTCTTCTCTCCTCTTTCTTGTTTTCACTTTCCGCTTTATCAATATATCTTTTCTTCCTTTCATGTCTTCACCTCCTCCTCCTCTGTCCCTGCTCCTCCTCTCTGTCTCACCTCCTTGTCTCTCTGCTCCTCCTCCTCCTTCTCTCTGTCGCTGGTTGTTCCTGAGCAGAGGAGGCTGAAGGTGAGTCTTTGTTTTTACTCCTGCACCGACACTCGTTCATCGATTAAATCAAAGTCATTTTGGAGTAAACATGATTAAATCCTCCTCCTCCTCCCAGTGTCCAACATCGACCATGTGGTTCTGGATGAGGATCACTCTGGATCCAGGAGGCTGCAGAACCTCTGGAGGTAAGATCTGCGTTCGCTTCACGTCTCAGAACAACCCTGACTTTTGTTTTATAAACAGGAAGTTCATTATTTTCACTTTAACAACAAACATTGAAGCTGAGTCTCTGCTTTAATACAGTGATGTGTTGCTGTGACTCCAGAGTCTCTGCAGAGCATTGAAGCTGAGTCTCTGCTTTAATACAGTGATGTGTTGCTGTGACTCCAGAGTCTCTGCAGAGCATTGAAGCTGAGTCTCTGCTTTAATACAGTGATGTGTTGCTGTGACTCCAGAGTCTCTGCAGAGCATTGAAGCTGAGTCTCTGCTTTAATACAGTGATGTGTTTCAGAAAGCAGCTTCTGACCTTTGCAGAGTCACATCGCTGCTGAGTCGCTGCTCAGTCACAAAGAGAAGCTCTGTTTCACTCACACACACTCACTGATCAGCACACACACTGATGACACACTGATCAGCTGATCAGTTTATATTTAACCTTAACGTCTTTTCTGTTGCTAACGTTATTTCAGATTCAATTAAAAACAATAAAATTTGAATTTATTTTGTTGCCACAAAGCAAATAATCAGCTGATAAACATCAGTAATGTGTAACACGTCCATCTGTTTGTGTTGATGTGGAGGTTTTTAATAAACTCTGCTCTCCAGCTGAATTATTCAGTCAGGATGAGTTCGAGCAGCTGCTTATTCACGAAACTGTCCCCTCCTTCATACGGGAAGTGGACTCAAACATCTGGATGTGTCTTCGTGTTTTCACGCTAACACCAGCTCAGTGATTCCACATCTGGCCGCGGTGTGTTTAACTGTCAACCGCAGTGCCGTAAAATCCAGATTTTGTTGTTATGAGAAACAAAGTGTGTTCGCTCGTCTCCTGCTCCTCGTTCGTTTTGTGTGTCACTGGTTAACTCTGTGTGTGTGTGTGTGTGTGTGTATTACAGGGACTCCAGAGAGGAAGCTCTGGGTGAATACTACATGAGGAAGTACGCCAAGTCCTCCGGAGGCGAGCAGTGAGTATCGTTTGATGTCTAAGAAGCTGCAGAGTCGCAGTGCTGTCGTTTACTCACGTTAGACGACGTCTCATTAACGCCCATTCAAACCAGTTTATCAGAGCAGTAACAGCACTGCACGCCATGTCCCTGAATGCACCACGCAGTAAAGACTATTTAACACTTATTTATTTATTTATTTATTTTGTTCATTTTTGTTTTTTTCTTGAAAGTTTCTCCTGTAAAGACACAAACATAGATTTGACTGAACTTGTTTGTTTGTTTTCGAGGCAGCGTTCGTGTCGTCTCGTCCTCACAATGAAATGATTTCAGGAAAATAAAGTGGCCGAGCGACAGAAGTGACGGAAACTTCCAATGGAAAAAACTGAATTTCTTGTCTTTTTCTTCTTCTGTGGTGTGCAGTTACTCCGGAGGGTCCGAGGAGCTGTCCGATGACATCACCCAGCAGCAGCTGCTTCCTGGTGTCAAGTACGTGAATCGGCCAATCAGAGACGATCGGCCGCTTGCTGATTAATCGATTTGTGTTGACGCTAAATGTGTTTGTGTTGTCTCCCCTCAGGGATCCCAACTTGTGGACGGTCAAGTGCAAGGTGTGTGTCGACCCTGGGCGCGTGCACACGCGCGCGCACACACGATCACACGATCACACGATCACAGCTTCAGAGTCTCTCACACTGAATGTGTTGTGTCATAGATCGGAGAGGAGAGGGCGACGGCCATCGCGCTGATGAGGAAGTTCATCGCCTACCAGTTCACTGACACAGTAAGAGATGGGTTGATTATTATTGTTATTATCATTGTTATTGTTATTATTGTTGTTGTTGTTATTTATTAGTGCTCTTTTCTAAACACAAGTACCAACGTGCTTCAGATTAAATGACAAACTTAAATTAAAATATAAAAATAGAATAAGATGTATTTGAGTGCTTCGCTGTGATTGGCCGAGGTTTTATTTCTTCATTCGGATTGGTTGATGTTTGATTGCTTCGCTGTGATTGGCCGAGTTGTGAATCTTCACTTTGCAGCTGATTCCTGATCAGTCTGTGCTCCAACTCGTCCTCAGACGTGATCAGATATGATGCAAACAAAACGAATGTTCGCCACGCGTCAGATAAACAGGAAACCTTTGACACGTCTGTGTCTGATGTCACAGATCAGCGTTCAGTGAACTAAATGTGATTATAATCCATCAGATTAACACCAGTATTGATTAACCCCCCCCCCCCACAGCCGCTGCAGATCAAGTCCGTGGTCGCCCCGGATCACGTCAAAGGTTACATCTACGTGGAGTCGTACAAGCAGACGCACGTGAAGGCGGCCATCGAGGGCATCGGGAACCTGCGGATGGGCCTGTGGAACCAGCAGATGGTTCCCATCAAGGAGATGACCGACGTCCTCAAGGTCGTCAAAGAGGTCACCAACCTGAAGCCCAAGTCCTGGGTCCGGCTGAAGAGGGGCCTGTACAAGGATGACATCGCTCAGGTAGAGACCGGGACCGCCGCCGCCACCGCCGCCGCCAGATAACACTATGCGACACAGAACAAGTTTGGTTTGAGCTGTTGGACGATGAGACACAAACACATTAATCCTGATGTTTGAATGGAGTTTGGTTTGAGCTGTTGCACAGGAGCCTGGCAGACCAAACTCCCTTTGAAAATGCCTCAATTTAAAGTTTCTCTGCTTCTCAGTTAATATTCACATACAACAGTTTGTAAAACAAGGCAGATCCTGATGCATCATGACATTCTGGGAAACTCGGCTCCAACTCTGTCGACAGAACAGAGCTTTTATACGTTTCTGTGACTTGATATTGCTGACGTAGGTGCTCGGTGAATGATGGTTGTTGAAGGTCGTGACCTCTGTTCTCTCGGTTCTCCAGGTGGACTACGTGGAGCCGAGCCAGAACACCATCTCCCTGAAGATGATCCCACGCATAGACCTCGACCGCATCAAGGCCAAGATGAGCCTGGTAGGACGAGTGCGGCGCCTGCAGCTTCTCTGCAGGGGCGGCCATGTTTGAGTCGGCTCATTGGTTCTACTGATGATGAGCTTGAAGCTGATTGGCTGATTGTTGTTGTGTTGTGTCAGTTTACTCACCCGTCTGCCTCACTTCCTGTCTGCAGAAAGACTGGTTCGCCAAGAGGAAGAAGTTTAAGAGACCTGCTCAGCGTCTGTTTGATGCTGAGAAGATCAGGTACACACACACACACACACACACACACACACCTGTAGATGTGTGACTGAACGACCTCATCAGGTCTGAAGTCTGGACTCAGTCAGTCATGACATAATTAACTAATCAATAGTCTGTTTGATTGACAGGTCCCTCGGCGGCGAGGTCAGTCACGATGGAGACTTCATGATCTTTGAGGGGAACCGTTACAGCCGCAAAGGATTCCTGTTCAAGAGCTTCGCCATGTCAGCGGTGGTGAGGCCGCCGTTTGTCAGCACAAACTGATCAGAGCAGCGTGCGATCGTCGATAATCAATAATCAATCAGGCGCCTTGTTTGCTGTTGAACTCAGTCGGTCTCTCTCTGACAGATCACAGACGGGGTGAAGCCCACACTGTCCGAGCTCGAGAAGTTTGAGGACCAGCCCGAAGGAATCGACCTGGAGGTGGTCACAGAGTCAGGTGTGCGTGCGTGCATGTGTGTGTGTGTGTGTGTGTGTGTGTGTGTGTGTGTGTGTGAGGTGAAAACACAACCTTTCACTGACAGTTCAGCAAACATACCTGATGGACGCTATGATTTACAGATGTTCCTGAACGCCTCACACTGCTCACTCTGCGGTGTCCTTCCTGCAGCAGCTGAACTGCTCCTCCTCTGATTGTAGCCACTTTCTCACTGATCTCAGCTTGTTTACTCACTTTAACTGGCTTAGCCTTTAGCCTTAGCTTAGCCGTTAGCAAAGTTACCATACCACAGAAGAAGAATCACTTCCTACAGTAAAATAACAACAGTTTTTAGCTTCTTGTTTACTGTCATTCAGCTCTTGTTGTGGACGCTTCCTGACTTCCTGTGTGTGCAGGTAAGGAGCGTGAACACAACCTTCAGGCCGGCGACAACGTGGAGGTCTGCGAGGGAGAGTTGATCAACCTGCAGGGCAAAATCCTCAGCGTGGACGGCAACAAGATCACCATCATGCCCAAACACGAGGACCTGAAGGTACACACACGTATGCGCGCGCACACGCACACACACAGTGAACCAAGCCGGTCCTCACAGCAAAACAAACACGTTATACGTTGTGTGTGCGTGTGTGTTGCAGGACCCTCTGGAGTTCCCGGCTCACGAGTTGAGGAAGTACTTCCGGATGGGCGACCACGTGAAGGTGATCGCTGGGCGCTACGAGGGCGACACGGGCCTCATCGTCCGGGTGGAGGAGAACTTCGTCATCCTCTTCTCTGACCTCACCATGCACGAGGTGCTCTGTGATGTCATCACATGTAAACCAGGTTTCCTAGCTTAGCTGTTAGTGATAGCTTAGCTGTTAGCAATAGCTTAGCCATTAGTGACTTCCTCACATCAGGATGATGATTGTTCTTAGCTCGTCACTGTTTGTTTAACTGTCGAGTGGGGCATTAACTGTCGAGTGGGGCATTAAGGCGACGCTGTGGGGCGTCAGCTGAAGTTTAATAAACATTATAAATATTTAGATTTGATGATAAATTGTCTGTTCTTCACCTTTAAACACCTGCAGGATTTGTGACATCACAGCCAGGCAGGAGCCAATCAGGGTGGAGTATTGAGCGGTGCATAGCGTCTTGACAGGATTGCTGACTGCTGTGTGTGTGTGTGTGTGTGTGTGTGTGTGTGTGCGCGTGTGTGCACGTGCAGTTGAAGGTGCTGCCCAGAGACCTGCAGCTCTGCTCGGAGACGGCGTCCGGCGTGGATGCAGGAGGGCAGCACGAGTGGGGTGAGCTGGTCCAGCTGGACCCACAGACCGTCGGCGTCATCGTGCGTCTGGAGAGGGAGACGTTCCAGGTAACGAGGAGCCGGCGTTCAGCGACTGTTAAACAAAAACCAAAGCGAAGCGTCAAATGACTTCCTGTCTGTCCGTCAGGTGCTGAACATGCACGGGAAGGTGCTGACGGTGCGGCACCAGGCGGTGAACCGCAGGAAGGACAACCGCTTCGCCGTGGCGCTGGACTCAGAGCAGAACAACATCCACGTCAAAGACATCGTCAAAGTGATTGACGGGCCGCACTCGGTGAGTCGCTGTCCGAGACTCTGCAGCCTGGACTCACGCTGCTGCAGCCGTGATTCAGGAACCAGGCCTCTGAGCCAATCACAGGGCTTAAACAGGCGTTGTTGTGTGGTCACTTCCTGTTTCGGGTCCTTTGAATCTGCAGACAAAGCTCAAATCCATCGCACTTCCTGTCTTGTCTGCCCCCACCTGTTAGCTGACCACAGGTGTGCTAACCTGTGTGTGTGTGTGTCTCAGGGCCGCGAGGGTGAGATCCGTCACCTGTTCCGCGGCTTCGCCTTCCTCCACTGTAAGAAGCTGGTGGAGAACGGCGGCATGTTCGTCTGTAAAACCAGACACCTGGTGCTGGCGGGAGGATCCAAGGTAAGCGGTGCCTCATTGGCTGCTCGGTGGGCTCTGGGCTCCTATTGGCCGACGCGTGTTGGTGCCGTTAAATCAGTTTGATTCTTCTTTCAGCCCCGAGATGTCACCAACTTCACTGTGGGCGGGTTCGCTCCCATGAGTCCTCGGATCAGCAGCCCCATGCACCACGGCGGAGGAGGTGAGTGTCTGCCGACCTGTCAGAGCGGTCACATGACTGGACACGAGGGTGTGTAAACGGCGAGTCATGGCGGTGTTTGTCACCCCGCAGGAGCGCCGCAGAGAGGAGGAGGCGGAGGAGGAATGGGGCGGGGCCGAGGGCGCAGAGACAACGAGCTGATTGGTCAGACGGTTCGCATCTCGCAGGGTCCCTACAAAGGTGAGCAGCGGCGCCGGGTTTCGACGAAACGGCTTCTTCTGAATTATTGCTGACGCATTTGCCGCCGTTTCCCAGGTTACATTGGCGTGGTGAAGGATGCAACGGAGTCCACGGCGCGAGTGGAGCTGCACTCCACCTGTCAGACCATCTCAGTGGACCGGCAGCGCTTAACCACCATGTACGTCAGGTCCAGTCGCACACAAACTAAATCAGTCAGGTCGATCTGTTTCTAACCCCGCCTCCCTCGCCGCAGGGGCGCTAAGAGACACAGCGGGATGACCTCCACCCACGGACGCACGCCCATGTACGGCTCCCAGACCCCGATGTACGGCACCGGCTCCAGAACGCCGATGTACGGCTCCCAGACGCCGCTGCACGACGGTGAGTCGCAGACGGGAGAGCAGCTCAGGTCAGCATGGTGCGTTACCCACAATGCTGTGCGGCTCAAACGTTTCTCCCCCTCTAACAGGAAGCCGCACGCCTCACTACGGCTCGCAGACCCCACTGCATGATGGGAGCAGGACGCCTGGTCAGAGCGGAGCCTGGGATCCTAGCAACCCAAACACACCCTCCAGGTAACACACACACACGCACACACACACACACACACACACACTAACAGAGCGTGTGTCTCTTCTATGTGATTCATCTCTGTGTCGTCTCAGGAACGAGGAGGAGTACGACTTCGGCTACGACGACGAGCCCTCGCCATCCCCGCAGGGCTACGGGGGGACGCCCAACCCACAGACGCCGGGTTACCCAGAAGTCCCGTCTCCACAAGTCAACCCTCAGTACAACCCGCAGACCCCCGGCACGCCTGCAATGTGAGCAACACACACACACACACACTCTTTCCCGTCTGGTCAGCGTGTTTTCTTTGGCGCAAACATGCGAAGAACGAAGCTGTTTACACCTGTGTGTGCGCGTGCCTGTGTGTGCGTGCGTGTGTGTGTGTGCAGGTACAACACAGAGCAGTACTCGCCCTACGCCGCCCCGTCCCCGCAGGGCTCCTACCAGCCCAGCCCCAGTCCTCAGAGCTATCACCAAGTGGCGCCGTCGCCGGTCGGCTACCAGAACACACACTCTCCGGCCAGCTACCATCCCACGCCCTCGCCCATGGCCTATCAGGTACGACCATGAAGGTGTGGAGAGGAAGTGTCTGAACTCAGGCAGCCAAACAAATCCAACAGGAGGCGGGCTTTGCTGCCACACCCTCACTTCCTGTTTTAATCTGTTCATGATGAAAAAGGCTCCTCTGACGCTGCATGACAAACATGCTAACATCTGGCTTCAGTGTCCAATCAGGGTTCAAACCCAGGTCACATGACTCTGCAACAGTCACAGCTCCAATCACCTGGGTAGTCTTCCTGCTGAGAAGCCATCTTTGTTTTTCTGTGTGAAGCTGATTGGTGTCGCTCCCTCAGGCCAGCCCCAGTCCCAGCCCGGTGGGATACAGCCCCATGACCCCCGGCGCGCCCTCTCCTGGAGGTTATAACCCACACACCCCGGGCTCCAACATTGAGCAGGGCGGCAGCGACTGGGTGACCACCGACATCCTGGTGCGGGTGAAAGACTCCTTCATGGACCTGATGGGACAGACCGGCGTCATCCGCAGTGTCACGGTAACCAACAAAGCCAATTCAGCTCTGTGATGACTGAGTTTTCATGATTTAGCCCCGCCCCCTGGTGCCTGGCTGCAGTACGGCTCATAAGCCCCGCCCCCTCCATGTCAGCAGATGGTTCCTGTCATTTGAGCTCATTCTCATCACACTGATGTATGTTCAGCTGTGAAAAGGGGGCGGGGCCTTGATGGCGATGTGGCGGCCATCTTTGTTTACAGTGGCTGAGGCGTTTGTGTGCAGTTGGTTGTTTGAGCGTCAGCAGCTAACCTCTGTCTGTCTCAGGGGGGGATGTGTTCGGTGTTCATGCAGGAGTCGGAGAAGGTCGTCAGCATCAGCAGCGACCACCTGGAGCCCGTCACCCCCACCAAGAACAACAAGGTAACTCCTCCCCCGCCTCACCTCCGCCATCCTGCGCCGGTCCTCTGACGTTAATTATTCAGATTTTTAATAACTTAGTTTGTTTTTATTAACAGATGTTTTTCACACAGTAAACGATTCATTTCAGCTCATTAAAGACAAAATATAAATGATCCTTATTTCAGAGCCATCACTTTAAACAGGCTCTCGCTGCTCGCGCCTTCAGTCGTTCATGTTTCCTTCAGATGTTTTTACAGGAAGTGGCCAAAAGTATGTAGACACCTTTGCTGTATTTGTGTCCTGGTTTTCAGACTTTAAGTGTTTCAGGAGTAAAATCTGTGAGTGACGGTTCAGAGACCTGCTGATCCTCAATGTTTTCAGTGTTTAACGAGTTTATCGGTGCGTGCAGGTGAAGGTGATCCTGGGAGAGGACCGCGAGGCGACGGGGATCCTGCTGAGCATCGACGGAGACGACGGCATCGTCCGCATGGAGCTGGACGACCAGCTGAAGATCCTCAACCTGAGGTTCCTGGGACGCCTTGAGCACTGAGGGACGGATGCAGTGAGGTGAACACACTGAGGACTGAAGCGGGCAGGATAGTGTTACTGTGATGTCACTCGAACGGAGGCGGGACAGACACACACACGATGTTGTTTCGTCCTTCGCCTCCTTTTCTTCTTCTTCTTTTGTGTTTTAGTTTTTCGTTAGCATCCTGTTTTTCTTAGCAAATCTGTTTTTAGTGACTTCTGGACGTTTTTGTCAGTGCTGATGTTTTTCTGGGTGGACGAGGGTTAAAGAAAATAAACAAACAACAACAACGATGTGTAACTCAATAAACTGTGAATCTGTGGGTTTTTGTCTCCTGGTGGGTTTTTAGTGTGTTGTCAAGGAGATTTGTAAACTTTATGACACCACAGACGAGTCTGTGTGAAATATGTAACAAACAGCTTCAGCCTCATTCATCAGTAAACCTGTTCTCTGCACGCTTCCTCATCCCAACTCTGAACCTTCACATTATAAAGAGAGAAGTTTTTTCTTTTTCATCCTAATAAAACCTGAAAACAGGATCAGCTGCGACGACTGAGACGTCCTGTCTTCATCCAAACTGCACACGTTGCTGTGAAACGACGAGTTTCCTCACCTCAGAATGAACTGATCTGTTTTTACAGTTTAGCACCAAATCGGACTCTGAGGTGTTGCATTGTCCTTGAATGCATCATCAGACGCGTCACAGTCACAGCTTGGATTTGGACTGTTGCTTTATAAATTGGTTTGCCAGGAAGTGAAGTGTTGGTTGATCATCACTGAATGAGTTCCCCCTATGCCGTCTCACTTCACGTTTAAATAAAGTTCCTGTCTCAAACAGCTGCTCGTTGGAGGTTTTATCAGGTTGTTGCTGTTCAGAGACGCATTCACTGTCGGTTTGAGTCTGAACACAGACAAACAAACGTTAACGACCTTCAGACTCAGCAGTCGGAGAAACAAACTGTTAAAATGGATTTAAGCGACTGCTCAGAGGCAGAAAACACGATCTGAATTCTTTAAATGTATTTATTGGAGTTTCTCGTCAGTTTAATCATTTACATCCATTTTAGTGAGTGACTCAAAACCTCAGAGATGAACATGAGCATAATGTGACGTTCAGCGACTCGAATGCACGGAGCAACGGGAGCCGTGAAGCCAACGACAAACAAAACAAACACAAAGCAGCAACGAACAGAAACGTGGAGCAACAAAGATTCACAAAACCTCTGCAAAGAGACAAAACACTGAAACTTCTGCACATTCAGTGTCTGAAGGACGTCGAGTCGCCGTCAGCCGCAGGGCCGACACGGCTGCTCGTGGTTGATGGGGAAGTAGTAGAAAGGGACCTCGGGGGGGCAGGGGTGCCCGGGGGAGGGAGTCCAGGACGCCGGGGCCACGTCGGCGTCTTTATCGCAGCCGAGGGTTAGGTTACGAGACACAGGGATCTTCACCTGAAACCACACCTCTCTGTCCTGAGGGAGGCGGAGATAAGAAGCACAGTAACGATGATGTGACGTTACAGCAGCTTGTTCCCACACTGACGCTGCCGTTAGCATTTCAGCCATGCTCAGTCCAGAAACATCGTAAAACGATTGATCATTAAGCTCAAACACCACTTTGTGAAAACAGGCTCCACTCATTAACACATTAACACACAAGTAGAGTTAAATGATGTGATTAGGTCTGATTCAGATAAGGCATCAGGTCAGTTAAACTGTTTCCAGATGGTTGGGCGCGACATTCTGGCTTCGCCTCCTGAACTGTGCGACGGCAGCTTCAGAGCAGAGAGGCTGCGGAGGCTTCGTATCAGAAACATCTTAAAACAAACGAGAACAATGAGGCCGTTTCTAGTTTTGACTCCGTTTCATCATCCGTTTTATAACGATCATTAAAATCATTTTCTCATGATGCTCTGCCAGCGTGAGTGATCCAGACAGAACCCACAAGAATCTGTTTACATTAAAAACACAAGTCAGAGGGTGAGTGGGAGTCTAGTAACTGTGTGTACGGCCGCAAAGAACGACAACAGAAGAAACAGAAATGCACCACAAGAGCCGCAAAAACTGGTCACAGCACCAAACAAAGCAACTGCAAAGAGTGGAAAACGACAGGAGACGCAGAACCAACACGACGATGCACCAAACAACTACACGTTAGAACAAAGCCACTACACAACAGACGCACAATGACGATAAGAAGCGCTAAACAATGACAGTCACAGAAAACAGCCACAAAAGAAACAAAACTACACAAGGCAACTACAAACAGACACAAAGCAACAACAGACACAAAGCAACAACAGACACAAAGCAACTACAAACAGACACAAAGCAACTACAAGACACAAAATGACAGAAAGATGCAAAACATTCAGAGACTGATGGCTTTAAAACCCCAAGAAGCAACAACAGAGACACTGTTAACTGTTAGAGAAGCAGCATTATGATCTTTTGCATGATTATGAAGATACACAACAAGAGATGTTAAATGATGACAACAATCATCGAAGACACAAAATGACCACAAAAGACTCAAAACTACCAGGAAAGATGCAGCATGATGACAACGGGACATAACACAACAACGGGACAGGAACTAGAAACACTGTGCTGCGCTGCCGTCGAGGAAGCGTTGCCTTCGTGTTCGTGCAGTTCACGAGCTCTCAGATCTCATTAAGACTCAGGCTCCTCTCCTCTGCAGAGGTCGGGGAGCTGTGACCACAAATAGCTCAGATATCTGGAGGAAGCACAAACGTCTCTCTGGAAACCCCTGCAGGCACAAACACACCAGCCCACGCACCAACAGCCGCCAACATCAGCATCACTGAGGCGAACGCCGTCATCTCTAATAAAGATTAAACTGGTTCCTGCAGCGCAGCCTCAGATCTCCCAGAGATAACAGCAGTAATGGTTTGTTACTCGAGAGGTTTGGGAATGTTTCCACATGTTTGAGCCTGTTGGTTTGTTTGGCCGAACCCCCCACAGGGTGAAGCGTCTGCGGGTTTGAAGGATGTTCACGGTGGGAGGTTCTCATGGTCTGATCGGGTATTGTTGGGACGTCAGCGTGTGATCGAAAAGGAAAACGGGCTTTCTGAGCTTCTGTTGGGGACAGTCTGTTTCACAGACAGGAAGTGTTTCAGTGGTGTGGTCGAGGCCCGATGTCACTTAACGGCAGGTCGTTCATCATGTATCGGAAACATCTGAGCAGCTGCTGATTGTGATGAAGTGTGGTTCAGACCTTCAGGAGGATTTGTGGTATTTGGCGATCGTCTGCTTTTCTGTTTGGTCAACATTTGACTGCGTTTACGACATTTCAGCGACCGGAGCTGCAGTTACTCCTAATTCAGAGATGCTAGCATGCTGACACAGTAACGATGCTAAATATTAGCGTGATCAGTTCAGATACAGTTTTTTTCTGCCTGCTGGTGATCAGATACAGCTCTTTAATTAAAGCTGCGTATTATCAAAGTCTGGTGAAACGACGATCAACACGTATCCAGACTGAACGGTCACGATTCAATAAACAAGGTCATATATTTAATAAATAAGACCATCGTACGCATTACAGATGGGTTTTATGCAATCAGAAGAGTTGAACCTGCATTTGTGTTGATCTCAGCTGGCTTGTTTGTACAGTCTGAGTAAAAGCAGTAATATTTGAATTTATCCTTGAAATAAACCGCGCTAACACAGATTTACTCAAAGGTGAACTGATTTTAAACCTTTCACTGTGATATTTGATTCAAATTTGAATTTTAATGAACAGAAAATGGTACAGACCATAAAGTCCAACCTGCTTGTTATGGTCCTTCCTGTTTGTCCTGTCGTGCCACATTGTTGTTGTTCTGAGGCCAGAGAATCGGCCATAAAACCCTGAGACGCATTTCTACGAATCAACCTCAAAAACCTGTCAGTGTCACAGTTTTATGGTGGACGTTCTTTCCTTTTTATAACATTTTAAAAGCTTCTCTCTGTGACTGAGCAGCGATTCAGCAGTGATGTGACTCTGCAGAGGTCAGAAGCTGCTTTCATGAATAAATGACTGAAACAAACTGAAGCTGGACAGAAAGTCCAGGGGACTTTCCAAGGACAGCACATTGGTCGGTCATTGTCGGGTCGTCGTGGCCATCGGTCATCCAGGCAGGGGAAAGCAGTTGTATGGACTCAGATCTGACTCTGTCTCTGTTTTCACAGCTGCAGATTATGATGTCCTTATCCACACTTGACTTATGTGTCTTAAGGCTTTAGAGAGTGGGTGGAAATGCATCATGTGACCCTCATGAAAAGTTGATTGTCAGAGTAAAAACATTTGCGGCTACTTTTCTGTGAATATTTGATGGTTTTCTTGGTGTTTGCTGAAAAGTAAAGTGATTCCTTGGGTTCGTTATTGAAAGTATTCTTGCGATCGGCTCTTCTCAGGAAAATAAGAGCTACACAAATATTTTTCCTGAGCAATGAGCAGAACCCCACAGAACTGATCGACGATTTGTTTTAGGTGTAAAAACATTAATTAGACTGAACTCGAGCACGTCCGCATAAAGAAACTGACCTTGTTGTCCGTCACACACTGGATCTCGTGTTTGTCGCCCAGATGTTGAGCCAGGACCTGATGAACCTCGGCCACCTGCACAAACACAGGAAGTGAATCTCCCACAGACTGACACACAAACAGGTCAACAGCCTCGAGTCAAACACCGGATTGATCACAGGATGACCCGTGATGTGTGAGATGCAACTCAGCAACGTGTCATAAACCTGTAGCAGTGTGTTTGGTTTGGTTTAGCTGCTCAGTCACGTCTCATTAAGCTGTTGCAACAACATTTTGGGTCAAAACAACTCGACCATGTCTGAGATCATTGAAAGTACCAAAAATCAGCCCTCACACCTCGAGGAGCGCCAGGGGAAAGTTCCTGCTGTGATTTGGAGTTTGAATCCAACGAGGGAGCCAATGAGATCAACTTGCAGTGACAATACGTTGAGGTGATGTCAGTGGACCCCTTTAAAATGATCCTGACAGGTTCCCACGCTAAAATCAGCGTTTTATTAACACTTGGATTCCCGCCAAGCCAGCGTGACATGATTGTTGGAGGCCTCATGTTGTTTCACACGATGACAACAACAATAAGACTTAACAACAACAACAATAACACAGGGAGGTCAGCTGTGATCACACGTCGCAGTCAATCCTCCATGTTTACATCTGCAGGTAAAAAGCAAAATAACACAGGTCAAAGTGTGAGTGTCGTTACCTTGTACGGCCGATCACAGGACGGGGTGATACCAGCGTCCTCCAGCAGCCTGCAGAGAGACAAGCGTTACTGCGACTTCACAAACCGATGTTGGCTTATACTACTCAAATAAAGGTATGTAATCAAAATAAAGTATTGACAGTAACAGTGGTGTCTGCAGTCAGATGTAATCAGAGTAACAGTAGTGTCTGCAGTCAGATGTAATCAGAGTAACAGCAGTGTCTGCAGTCAGATGTAATCAGAGTATTCAGAGTAACAGTAGTGTCTGCAGTCAGATGTAATCAGAGTATTCACAGTAACAGTAGTGTCTGCAGTCAGATGTAATCAGAGTAACAGTAGTGTCTGCAGTCAGATGTAATCAGAGTATTTAGAGTAACAGTAGTGTCTGCAGTCAGATGTAATCAGAGTATTCAGAGTAACAGTAGTGTCTGCAGTCAGATGAAGATGTTTGTGCGTTAACTAACTTGTGGATATCAAACTGTCCTCGCAGCTTCAGGCAGATCTGGAAGTATCTGAGTGGAGAGTTCATCCCTTCGACACAAGCTGCACACACACCGTGTTTCTCCCACTCTTCTCTCCTGCGACACACCAGTACGATGGCGGCGGATTAACACCAGCACACCACAGCAGAGTGTTCTGCCGACAGATGGTAAATCTGGACAGCAAACTAAAAACTGATGTCACAATCCGACAGGTCACCCTCCTCCACAGCACTAGAATTAATAACACGATGCCGAGATACAATTTGACAAGTGCTGGGGGACTATTTTCAGCAGTGGAAGAATACACATTTTGGGTTGAGTTTCAATCCCAAATTTTAATTGAATTTTGGGACAATGACATATTGAATGCGAATGAATGCTTGTTTCCATTGGCTGCTATCAGCAAACTCGTCAATCCGAACACATGCTGAAGAAGAAGACAGCAGTGCTACACAAACGATCAGAAACTGGAAAAACAGGAGAATAAGATGTTTAATGATATTTCTGCTGGTTCCATGTTTACGTGTGAGGACATCAGATCTGTGGAGCGACGGGGAGGTAACACAAATTCAACACAAATAACAAATAACAGGCGTGGCCAACCTTGTTTTCAATGCTATGCAGACAAAATGTGTGTTTGGACCGTGATGGATCCCGGTAACGTTTCCTACCAGAACTGGAAGCTGGATTTTTTGGTCAGCAATGATGGCCAGTGCTCGTTCAGCTCTGCGTTCAGCTCCTGGAAGACAGAGAACATCAACCAATCAGCTCTCAGAGGCCGCAACAACAACATCTGTCCTTTACAGTTCAGGTCAGCTGAACCTGACCAGGACTCACCTGAACATCTGAGTGGAACATCGGCCAGCAGTTGCAGCAACGGAAGGCGTGAATCGGCCTGCAGGCACAAACGGCGGGGCTCATAGTGAAATTGCTATGATAAAGTTATTATAATGAGCAGAACTGAAGCTGCTTCTATGTGATGTCACGCGTCATGAATCTATAAATAGGACTGTGTTCGCTAAAACCTCAGTTTTCACTCACGACAGGTGATTTCCAGACCTCGGTCAGAAACCACAGTGAGAATCAACAGATTACTGAATCACTCACAGTAATTTCCAAACAAACACAGTTGTGAAAGACAAACTGAACCAATGGATCAATCCGGATTCAACACAGACGTCGTTTGCACAACAGAGACTCTTCTGCCTATAGTGATCAAACACCTCGGCAGAATCTCTGCAGCTCAGAGGAGCATGATGGTGGAGGGTGAAGTGTCACAGAAGGTCAGTTCTGTCTTATCTGTGGATATCAGCAACACTGAATGACCCGAGGAACCCGCCATCTTTGTGACAGGCTCAATACCGGACAAGACCTCTCTTCACAACTGGTGCACTCGCCGACATTGAAGGGCTCATTACAACCATGCTGACCCAACCACAGGAAAACACCTTTGGGCCAGACGCACCTACGGCCAGCATCACAGAGACTGCCACTCCTCCTGATTCACATCAGGTAAAACCAGACGACTGCGTTCCCCTGTCTGAATCCATCCACAGAGATGACGGCTTGAATTGCACGTCACATACTGGCAGTGGGATCGTCAGTCAAGACAACATGATGGGGACTTCAGTGTGAAACCTGAAGTGACCTCTGAGCCGGTTCAGGAGCTTCACATTAGTCAGGTGCCCTTCTCTGAGCAGGAAGAAAAGGGACACTCAGCGGTGACAGCTGAGTGCTTATCTCCTCTATCACCGGGGGCAACCCATCACATGATCAGTTTTCTGGTTTTAAAAATCTTCTTCAAGGCCCCTTGCAGAACCAGAAAGTCCCTGAAGACAGAAGACATCAGTGCCATTATCAAGTGTGTCAGACAAGGTGCTGAATGAGAGGCACATCTTAGCGTCTGATAACAGTGACGTCAAGACCCGCACAAATAAAATCCAAAAAGCCGTTGTTAAGGACCTATGTCGGGAGTTTGGTTCAGCAGAAGATGCACTGAAGGCAGCTTTGGCATCTGACGATCCATCTTTCGATGATGCCCTTATCAAGTGCCTGAAGATCCACCTGAACACCGTCTGCAGTTGCCAAGTTCTTTTCTGAAGTGGGAAGAGCCATCACCAAACCTTTGAGGTGGTGCGTGAAGAGAAGCAGCAGCAGCGACTAAAAGACTGACTCCACCTTTTCCACTGCCTCCTGCTTCTCTTTAACATCTGGAAGCAGACTGCATTCATTCTGAAGGGGGCAGCTCAGTGGATTCCACTCCATCGATCTTCACTGTTACTTCCTCCTTCAAGATGAATGCCATCATTGGACCCTTTCACAGCAGACACTTTGACCTAGAACAATCGTGGACGTGTTCCATGTACGTGTTTCAGAAAGCAACATCTAAATGGAACATGACAGGTCAACATGTCTGCTGTGACAAAGGTCCAGGGCCACACGGCAGCTCAGTGTTCATCACTGTGGCTCACAGTGAGGGTCGGGGTCGAATTGGCCTCGATCGTTGCTGTGCAGACTCTCCATCGTCCCTGTGTTGGCGTGGGTTTACCCCGGGCGCTCCGGTTTCCTCCCACAGTTACATCATAAGACAATCACCTACAGTTGAACATTCCAAATTAAAATAAAAAAATAAAAAAATAAATAAAAATGAGAAGATGAAGTTTGATTTGGCTCTGACATTCTGCTAAACTAAGGTGTACTGCAACAGAAATTGTTGCATGTTTGCATCAAGTACAGGTTTCGTTTCCAGCTTGATTCAAGGACATGAGCTACACAAAATGGAATTAACCAAAAGGCACGATGTGACTGCTGACGACCTGCCACCCTGAATGCTGGAGTAAGAGTTCATCAGGTCTCCAGTGCCCATCGGTGCCCAAACATTTTACAGATTTCTTGACAAATGCTGTCATGTTACACAGCTAACGGACATTACTTCTAATGATATCTGTGTTGTAGGTAATTTCCAGTTTATCAGCCAAGCCTTCCTTCATCCTCTCAATGAATTAGCTGACCTGAATTTTATTACATTAGCCAGCTAGCAAGCAATTTGTCCACACTGGCAAGCGCAGTAACGGTAGCCAACATCTAAAACCCCAATATCAATCAGTCAATGAAGAAAGTTTGTATGACATGTAATCAAACGAAATACAGTCCCAGAGACATGTTATATTAGTAAACGAGTAACTTGATTGAATTTTGCTATCTTGCAATCCAGGATTTAGCCAAGTCCCAGGGAAATGACATCCTCTAGATCATTTTCCAATGCCTCAACACGGACTATCCTGATGATTGGCACGGATCACAACAGTGTTCAATGTCTCCATTCTTTCCTTGTTGTTAACCTCAATGTTGAGATTATCTCACTTCTCACTTCTATCTCACGGTTCTGCGTTTGATACCATCATCCTGCAGACTTTAGTCAACAAACTGCAGCTGCATGGACTGACACTATCCAACCGTCCAACGTCCTGCAACTGGGTCCTGGACCACGGCGTCTCATCTTCCACCATTGCACGACTGTTCACCTCGACTCCTGGGTGTCATATTGTGAAGTTTGCTGAAGACACTGTTGTGGTGGAATTAACATCTCACAACAATGAGTTGCTGTACTGGCGAGAGGTGGAGGACCTCGTGGCTGGTGCAGATTGAACAACCTTTGCATCAATGTGGGGAAGACGAAGGAGACGATCATTGATTTTAGGAGGAGTAGTCAAACCCCTTCTCCACTCTCTATTGGAGGAGCAGCTGTGGAAGTTGTTCCTAGCTTCAAATACCCCAGAGTCCACATGTCCCAAGGACTTGAAGGGGACTGTAAATACTGCCAGCATCTTAAAGAAGGCCCACCAACGCCTTTACTTTCTCAGGAGTGCAGCAGCAGAGCGGTCTGAATCATGAGGGACCCCACCCACCCAGCACACAACTGTTTGACCCCCTTCCTTCAGGTAAGAGACTACGGATCATAAGAACCAGAACAAGTGCAGCTTCTTCCCTGAGGCTGTACGACTGAACTCTCCTCTCACACCTCCCCCTCCCTGTTGCACTGCAGTTGTGCTGCGTGTGTTTGTCCGTCTGTGTTTCCTGTTCAGAGACCTGTTATATTTATTTATTTGCTCGGGGTAGAGGGTATGTCACTGTATTTCCTCTCTTCACTTGTTGAAATGACAATGATCAGCGAGGCTTCTTACCAGAGACCGTGGATAGTCCAGTTGTTGATGCTCTGAGGGATCCTGCACATAGCCTCGTGGTCCAGAGACTGCAGCAAGGACACACAGACAGACAGATCGGTTGACATGATTGGCAGCCAGTCCTCTGCCTGTCAGCAGAGTCAAACACTATTCTCTGCCTCCTCTTTGCTCCCGTGTGTCTTCTTTTCATCCTTGACCCTTCCTGTGCCCTCTTTCCTCCCTATCGTGTTTCTCCTCCTTCCTTCTCTGCCTCCTTCTTTCCTCCACTGTTTCCTTACAACCTTATTTTCTGTCTGTCTTTGCTTTTTCCTTTGCATTTCCTTCCTAGCCTCCTCATTTCCTTCATGGTAACACTCTTGTCTTTTGTGTCCTTCAGTACCTCCTAACCTCCTTATGTCCTCCTTTTTTCATCTTTTCCTTACATCCTTCTTTCCTTTTTTACAGTCTCCTTTCCTTCCAATCTCCTTTTTTCGTTCCTTTACTCCTCCTTTCCTGACCACTCATTTCCCTCCTTCAGTACCTCCTCTTTTCCTTACCTAGAGCTCCTTACCTCTTTCACGAACTCTTCCTTTCCTTCGTTACCTCAACCTTTTCTTCCCTAACTCCTTATTTGCTTCCTCCCTTGTTTCTTTTTAGTGTTTTCCAGTCCTGCAGTTTCTCCTGTTTTATGATGCAGCGGCGGGTTTTGTGTGACTCTGCTGTGCTCCTGGACAAAACTTCAGGCTGAACCATGACGTTGGTGGCGTTGATGCTTCAGCAGCTTCTGATCGCAGCAGGAAATAAAGACAGACCAGTGAAACTCTCATTCACTCCCCGCGACTCGTGAACAGAGATCACTGAGTCAGACTGAAACTCTGTGAATGATGGTCAACTTCCTGAAAAGCAAAGTGACCTTCAGAAACACTTCCTTTCCTCAATGCCTGTTTCCTTCCCTACCTCTTCTGTTCCTACCCTGCTTTTTACCTTTTTCTACCTCCCTACCTCCTTTTATCCTTCCTCACCACTTCATAACCTTTTCCTTCTCTACATCCTCACCACCCCACTTTCACTACCTCCTAACTTTCTTTGTTCTGTTCACTTTCACACCTCCTGCATCCTCCAACCTGATTCTCCCTCTCCATGTTGTCCTTTCCTTTCCTACCTCCTAATTTCCTTCTCATTCCCTTCACTTTCTCCAGTTTTCCTTGCTTTTCTCCTCCCTTCCTTCACTACCTAATATTTCCTTCCATACCTCCTCCTTTCCTTTACCTCCTCCTTTCCTTTACCTCCACCTTTCCTTTACTTCCTCCTTTCCTGTTTCCCCCTCTTATTCATTCATCCTTTCCTAATTCCCTTCCCCACTGCCTCACTTTCTCTACTCTGCCACCTTATTTTCCTCTTCCTTGCCTCCTACTTCCCTTTCTCCATGTCCTGATTTCCTCCTTACCCCCTTCTTTCCTCCCTACCTCCCCCTTTTGCCTTCATGCCTACTCGCTGGATTCCAAACTCCTCTCTTCCTCCCCTGTCTCCTCCTTTCCTTTTCAGTAGCTTTCTTTCCTTCCTTATCAGCTACCTTCTGCCCTCTTGCCTCTGATGCCTCCATCTTCATCATGTTCCTCAGGATTAGAGATGAATGTCTTCTTCTGCTGATGCTGATGATGACGCTCACCTGACAGAAACCTCCGGGCCACTGCAGAGTGAACAGGAGACACTTCCAGGAGCAAAATGCCTTTTTCTCCAGACCTTGGTAGCCATGTTTGTAGTCCTCCCAGTGTTCTTCCTGTGTGCCGCTGTAGTCAGGAAGCAGCAGCGCTGGACTCAGACTGAGCAGCAAAATCAGCACCGAGCGTAACATCTCCACGACGATCCCGCAACGCAAACTGATCAGACTGATCAGGGATCAGTGAAACATCAAGCAGAGAACACAACACAGTTACTTGAGTTCTTTACTAATGCAGTTTATACTTGTACTGTACAACTTACATGTGACAGCCATTAATGTAGAGAAGAGGCATTGATACTGATCAATAATTGTCTACTTAAACTAAATGAATCTGTTAATACTTAAATACTAAAGTAGGATTTTTAAATGTTTTTACAGGTAATGCAGTATTTTTATTTAGTTTACTGGTAGTTTTTCTTGGTATTTTGTGGAAAATGCAAAATAATCATTTCAACAAATTATCATAAAACTTCTGCCTGGTTTTTAACGTAAGTGCAAAAAAACCTATTTAAGAGAATTATAATGAACTGTATGCAGGTACCCACAGTAAGTTACACTACAAATAACCGTAAACAGAAATATAAAAACACTGGAAAAGAATCAGTCACGTTACAGTGTTTTGATCCTGTCAGATAATATATTTAAAACTATGAACAGATCTAAAACTGAAGCTCATTTCCTGTGAATAAAGACAGGAAACACATCAACATCTATGATTAATCTGATTAATAAGTGAACAAAGCGTTTACTTTCCCTCGCCGTCAGCTGTCTGATCGCCAGATTAACGAGTAAAGATGAGGGAAACTTACCAGAGATCAGCTGCTGCTGCTGCTGCTGCTGCTGCTGCACTGAGCCGAAGCTTCAGTCTGCAGCAGATCAGGATGAAGGGGAAGTGAAACCGGTGCTCCGGCCTCAGGACTAATGTGTGTGTTGATGTGAATAAGGAAGCAGACTCTGACACACCTGCCAGGTGTGAGGGAACAGCGAACTGATTCCTGTCTCAGTATATATATATAGATAGTGTATACGTATAAATATCTGTATGATTCAAACAACATGTCTCTGCTTTACTTGAGTATTTCCATTTTATGCCCTTCGTATTATAAAAACGGAAATTGAATACGACAGATTCACCTGTCATGTTGATGCTCCTGCTGAGTCAGCAGTGTGTCTGCTGCTGTGTGAGTCAGAGTCAGTGTGTGGTGATGTGTTGCTGTGACTCCAGAGTCTGTGCAGAGCATTGAAGCTGAGTCTCTGCTTTAATACAGTGATGTGTTGCTGTGACTCCAGAGTCTCTGCAGAGCATTGAAGCTGAGTCTCTGCTTTAATACAGTGATGTGTTTCAGAAAGCAGCTTCTGACCTTTGCAGAGTCACAGAGAGAAGCTCTGTTTCACTCACACACTCACTGATCAGCTGCAGGTTGGAGCCTGTAATAATCAATAATTATGTATTCTGAATAACCTGCATGGTTTAGCTTGTAATATACTTTTTACTAAAACAGCAGATTTGAGTGTCTGCTGTCTCTGTTGATGTACAGTACAACTTGCAGCCGTCCCTCCTGCGGTTCAAACCGCCGCTGCCGTAAGCACACGTAAAAATAAAAAGTGCCTGAAATGAAATTAAAGAATCAAAACTGAGCGTTCAGCAACGATAAACCGCAGTTTTACAGCTGCACCAGCCACGAACTGGAACCTGCTTCCTGTTCTGCAGAGCGCCACAGGTTTGGCCTCTGCAGCAGCTCGTAGTTTGGCAGCAATTCAGAAACACTGATACCGTGTGTGTGTGTGTGTGTGTGTGTGTGTGTTTATAAGTGTGTGTGTGCGCATGTCTTTGGCAGGGTTAAGGGAGGCAGAGCAGTTGGACACACACACACTGCCACAGACATGAATCATCTTCTGGTAACTACAGCTGCTGTTTTCTGTCTTTTTGTGCCTGTTTGTGTTTCTCTGGGTGTTTTCAGGTAGCGAGCGATGAGATCAGGTGGAGGTTGGTGAGGGGGGTGAGGGGGGTGAGGTGTGACCTTTGGACTGTGTCGGACCGCAGACGTGTGAGACTTTCACCGTGTTCGAGTGTCAGGAGTTCAGTTTTTGTTTTGCCTGTTTGTGTTTGCTGAGTCTCTGTGTGGCGTTTCAGGGGTCTCATATGAATGTTACAGTCTATATATACACACACACACACACGCACACACACACTGCCTGCAGGATCACCTCACACGACCTGCTGCACGGTCACACTCGCTCTGTCAGCCTGAAGTCAGTGGGACAATGCAGCTCTGCACGTACACACACACACACACACACACACACACACACACACGCACAGCCACTTCAGCGCCGACATCTTGACTCTTTATTGTTTATTTCACATCCAGTGGTGGAGAGCAGCTCGGTACGCTGCTCAAACACAACTTAAAGTCTTTGTTCTCTCCTGGTTCATATTTATTTAAACCATCAAAAATTACGTTATTTTAATCCAATACTCATATAATCACTCTTAAACCAGAGCGAGCCTTTGTATTTAATTCAGCTGTAAATACTCTTTTGCTTTAGTAATTACTGGAGTATTTCTACAAAGAAAAAGTACTGTTTTCTATGTCGTCTCAACGACACGAACAACTGAACCAAACTGATTTATTCTGATTTGCTCAGTAGAGTCCAGTACGTTCACGCTCGCTCCTGTATTAACACTGATTGGTGAATTGCATGTGTCGCCACAGAAACATGGGAACATTGTCACGTGATGAATAACACGCGTGACGAGCTGTAGCTTATGACTGACCTTAAACCACCTGCCTGCAAACAGACTCCACTGTGGCCCAGTTTACCCTCACAACACACACACTGAAGTGGGCGGGCTCTTTCCCTTCTCTGCCTCCTGATTGGTTGAGGTGTCAGGTTCAGAGGCTGTGATTGGCTGCTGGTCGTGTCAGTCGCGGCTGCAGCTGCCCGGTGTGACCTTGGCTGTCGGTTAAAAAGTCAGTTGGTTGTCTTAAAGCGACAGCGTCCGAGGAGGAAGTGACAGCTGGGCGGCGTCACTTCAAAATAAAATACCACCTGAAGAGAAGAACTGTCTGAGCAGCTTCAACCTCTGAGTTCTGCGCAGAGTTGAGGTGGAAGTTCATTTTGTGTCACGTCAGCGTTGACTTTTCAGTCATAAACCCTGCGTCTGACCTGAGCCTGAGCCAGGTGTTGTCAGTTTCACGGAACAAGCTGATGGAGGTCACGGTGGATGCTCAGGCTGTGAAGGTGTTGAAGCTGCACCCGTCGCACGTCGTTTGCCTCCTGCTGCCTGATGCTCCTCATACAAGGTGCATTTCTCTGAATCATCTGCTCAGTGTCTGCACCCCAGCTTGTCTTAATTCACTGAAGCACACTCCAGTTTAGCATGTAGCTCAGAGTTCAGTCCGTCCTCTGGTTCACTCTGTTCAGTCTGTAGACGGGTCGTTGTCCTCCATCCTCAGAGCTGCGGGCCGCTGCGTGCCCGTTAGCTTCATCAGTGTGTGTTTAGCTGCTTTGTTGCTCCGCTTTCACGTCCCTGCGTCTGTGTGTTCACACGTTGAATTCATTTCAAATCTGCCAAATTTGCTAAAATCAGTAGAATATTAACAATATTAAATATAAAATATAAAATTAGCATTTATTAGCATTAGCAGCGTGGCTGGAGACTCAGCCCTTTTGGACTGATTGGCTCTCATTGCTGGGAGCAGCAGAAATAAGCTGGCATGGTTCGGTTTGTGGCTGCGGGGCAGTTTCACAGCATGCTCGTTAGTTTTAATGGAGCCTAAACTATAAAAACCTGCAGGAACACAGAACTGTTGGCCAGTGACTGCGCCAGCAGGTACATGGAGGTAAAGAGTCACATGACCTGACCTCAGGTTGACTCCTGGTGATGGTGGGAAAAGGAACAAAGAGACAAAGACTCACTTTCAAACACAAAGAGAAGTTTTCGGTTTCCAGAGAAACCAGTGAGACGACATGTGGTACCGGACTGACGGCTCCCAGCAGCCTCCACCGCCTGGAAAACAGAAACGATTAGAGCCGCTTCCCCTTCTCAGTTTATGCGACATCACAACTACCAAGCCACTACAGTGCAGGAGTGTTTATTGAAACTGTCGTCACATAATCAAGAATAAACAGACTTTACATACGTTGAGATCACGTCCAAGGCTCTGCAGCAAGGTGTCTTCACCTGGTGCTGGTGTGGGAGAAGAAGCACAAGTAGCTGTGACTTAGTTGTTTTCATAAAACCCAAGCATCAAACCAATAAAATATCTTTTTTTCCCAGATTTTCATACAAATCTATTTCGTGCCAGACTCTGGATCGGGGTCAGGCCACGTTCCACAATAAAAGCCGACATCTTTTGAAGGAAAAGCTGGAAGAGTTTCAGCTCGGCGTTGGGGTCCGAGCGGGGCGGCTGAAATGAATCACTGCCTGAAACTCTGACAGGACTCTTGCTGCTGGAAGCACATTGTGATGAGTTCACAGACCTGCACGGAGTGAAGTTAATGAGCTATCCAGGACACATCAGGGATCTGCTCCCTGTTTGTGTTTTCTGCTGTGTGGGTGTGTGAGCTGCTTCTCCACTGTTTGTCTTCACCACTTTTATGTCACTGCTTTACCTCGCTGTCAGACACGGAGGCTGGGAAATCCATTCAGATCTATTCAGATCAGCCAGACCTTATTCTCTGTCTCTCTCTCTCTGTCTCCCCTCCTGTCTCCTGTCTCTCTCTCTCTCCCCTCCCGTCTCTCTCTCTCTCTCTCTCTCTCTCTCTCCCCTCCCGTGTCTCTCTCTCTCTCTCTCTCTCCTCTCTCTCTCTCTCTCTCTCTCTCTCTCTCTCTCTCTCTCTCAGCTGGTCAGGGCAGATGTCCGTCCACCCTGATCCAGGATCAGTCCCAGGTGTCAGTCTGTTACAGGAAGTCTCTCCTGCCTCTGTCTCCAAGTGTTTTCTCATGGTGGAGCTGCTGGGTGTGATTAACAGTAATGAGTGTGGTCTAGACCTGCTCTGAGATGACCTTGGTTGTGAATTGGAGCTGTATAAATAAAATTGAATTGAATTGAATTTTGTTGGCGTGTGTGATTAAGCGTGGCTGCAGAGAGGCTGATGGATGTAGAAACAGACGATGCTTTTATTCTCTAATAACAATAAAACCATTAAAAACAACTTTTGCACACAAACAGGAAGCGAGTTTCCAGGTTTCCTCAGAGATTCATGTGTTTTCACCATCCCGTGTCCATTTTCAACAAAACTGAGCTTCTCGCTTTCTTTGTGTTTCCAGAAAGTTCCAGTTTTGGTGAGCCGTGCCTTCAGCAGCTCTGCCAGACAGCTGAAGAACAAAGTCCCCGAGGCCCAGAAACTCTTCCAGGTAACCGTGGGGTGTTTTGACTGAAATTGAATTTAAACGTAAAAGGTATTTGGCACCGTGTTTAAGGACCTTTGACTCTGGACTCTGATGCAGTAGCTCCAACAAACACATCGAGATCTCAGAGCAACATGTCCAGAAACAGTTTGATGCCAGAACAAAACCAATCATTTATATGTAACTGATCTGCCAGATTCCACTGAAACATCTGTAAAAGCTTTGTGCAAAGAACTGACAGCAACAGTTGCTCCTGCTCTTTACGCCTCAACTTTAGAGAATTTCCTTCAATTTAGCTCAAACGCAGTTTGGTTTCAGAGAATTGAGCTGGTCATGGTTTTATCGACTCAGCAATTCATGCACTAACACTGACAACTTCTCACAACAGGGTAAATGATGACGACGATGTTTACTTCAAGATTCAAGATTGACTTCACCTGTGATGTCAGATGCCAGACTGTGACCATTTCAGTTTGGTGCGAAATAGCTGGATGCAGACCTGATCGTATGTGCACAAGAGCGATCCCTTGATTCTGTCAGGAGGTCCACATGATCTCAGGTCCTTCTCTGGGTTATTTTGCGTGAACACCTGCATCGTGCAAAGACGTCTCTGGACCTCTCAGGTCGCTACACAAGGATCGGCACCTGCTGATTGGCACTGATTCAGGTGGATGTTCTATCATCCAACTATCGCCGTCTTTAGCTGGTCAAGCAGATTAGCCATGCAGCTGGTAGGCACGTTAAATAAACTCAGTATCTTCATCCTGCAAAGTCTTCGCTACAGATATTACGCAGGTCTGTAACATGACAGATACTGAACCTAACATGCTAACATGTTTCACCACGTGGTTTCTATGGTTACAGGAGGACAATGGGTTGCCGGTGCACATCAAGGGAGGAACCAGTGACGTCCTGCTCTACCGGGCAACCATGACATCTTCATGAATGCTTACGTACAGGAAACTGCAGCATCAGAAGTCTGATCTCACAGATGAAGACATAAAGGGATGGAAAGGTTTTTTCTTCTCTCTGTTGATCAAAACACTCACATGTTGTGTGTTCAGTGGATGAGGATGAAATAGGCATTTGATAAAGCGCAGGCACCTTCTTGTTGCACAGCAACCATGAAACAGAGAGTGATGTTGTAGGAACCAAAGTTGTGGCTCTTACCAGGTTTAATCTGGCCCAGCAGATGTTTTCCCTGGCAAAAAATGGAACAATTGGAAAAAGTACATTTAAATATAGACAAATCCCTCATTAGACTCTAAACTCAATAAATAGACTCTGATTTCTGTTTTCTCTTCATGAGATAATGCAAAGGTGTTTGCTTTTGGTTCATGGCCCAACATTAAGTTTCAGTTTAAGCCAAGTTAACACAATAAAATGTAGTTTTGCTGCAATCAGCTCCACTGAGCAATGCACTTACATACAGTATATATATATTTAAAAAAGCCATAGATATTAAAACGTAAACAGTCTCAGAGATAAACGCAACACATAAAGTAATAGAAACAAAACAGCTGGTGTAACTGGCCTTTGACATTCACTGCACCTGCACCAGCTGCTGGTTGAATTGTGTGCTTTTTGAAATGACGTTAAGCTAAGCTACGTTTGTTTAATGCTGGAATGAGCTGAAACTCATTCAGAGTTTGGTGCTGAAGGCAAAACGATCCGGTAGCTGTGTTTCATCAGCATCCTCTGAAGTGTCGTCTCTGCAGGAACCTGCTACTCTTTGCTGGCTGCTGAAGGTCGCCTCAATGCCACAGAAAGAAAGCCTAGGAGACTTGGCCTCGGGCTCTGTCTGTCACACAGAGAGCGACGACTGGGCTCTGTCTAATGTTTGATGTGTTTGATCCTGTTTAAAATGAATAGAGTGTAAAACAAAACGTCTGCAGAGTTTTTAATGGTGGAACAGCTGCAGAGAAACATCAGGGTTTGTCAAACACGCAGGTCAACGTGAGTCCAAAACAGCTGTAAATCTCTAAACTATGACCCTGGACCCAGCCTAGCAAACCTTCAGCTTCCCCAACAGACATCAAATAGCCTGCCACTTGGCTTTAATGCAGCACCACAGCGATGCAGCATCGCTCCACAGCAGCTGCAAACACATATTCACAGTCATTTGGAGCAATTCTGCAGAGAAGGGTAAAGGTGAAGCTTCACAGGACAAAGAAGTTAAGTGTAGAAGTTACTGCTGGAGGCTCTTGGCATTCAGCTGTAGTTCATATTGTGGGTATGTTTGATTTGGAGCACTGAGTGTTCCAACTGGGTGGTATTTGTTCCACATATTGAAAGCGAGGTCGAACTGTGATCTGCATCCACGTTCCCCTCCTTCAGATCACTGATGTTCAGCCACAGAGGAGGAGGTCAAACAGAGAGCAGCTCCAGACAGATGTGCCTCCAACACCAAACACATTTCAGGCCCGTTATCAGAGAACACGCACAACAGTGGCTCCACCTGGTGGTCCCAAACAGGAACAACCACAACACACAACATGTCTATGCAAAGAAAGTGTTTCCAGGCTGAAATATAGTAAATACTTATGACCATGGAAAATAAGATAAAGACACATTAAAACACAGGTTTTCATGTAAAGTACCATCTAGAAAAACATGATAAGAAAAAAAAGACTTTTGTTTTTGAATTATAATAATAATTAACAACAAACCAAGTGTACAGGCTGCATAAACCCAGGTAAAATGTATTTTAAAGCTATTTCTAAAGTCATGAGCGTTTCATGTAAATGTCACGTTCCCTGACAGGAAGTCCAGCTGCTGCAGGATGAAGACGTTTCATCATTTCGTTTGCATGTGCAACGAAATGCAGAGAATCGAATTCAACGTTGACTCATCTGGATCATTGAACAACAAGACACAGAACCAGGTTTATTAAAGATGAATTGCATTAAACTCAGAAGCTGCTGTGCACTCGTCCAAGCTTTACCCAGCTGTTTTTCTGCCTCAGTCACAGACACTTTGCTTCCATCTCTCAGGGCTCGTCTCTACAAACCTTCGTGTCGTCCTGTGGAGGTCCTTCTTTGCTTTTCGTCTCTTTATTATTATATTTTGTGTTTTTCTTCCCCAAACCAAACTGGGCTAGAGATGGAGGCCAGAGTTTGCTTCTTGTTTTGGACCTCTAATCCCAAACAGGAGGTTTCATGGCTTTAGTCTGAAGATCACAACTTTCATGTAATCAGTGTTGACATGTGGTTCTCCAGAGATGGAAGTGTCTGTAACATCTCCACTGTCACTGAACAGATGGTATCTGGGAGCTCCCTCTGACTTTTCATCTGCTGAGTTCAAGTCTTCAGTTTATCCAAGTGCACAAAGTAAAACACTGTGTCTGTGTGAGCAGGTGGTCACATGACTATGGAATTTGATTTGATTTTTAGCTGCAACACCTGCGAGTCAAAGGGCGTGCTGGATAATCTTCAGCTTAGTCTTTTTCTTCTCTGCTCATCTGAAACGAAGCTTTCATGTTTTCCGACGTGGACGCTGACAGTGTTGGCGACGAGCACTTCAAACAGGCTGTAATGTTTTCCTTGTGTACGATTCGCCCGTCCAAGAATCCGTCCACTAAAGAGTGTTTGACAGGTTCAGATTATTTATTCTGCGTGTGACAACATTAATAAAAGTAATCTTCTTCTTAAAAACTGAAATGTAACCAGAGACAGACGTTAAATCGCTCTGTTCAAACCGGACGGTTACGTTTTGAGCCAGACTGGGAACAGGGAACCGGGAACACCGCAGATGGTCTGCAAAGCTGGAAGTTCATAAAAGGTTTGTTAACAGGAAGTAAATGCAAAGCTTCCAGGAGGTCAAGGCTGGGAGAAGTCCAGAATCCAAACATCCAAACATAAATCCAAAAACTTGGGGAGCATGGAGACAAAAGGCAAACATAAGGAGACGGACGCAGCAATAGCCTGAGGGGACACTAACAGGTGAAACCAATGAACGAATCAAATGCAGGAAACAAAGAAATGGAGACTTTTCAAAACAAAACAGGAAACAACAAAACAGTAACTCAAAACCATGACACAGGCTCAGAGCAACAGGATTTTAATATCATACACACTCTTTGTTCAGACTCTGGTTTGGTTGAATTTAAACCTCAATTCACAGAGTTGCAGGTGATTGTTGTGCCTCTACACACTGTTTCACCGATGCTGCCTTACTGACCTTTGACCTGATGAGTACACACAGTTAATAATTAAACACTGATCAGTCTGACGAGGGACACGACTATAGTTTAATTTAAAAGAGATCAACTCAAGAGACTCCTGTTGACTCTTGTGTGACATCTTCTTGTTCCAACTCTTAGAATGTTTTATGCAGTTTGGTAAACTTTCCTGCAGCTCAGTAGACGCTTTAGACTCGTTTTTTCTAATTAAAACATTCTTCTATCACAGATTCACTCACTTCTCCCTTTGTCCTAGTTGTGAGCATCTTCACACTTTGTTGTTGTCTCCATCTCCCACTTCTCCTGTAGGTTTCAGGAAGAAACAAACATCTGTTCGTCTTCTTTCAAACCCAAAACCCTGAGCAGGCTCATCTCAGGAAGCGAATACTCATCTTGTGATCAATGTTCACTTTCTCCAGAGACTGAAAACAAAACAAAATGGTTATTTTAATTAGAAAATGATGTCACATGTTTTCCCTTCTAACAGTTTTTCTGAAATATAATCTTATTTCATTCATATTTTTTTGACCATTAAATCAACAAAATGCTAATTTCTTCAGTTTAATCAGCTCATTAATATCCGCTCTGTTTGTTTGTTCTCACCTTCTTGAGCTACATTCCCGAAAGAGATGGCGTCGTCTCTGTCCAGGTCGGCCTCCTGGATGGCTCGTTCAGCAATACTCTGCAGCTGCTCCTCCGTCACCTGAATCCCCAGCATTGCCCGCAGCACCTGTCGGGTATCGACCAATCAGTGAATCACGTCGGCTTCTTGGTTGTTTTAAATCTCTCTGGTTGAACTTCAGCTCCTCATCTACAAAACCGAGCTGCCGGTGTACCTCAGGGTGCGATTCTGGGCCCCATTTCCTTCTGAAAGTTTACCTGTTGTAATGATAACACGATGTAAACGGTTTAGTTTCTATGCAGATGACACTCAGTCATACCTTCCTGTGGCTCACTGCAGGGCAGGTAACAAACCTGTTGTTGAAGCTGTACCTTTTTCTTTTGCATTGCATGAACTTGTAGTCTGACACTTTGCTGGTGTCTGATGTGTGTTTTCAGTGTTGTGTACAGACGCAGTGATGAGTTTAATGTTTACAGACCTGAAGCTCGCTCTGGAAATGTCTTTCGTCACGGTCCTGATCATACAACTGGAAAGCGCTTCAATACACACAAGCACACAAACACATCTCAGAGCTCAGGTCTGTAAATCAAAGACCTGAAGCAGATTAAAACCAACCGGACCCACATTTGAGTTTCCTGCTGCTGCTGTTGGCCGGCTCTGGCTGGTCTCTGGCTCGGTTTGTTTCTGTCGGACGGAAATGAGCCAGAATACGAACGAAGGAGGCAAAGTCCAACGTTTCCTGCCTGGAGGGAGAAAGACGGAGCATTTCCTGTTTCCTGTTTCCTGTTCTGAGCAACTGTAAACATATGAAACACCACGACTGCTCTTTCCGCTCACCACAAGACCTTCTCAAACCCTCTGAAACCTCTAAGTTTGTCAGGCCGAGATTGATTGTTTCTCTTTAACAACTTTTACATTTAGTTTTAGTCGATTTCTGAAGATTGTTGTAGGTTAAACATCTCATTTAGTGTTTTTGTTTTGGTTCTCAGACAGTTTCATGGATTCATTTCAGGGTGTTTTAGTCCTGCAGGCTGAAAACCAGTAAACAGAACTCCTGTAATAAAGAAGCAACACGTGTAAACTGCACCTGCAATGCAGACGAGACTTTATTCGGCGTTAATCTGTGATGTTTTGCAGAACTGAAACAAAAGTCTGTCTGAGGAGCTGGAAAACATTAAATTACCGTTGGTTCTGCAGCTCCGCTCATCACTGGTTATGAAAAGTCACCGTGGGGCTGGAAACTGAGGAAAAGGCATTTTCTGATTTAATCCGATCTGAAAAGTCAGGATATGAATCCAGAATCTGTAGATTTTGGTATTAGAAATGCTTTGGTTTCTATTTGTAGTCCAATCAGTGTCGACCAATCACGTTTGAGCTTTGGTTGCATGCAGCTAATCAGTGTGGACCTTGCTGTCGTTCTTAGGATTAATCTGGATTCAAATGCAGGTTCCTGTCTATTGAGATTTGCTGAAATGTCGTTCGGATTTTAAAGTTTGCATCTCAAGTTGGCAAGCGATGACTAACTGGACAGAGACCGACATCAGCAGACGGGCGTACCCTGGAGGGAAGAAGGCGCTGACGATCCTGTCTCCGATGGGATTCAAGGCCAGTTCACGAACCACTTCGAAATCCTGAGGACTGAGGCCAGACGGAGACAGAGCGGGTTTGGATTTTGTTAACATCACAACCACCCGGGTTTCAAATGTGATTTAACAACGCTAAACTAAAGTAGAGTGAAAGCTGAATCCAGCTCCTTTTGGAAACACGACCCTGAAACGGTCGTTAAGAGACGTTTGGAGGTTCAACATCGATGAAACTGACTTTATGAAGTGTTTCAACATGTTTGAGATGAAAACGGAAAAAGTTCAGATCTTTTCATTTGTGTTGCATAAAAACCTGAAATGAACTAAAATCTGACTGGAAACAAACGTTCAGACTCTCCCACAAACCGACACCGACACCAGCTCGGCTGCTGCACCGACCTGAGGCGTCCACATTTGTCCTTGTCCAGAAACTCGAACCTGCCGTACAGTCGAACAATGTGAAAACGCTTGAGACTGAAACACAGAGAGGATTGACGATCGCGATCAATAATCAGTCAATAAACCCCGTGTGCGTCTCTGGAGTCAGCGACTCCTCAAGACTAAACGGAGCAACATGCAGCTCTGCAGCAAAGTTGTGTGGAATATATATAAACTATAGTTATATATAAACAATGGCTCACTGTGTGTTTTCACGTGAACTCTCCTGGTGGATCCAGATGTTGCATCGCGTCGGCCATCTTTGTTTTTAGCGTGTTGCGTGTCTGATAACAGCACGGTCAGCGTTTTCAAACTCATCAGCAGTGTTTCATCTGCTGTTTATCTCGAGAGATATTGACCAGTATTATTATTATTATTGTGAGTGAGTGAACACCCTGAACTGTCACACACACACCCACACACACACACACACGCCCACTGTGTGTGCTGATAACCACACACACACAAAACGGAAAACAAAAGCAGCAGAGTTCATTTATTATTATTATTATTATTATTATTATTATTATTATTATTATTATTATTATTATTATATTCTGTCCATTTTGAATGTATTTTGTTATACATACACAGTTAATGCTACAGACTTTCTCTAACTGTCTAAACTCGACAGCACAGCAGCAAATATATACTTATTATTATTATTAATGCATACTGATTAATAATAATAATAATAATAGATCATAATTATTTATTTATTCAGACACATTTGCGGAAACAAACTAGCAGGGCAGAGAACTATAACAATGAGACTAAGTGATGTCTTCCTTCATTTCTCTGCATTAAACAATAATCAACAGTTTCACCAAACGCCTCATAAACATGAAAACAAAACGTTTAGTGTTTTTGGAGACAACTTCAATAAAACTTCAGTAATGACATGAAAACACAGATTAAATGTGTCTGATTGTTAAATCCTCCATGTCGCACATTAAACACTGTTGTGTAATATGTTAAATATGTGCGTCAGACTCTGAGACGTCTGGACTCACAGCCGGTTTCCTGCATCAGCTCGACGCCGTTCGGGATGTTGTGGACGCTGGAGCTGCCGGAGCCCATCCTGCCACCGGACCAACACACACACACTGCTGCAGGCTGCAGCTCGTCTCTGAGTCTCACACACACGCAGAGCTCAGTAATCACCCGCACTCTCAGCCACACGTCGACCAATGAGTATCCTCGACTCACAGACAGGAGCCAACCTGTCAGCGAACCGTTGTTAGGGTAAACACATCCTCACAGCAGGTTGGCCAGCTATTTTATTTGTGTGTATGAGATAAAAATGAAATCATAAATAAACAAATCAGCTGTTTTTATTCACACGTGAACATCAGAGTACACCTTCAGTGACATAAGGCTAACATGTGCTCACTGTGAAACAGCCCAGACTCCCGCTCTGACTCTAAACCTTCATTTCTCTTTATTGTTCTCATGGTTTTGTTTATTTATTGACTTGATCCTCGGCACATCTGTCACCTGAGCGATCAGACAGCTGTTCGGCTCCGCAGGTGCTTTACATTTAAACACAAACATCATGTTTATCACGGTTTCTGTGCATTTTAAGTCTGTGTTTTTAACAATATGCGCAAAAAAATCTAATTGTTTGTATTTTTAGATTATCTGATCAATTCCTGTAAAAATATGATTGTTTATGTTTGAGCCATCTGCCAAACGTATTCTGATTGGTCAAGTTGGGTCCCAACAGCTTTAATGTGAGAGTAGAAGAAGAAGAAACTGTCGTTTGTTGTGTTTCACGGTTTGATATCAATAAAGTTTTAAATCATGTTTCAACAGCGGTGAGGTAACCGACTGAACACCAGGGGGAGACGTTCACACACGAATACACACACACACACACACACACACACACACACACAGTCCAGCAGAGTGGCTGAAACACACTGACTCGTTTCAGAGCGAAGCCGCGGCTCAAACACAGCACACGTCCTCGCCCCGAGCCGTGCAGCCCATACTCACTGCTTCAGTCCACTGGGCTGTCTCTCGTCGTCTTCTGTCAGTCCTGCTGATGAAGCTCAGAGCGTCAGGCACGAATGTTTGTCAGCACTTCGTGGTCAAACTGTGCACGTGTTCATTCGTAGTGAAGCATCGTCATGAGCCATAGCTTCACTGTTGGTGCTTCAAGCTGCACCAACCTGTACTTTTATGTTGACGGCAGATTAAATTCAATATCTCAACTCTCACGGAGCGAATTTCTCAGAGAGAGAGACAGGCTGGAAAGCTGAATGCTGCAGGATTAAAGGGTCAACATTTCGCAGATAAAGACTGAAAAGGTTGTTCTGCAGTTTGTTCTGCAGCTCGTTCTCCAGCTCGCTCTCCAGCTGGGTTTCTCATTTCGTTCTCCAGTTAGTTCTTATTTCCGTTCTGCAGTTAAGTTCTCAATTTGTTCTGCAGTTTGTTCTGCAGCTCGTTCTCCAATTTGTTCTGCAGCTCGTTCTCCAGCTCGTTCTCCAATTTGTTCTGCAGTTTGTTCTGCAGCTCGTTCTCCAGCTCGTTCTCCAGTTCATTCTGCAGTTAGATTTCTTGATTCGTTCTCCAATTTGTTCTGCAGTTTGTTCTGCAGCTCGTTCTCCAGTTCGTTCTGCAGCTCGTTCTGCAGTTCGTTCTCCAATTTGTTCTGCAGTTTGTTCTGCAGCTCGTTCTCCAGCTCGTTCTCCAATTTGTTCTGCAGTTTGTTTCTGCAGCTCGTTCTCAGTTCATTCTGCAGTTAGTTCTGCAGTTAAGTTCTCAATTTGTTCTGCAGTTTTGTTCTGCAGTTTGTTCTCCACAGTTTGTTCTGCAGCTCGTTCTGCAGTTCGTTCTGCAGTTTGTTCTCCAGTTCGTTCTGCAGTTTGTTCTGCAGTTTGTTCTGCAGCTCGTTCTGCAGTTCGTTCTGCAGTTTGTTCTCCAGTTCGTTCTGCAGTTTGTTCTGCAGCTCGTTCTGCAGTTTGTTCTCCAGTACGTTCTGCAGTTTGTTCTGCAGCTCGTTCTGCAGTTTGTTCTCCAGTACGTTCTGCAGTTTGTTCTGCAGCTCGTTCTGCAGCTCGTTCTCCAGCTCGTTCTCCAATTTGTTCTGCATTTGTTCTGCAGCTCGTTCTCCAGCTCGTTCTCCAATTTGTTCTGCAGTTTGTTCTGCAGCTCGTTCTCCAGCTCGTTCTCCAGTTCATTCTGCAGTTCGTTCTGCAGTTCGTTCTCCAATTTGTTCTGCAGTTTGTTCTGCAGCTCGTTCTGCAGTTTGTTCTGCAGCTCGTTCTGCAGTTCGTTCTGCAGTTCGTTCTCCAGTTCGTTCTGCAGTTTGTTCTGCAGCTCGTTCTGCAGTTTGTTCTCCAGTACGTTCTGCAGTTTGTTCTGCAGCTCGTTCTGCAGTTTGTTCTCCAGTTCGTTCTGCAGCTCGTTCTGCAGTTCGTGGCACCGCCCCCTGGTGGCCGCGTGGGCCCAGGATGCAGCTGTAAGTTTCAAGTTTAAAGAAGTCAACAAGACACAGGACGAAATACATGACTGATGGGGATACAGACCTTAATGGACCTTTGTTGCCACGGAAACAATGATAAACAACAACCTCACTCCCACAACGTGGTTTGAATGTAACAGCCTGCAGCCGTGACCTCAGGTGGTGAGTTAACAGGTTTATCAGCAGCGTTTCACTGAGGACTGAAGTGAAACTGGGTCAGAGTCAAAGTACACACACACACACACACACACACACACACACACACACACAGACAGACACACACACACAGACACACAGACACACACACACACAGACACACACACACTCACATACAGACACACACACACACAGACACATTCACACACAGATACACACACACAGACACACATACACATTCACACACACACACACACACAGACAGACACACACACAGACACACACACACACACACACACACACACACACACACACACTCACTGACAGGCTGCATTCCTCTCTGGGAACATTAACAGTTGATTTATCAGCTCTGTTCTCCTAAATGAACAGCAGCAGAGTTTAACTTCTTTGCTTCACTCTCGTGTTTTGTGCAAAACTCATGCACACACACACACACACACACACACACACACACACACACACGGTGAAAGTTATTAGTTAGTTATTAGTTATTAGTTATATCAGTTTTCAGCTGCACATCCTGCAGGTTCCTGCTCAGTGTCTTTGAACGCTGCAGTTCGACACCTGTAGAGACACTTCTGACCATGTGAGTCAGGTGATGTTGTGTAAAGAGCGAGGTCCCGATCGATCCCTGCAGCTGGACACCGGAGGAGACGAGGAGCACCGCGGTTCAACTCATGTCCACTCAATACAAACAAACAACGTGACAGGTGATTGGACCGTTTTGATGAGACAGAGACCGAATCATGAATCAGGCACGAGGAACGTTTGGGTTTTAAACCTTTGTGTTTTTGTTTATTTTGTGTGGCGTCTAAACAAACGGTCGTCTGCATGCTCACCTGCACCTGAAACAGTAGCACCTACCTGAGCTCGTTCTCACTCTCCTGCTTTCTGTTTCTCAGAACTCACACCCCTTCCACCTTCACCTGCAGGTGGCCGGCGCCGGGGTTTCCAGCCGTGGAAATGAAAGAGCAGGTACGGTCGGTATGTGGAGGCAGGTGACAGGTGGGCGGGTGACAGGTGGGTGGGTGACAGGTGACAGGTGGGCGGGTGACAGGTGACAGGTGGGTGGGTGGGTGACAGGTGACAGGTGGGCGGGTGACAGGTGGGCGGGTGACAGGTGGGCGGGAGCAGGTTGCAGATAATATTGTGGTTAATGTGTGAAATGTTAAGGAAAACGTGACAGTTCAGTATCAGTCATTAAATACGGTCGAACACAGTGTGGCTCTTTACACGCTGCCATTAAATGATGCTTTCCCACAGTTTCTGCTGTTCCTGAATGCAGCACTGTGCAGCAACGAGCACCTGAACAACAAACCGGTGTTTATTCGTTACTCTCTGACTGCCATGCGGTCTCAGGTCTGAGCAAATGAACAACGGCAGGTTTGGAAAAGGTTTTGGAAACTTTTCAAACCTTAAAACTCAAGCAGCAATCTCAAGAGAATCCAGGAGGAAGACAAAAGCCTTCAAGGCTCCACATCACCAGTCCAGGTGAGCTGATTGACAGGTGAGCTGATTGACAGGTGATCAGTGTGGATGGATTCATGAATCACTGACGTGTCTCTGCTCCACTGCTCTGCTTCAGCTTCAGCAGTGTGTGTGTGTGTGTGTGTGTGTGTGTGTGCATGTGTGTCTTGGCAGTGAGCCAGCAGGAAGTGAATGAAGTTTTCCTGGCTGAGTGAACTTTGACCCCGCCTCCAAACTGCCCCGACTGCCTCCTGCAGCCCGAACAGGACAGAGCTCTGATACAACACTGACCACACACACACACACACACACACACACACACACACACACCATATCACAAGAGTTCATCTGGCTTTGATGCCTTTTCAGTGCCTTCAGTCTGAGGAGGGAGTAAAGTGGAGGTTTAATGAGTCGAACGCTGCTTCAGTCATAAACAGATTAAACCTCTGAGGATGAGGCGACGCTCGTCAGAGGGATCTGTTTATGTTAATGCTCTTGGATGAACTCTAATAATAATAATAATAGTTTAATTAATTAAACAAACATCTGATTATTGTCAGTTTTATTTGATAATTATGGAATTTAAAGCTACAAACCCACTTTTTTATGGTTCCTGGTGCAAACACAAACTGCAGCAGGTAAACAGCAGGTTTGTGTGTTTGGAGGCTTCTGGGGCTGATCTGGTGAATCTTTGTGAATCCACCTGCAGAGCTTCGAGTTCTTGCCTATAATCACTGTACTGACGATAAAATAAGTATTTGAATGTTTTGCTGCATAACAATAAGTAAAAGGTGAAATTATTGTGTGATTCTGTGCTACGGTGGCCTGCAGGGACACTCACTGTCCGAGGCTCCTGCGACACGCCTGGATGTTTTCCAGGTGATCTCAGGGAAACAGATGGACTACAGGCATTTCTGTAGTTTGTGTGATTTCTGTGTAAACTCTCTGTTGAACACGCGACATGTCAACAATGGCGGCTTAGCATCGAAGAGGTCAGCTTAGCATCGGTGGCGGTTCATATCAGAACTGGAGAGTTTGGCAAAGAATGACACTGAGGAGTTTTGTCGATGGTTTTCATTTGGAGATAAACACTAAAAGTCGACAAAACCGTTTTTACTAATGTACCTCACAAAGAAAACACTTATTTCAACCCGAGCTCTGATTTTGTGGCAGACGTGTTGTTTGAACTTGTTGTTTGAACCGAACGCAGCGTTTCACGTCACCACTCGTTCGACTGGTTTTCTGGCTCTCAAACTGAAGCTGATGTTCGCTCTCTGTGTCCGCCTGGGGGCTTCTGGCTGAACATCGGCATGATAACAAGCTGATGATGTCACTGAGGACTCTGTCGTCATGGCGACAGATCGCTCACACAGCATCCCTGCCTTCCCGCGGAGTCTGGACTAACTGGTTGTGCTGGTGAGGTCCCAGCACAGAAGGCTGGCGGACTGTAAGCGCCTGAAGCTCAGTCTCGTTAAAAAACCCGATTTTTCGGTGAAAGGTATTCGAGGAATGCGGTTATATAACTGTGCCGCTGTTTTCCAGAGACAAATGAGAGGTGACGCTCTGCAGTCCGGCCTCGAACAGCCGAGAGACGGCGAGGAGGAGGAACCTCCCGCCGAGAGCAGGGCGGCTGGTAATGAGACACAACATTCCTGCTCAACACCGCCGAGCAACAAACCCAGAGACTGATGAATGGATGGATGACAGGTGGCGTCCATCCTGAGTTTGGTGTTGCAGAGGTGCAACTGTACCCATCATATCTCCAAAATGCGACTTCCTGTTCTCCAGAGATCAGAGTTTAACGATGCAGGTCAGACGTCTAACCTTGACAACAGGTAAGACTCCGCAGCAGGTGAATCAACCGTCTGTTGTTTGTCAGTCACACTGGATCTCTGGAGCTTTTAGCTAAGTGTTAGCATGCTAACGTGCGGATGTTTAAGTTTATCGATTTCATCTAAACCAAAGTAAGTGCCTGTATGCAGGATTTGCCTTTGTGGCACATCACAACCTTCATCACGGCGCCGTAACCAAGTGTGCAGACAGTGGCACGCCAACATGGCCGCCCTGCCAGCGCTGCATCCTGCAGGACAGGAAGTCCAGACTCAGCTGTTGTTCCCACAGACTGTAAACAGCAGTGATGCTCCTGGTTAATCAGCTGTTTACACGCCAACGTCTACCCGGGTGTTTGTGCTTACATCACTGCTGATCGGAGCTGCTGCAGAGTCATGTGACGTGGGTCTGAATCCTGATTGGACACATTCACACTGAAGACAGAAGCCAGGTGTTAGCAGCTGTTAGCAGGTTTGTTGTGCAGTGTGAAAGGAGCTCTAACTAAGTATGTTAGCATGCTAACACGTGCTAATCAGCACTACAGATACAGCTGAGGCTGGCGTCGTCATAGAAACAGTAAATTTTGACCTGATGATGGCGCCACAGTTACTACACTGCAGTGTTTCTCCTGTGTGCATTAAATGCTAAATGATTAGCATCTCTGCTATGTAAAACTAAACTCAAACTCCCCCAGACATTAGCATGTTTAGCACAGTGTAACAAGATGACCACAGGCCGTACAGGCCGATGTCCAGTTGGGTCTCAAAGCATTAAATTAACTATAGTGTAATGTGTGTTCAACCCTACGTGAAGCCGAACTCCCGTCATGACGCTTTAAGCACGCCGAGCACGTCAGCAGCACAGATCAACATCAGTGTCAGCACTTCATTTGTTTCCAATGAACAATGGACACAAAAGAATAAAACTTCACATCATAACAACATAATGACTGAATTCCTGAGTCATGTTCTGAATCTGTTCATCTTTGGTTCTAAATAAATGTAAAACGGGTTCACGAGAACAGCCGCTCTCTGCAGACGCATCAAAACAGGTGGAACCACGTCAGACGCCGTTTCTACAGAACAACACGCACAGATCAGCTGACTGCAGCTTGATAAGGAGGATCTGAACAGGAAGTGTCTGCGCGAGGCCGCAGCAGGTGACGCTGAAGTGTTTCCCTCTGGATCTGTGGCTTCGCAGGAAACTCCTGCACCGACGTCAGCAACAACGAGGCTGCTGAGTCATGCACGGTGACGCCCCGTTCACTTTCAGTTAAAGTGACAGGTATTCCCAGCGTTGCCCAAACACACACACACACACACACGCACACACACACACACGCCTGCTGATTGTGTACAATAAGAATGGCTAAAGGCCACAGTTTGGTCTCGACCTCCAGGGACGTGGCTTTAGTTTCACAATGACGAGAAACAGCAGCTGATCAGGCCGAACGTGGCGCTCGCACTGACTGGTGAATGTTCCTGTTGTGCTGTCGCTGATAAAACCCTGCAGTGTTTCCTGTTTCTGACCTTTAATCAGCTCCACACCTGAAAAGACCCGAGTTTGGTGCTGATTAGCAAACGTCAGTGCTACGTCGAAATGAACATTAAACTTTTTGTTAGCATCTTAGCGTGCTGCTGTTAGCGTTTAGGGCCAGTCTCTTTGGTTTAATTCAGTCCTGTCTCTGATTTTTGTGTCTCTGTGTTTGTTTGTGTTGCAGTTTTGTGTCTTTCAGTATAGTCTTTCTCTTTGGTAGCTTTACGTTTCACTGTGGTAGTTTTTGTCTCTTGTGGCCATTGTTCATCTCTTTGTTGTAGTTTTGTGTCTCTTTACTGAAGTTTTGTGATCTCGTTGTTGTTGCTCTCTGTGGTCCTGTGCTTGTTTTTCAGCTCTGTGTCTTTCTGAAGTAGCTGCTCATCTCTCTACAGCATTTTTGCCTTTGCTGTCATTTTGTCTTCTTCTGTTTTGTAGCTTTGTGTCTTTTTATGGTTTTTCATCTCTTTTAGTAGTTTTGTGTCTCTGCATGGCAGCTTTAACTTTTGTTGTGGTACTTTGTAGTTATTTAGTGTCTCTCTGTTGTTGTTTGTCTCTTTCTTGCATCTTTGTGTCTCTTTGTTGTGTCTTTGTGTCTCTTTCTTGTGTCTTTGTGTCTCTTTCTTGTGTCTTTACGTTTTGCTGTGGCTCTGTTGTGTCTCTTCCCTCTGCAGACGCCGTCAGTGTTGTTTCTTCAGCTGATGTCACCACATCATCACAGGGCGCAGTGATTAAATGAACCGACATTAATTGTGTTTACATTCCTCCATCCTCCACACTGTTTCAGCTAAAGCTGTCAAAGGAAACACTGTTTCCGTGACAACAATAATGGCACCATTGTATGTCCACCACCTTCAATGAGCAGCCTTGGGAACAAACTACTTCCTGCTTCCTCTCAGTTGCTTCCTGCTGGATGCAACGCATTGCCTCAGATTTGCAGAGATACTGTGCAACGTCAGCTGATAATCATCTCTTTAAAACAACTATCACATTTCTGATCTGGCTTTTATATTTTCCTGGCTGAAACCCCCAAGGTCTTTGCCCCGTTCACCCCCTGCCGCCGCTGCCACCACCTCTTCCTGTTCCTTATCCTCAGGAGTTTCCAGTTACTTTGATTCCTAATCTGTTTCAGATTCTAAGCTTTAAGATGAACCGTCCAATTTACTGTAAATTGTATTTTTGATAAGCCTGGTGCGTCGCTGACTCACCATCCGCGCAGTTTTCAGAAAGGGAAAGAAAAATAAAGAAAAAGTTTGGTTTAATTTCTGTTTCACAGCACGATCTGAGGCCTGGACACCGTTGAGGACTCCACAGCTGACTGAGACGCTTCTTCCTGCAACATTTATAAAACAACTCTGAACTTGTTTTAGATTAAATTCATCCATTCAGAGCAACATTGTTCATTTCCAGCTGCAGACAAACAGTCGATATGATCAGATTCATCAATTTCTGATCGATTATAGGAAGTAAAAGTCTTGGCTTCAGATTAAAGGTTGCGGTCATATCGATGCACAGAAAGCAGTAGAATGAGTCAGCAGGAAGCTGGGAAACACCATGAGCTCATCAGAAGCTGCGATGCTGGTTTCTGTCAGAAGATCCCGGACTGACGGCGGGGTCGACACCCTGACTTGCTGCGGTCGAATGAGGCGAGGTTCAGTTTAGATTCCTGTCACATTTCCAACAGACGCACTCTGTCACACCTTACGGCGTCAAAGCGAAACAGAAACGTATGATTTCGTTCTTCAAACTTCACAAACACTTTGACATTTCTAACAACATGGGAGACTAAAACATCAACAGTGGCTCAAGTTGCTGTTTGAGCGATGCATCTCTTGATTAAACATGGACTGAACCAGTCGGAGAGTAGTCCCCTGTTAAAACCAGCAGAGCTGATGATGATGATGACGATGAGAGAAAACTCAATCAAGAACTACCAGAAATCTGGACTTTCAGATGATTCACTCAGTTTATGAGCACACATGTGCACCAACATGTTTTTTACTTTTCACGCATGAGCGAGAGAGAGAGCTGTTTTATGATTTTGGGTGATAGTCCTTCATAAAATCAAGAATATGTGGGTAAATCAAGCAGCGTTGAACCTCTGCAGTTGATTCACTCGTGTTCTGTGTGCATGAACGTTGAAAAAGTTGACAGGAACTTTGCATGAGCTGCAGGATTTTCCACCGTTGAATCAGAGTTTCTGCAAACAGGACCGTCCTCTCTCGGAAACGAGCTGCGATTGGCTGTAGTTTCCCATCAGAAGTCTGGTTTTGTCTCAGACCATGTAGAGTTCAACACGCTGAAACTCCAGAACCATGATGCTGCATGAAACCAACTTCACTGTTCAGCTGCAGCTCGGTGTTTCTGCAGCACTTTAAGTGTTCCTGCATTATTTCTGCATTTCCAGTCTGTTATGATCATAATTAAACTGCTTTTACTCCACTTTCATTGCTGTTATGCATTTCTTCACTTTATGTACTTTGATGGCTCCTGTGTTTGGCTGGAGCTAACAGGGAGCTAACAGGAAGCTAACTGGGAGCTAACTGGGAGCTAACGTTACTGAATGTGAGCTGTTGCTCAGGGTAAATTCTCCTCACCTACAAAACCGCCTCCTTGTCCACCCCAGCACAACCAATTGCCTCCGGTTCATGGATGCAAACTCACTTAAAACCACCAGGACCAAGCTCCAGACCAGTGGCACTGCCCCCCCGAACACATCAGATAATCAAACACCCTATCAACCTTCAAACCCACCTCTTCACACTGGTCTGCTGCTGCGAACTGACTCACCCACTTCATCTGTATCAGTATAAATTCTAAACAGTCTTTGAGACTCTTGAGAAGTGCTGAGTAAAACAAGTGTATTATTATTACTATGGTGCAAGAGATTCAACTGATGAAGACACTTTGTTTAATAAGCAGATTCCAGCATTGTTGTTCATGTTGAGACTGAATGAGTCTGTGACAGAGCGCCGTCTCTAAACAAGGAAAAGTCCAACGTCGTTTCATAAACAGGATGAAGAAAAGGAGGGAAAATGGTTTTAAGAGGTCACATCTGAGAAGCAGTGATGTCCTGGAGTCCTGGAGCGAAACAGCACATCTGCAGAAGATGCGAGGAGCAGATGACGCAGGCAGGAAATTAGACACAAGGACGACGTGCAGCATCATCGGTTTTCAAAATTAGACTCCAGATCATCATTAAACAAAGACAGAAGCACACAACCCAAGGAAAAGCAGAGTCACTCGGACAGAAGCCTCACTCAGTGTGTGTTGGACGTCTGATCATGAAACGTTGATGTTCAGCATGAATTAACCAGAACACACAGTCAGACCAACGGAGAAGATGAGGTTGGTGTCAGCGAGTCCCTGGTTTCAGGTTTTTCCCTTTGAGGAAGAACTGATCTGATTCACACCAGGATTAAAACAAGCTGCAGCTCTAGACTCAACCATGCCGCCATGTTTGACCCCATTACTCTCAAATTTACTCTGATAACGAGGGATCGGCCGCCTCATGCCAACGCTCAGTGGAGGAAGCTCTGGCTTTTATGTGAAAGACCAGAGTTTGTGTCCTGTCGCAGACCAAACTGTAGCTGCTGAAGCTGTTTTTAAATGATTTAACACTGGAAATGGAAAAATGTTTCAGTCTTAGCCGTCACTAGCTTAGCTACAATCAAACAGCAAGTCAGACCACATCTGGAGGAGGAACTGTCGGCAGAGTCATGTGACTAATCAGGGGCTGCCATGCTAACACATGCTAACACTAACACCCTTACAGTAGCCTAATTAGTCATGTGACCCTCAAAACTATGATGAACGGTAAAGAGGCGAGCTGAAGGATCACCTGTTAATGTTCTTTCGAAGCGTTTTAATGTTTGAAATCATCAAATCAAATCAGAGTTCTTCTCAACGTTGACTGTAAGTGTATTAAATGAGTCAAATACTTCATATTGTAGTTTTTATTGTGCTTTAATTGTGTTAATTCAACACTTTTTCTGCAAACGAGCAGCAAATATTCCCAGAATCAGTGTGTCTCCAGTTTACCACAGTATATCGAGCCTCATCGTGGAATATACAGTGTTTAATGTGGTGTAAACTAATAACATGTGGCAATAAGGTGAGTGAGCCGATGAGTGTGTTTGCGTGTGATGCATCAGTCACTTCCTGAGTCTCTGTCACTTGATGGTTGTTCGCTGGGAAAATCCAGCATGAACACTCAGCTGCTGCACACCTGAAGCCACTACACATGCACATCCGGCCGCCTCTTTGTGAAAGTCCCAGTCAGACAATCTGGTGGATACCACAGGAATCAAACAGAGAAGTCACCCCGGCGCATGTTAGCACTATTATGTTTAGTGTGTGAGGATGAAGTTTGGTAAACTCCAGAAATCCTCTTGTGTGTCATCTGACAGCTGAGTTTTGGTGCCAAAGCAAACACAAAGCCGAGCTGATAAAGCTGGTGTCTGATGAAGCATGACGGATACATGATCTGATCTTAGTACAGTTAAGAATTCAATCGCTGAATGAATCGTGTGAGCAAAGAACTGAAACACCAACAGAAAATTACCCCCCAAAATCCCCCAAATGACTTTTCTCTGACGTTTGTCAATGAGGAACTCTCCTTTGTTGTTTATTGATTGTTCCTCTGGAATGAGCCGCGCATTTCAGCAGGAACTTAGCCGCCGTCCTGCCTCTCTCAGGACTGCCAGCCCTGATCGGCCCTGATCGGCCCTGCAGAGGCAGACTTTACTGACTGGTGTTAGTCATCCTTTTTAGATATGAATTTGGACAAAGCCAAACAGATTTCCAGAAGAATCATAACGTCAACTCTCTGGTGGAGCTTTGAGCCGTGATTGTTGGAACCCAGACCTTCTGCAGAGAGACTCAGCGGTGCATGTGTGTTCACTATGATTTTTCGCTGTCGTTTAACTCAATCTGTTCTCACCTTCTCTTTTCTTTATCTTCTGACTGTTAAGACTCTGCAGGTCACTACCAGGGTGTGCAGCATATTAGCAGGCATTGACCTCAATGACTATTCTGATCTACACAAGGTCAAGTCTGTTATAAAGATGAGAGATGATGCTGCTTCCGTCTGGCTGGAGGTATATTCTGCAGAGATGCTGAAGAACTCCTTTCATCCTGCTGTTACTGGCTTTAAATGTGTGTTTTACCCCTCAGAGACAATGAAAATACCTTAGACCTGATTCTGCATTGATTCATCACTTTTAATGCACCTGCTGCCTACATTACCCACAATGCAACAAGCAGCTGTGTGGCAGTATCAAGTGTGCAGCTCCATGCCAACAGATGAGTTTCAGTTTCAGGTGCTTCCCGCCTGCTGTTCTCCTTCAGTCTGTGAAACAAACCCATTGAAGGAAGCATCTGATCGAGTGTTGCAATACTTTGTTTTGTTCTCTACGAGTTCGTTTCCTTCGCCTCGTGTACTTCATGTTGCAATTTACTGGATTTTTCCCGCAGGTCATTGAGATGAAATAAACAAACAGGATAAACAAACAGTTTAGCATCATCACATGATCTGTTTCCTGTCACTGGGACAGGATTGGTTTGTCTGGACAGGGCAGGGTAACTCCAGTGATGCATCTTACTTTCCTGAAGACGTCACTGAAACATGTTAAAGAGCCCTCAGTCGCCATGAAAACATTAAAAACTGCCAGACAATGATGAACGGAGCTGATCCTGGGAGCTCAAACTGCAGTTTGTGATTGATGGTGGATTGGTGCAGCTATGTGGCTGTTGTACTGGACCGTTGTGGTCCAGAGCCAGAAAGCAAAGGTCTTAATGAACTGGTGGGGCTGGGGTCCAACCCTCAGTGGTGCTCATGATCAAAACAATGAGATTTTGGCCAAAATGGGCTCAGACATCCAGCAAGATCTTGAAGTACAGCTGCTATTTAGCCTGGAAACACCTTAGGGTCCCTCAGGAAGACTAGCCTGTAGCCACACAGAGCAAACCAGGAGCAACGGCGTGACTACGGGCTGACACTGAAGATGACCAACAACCACAAAACTCTGCTTCAAAGCTCTGGTGACGCTCGTCTGTGAAGTGGGTCCACCATCTGCAGGGTGCACGCTTCAAATGTCCCGGACTGTGTAGAAAACCTGAGTGACTCAGACAGAAAACAAAGGGTTTGAATATTTGTCCGGCAAAGCCAGATTCCAATTAACGTGGGATCATCTCACTGGGATTCACTGCTTGGTCACTGTTGGTTGCACAATGATGACGGTATTTACAGTGAAGACTCTTTCCTTTATATAAACAAACACCGAGGACCTGACCTGTGTGGCAGATCAGGCCGTCACTGATTCAAATGGGCTGACCGTGACCATTTCTGGTTTTTCCTCCGACGCTCTGAAGAAACTTCAGTGTACCTGTTCTCCAATCGTTTGTTTTCAGCAACCCGCCTGGCGTCGCGCCCGACCGCCGCCCGCCTGCGGTTTTGCACTGGTTGCCAGGATCATACCTGAGTCGTGACACCAACCAGAACAGCTTCACTTTCACTGCACTAACCAAACTTCCAACAAAGGGAACTCTTCCTGGTTTCAGCCGCCCCCGATGAGTTCCTGTCACAGTGAAAACAAAGGGTTACCAGGAACAACGCAGCAGCGCAGGCTTCCAACCCCGGAGTGAAAGTGAAAGCTCGTTATCGGACGCTGTGATTGTGCCGACTGTTAATACACACTGTTGATACACACCTTATTTAATGTGTCACACCCAGAGCAAACCACAGGCTAAGTAAACAGCATGAATCACTGTGATAAAGGAGGAACGTGTCAGTCATCACGCTACTCAACACGACAAAAAGATGTTTTTTTGCCTGTTATTGATCGTTTGGAGAGACAGTTTGTTCATTACACAATATAAGAGGCAAAATAAATAAACAAATGAGTGGAGTAAAATCAGTAGTAAAATAGAAACTATACAAGAGCATTTACACAACAACTGTTGAATCACAGGCAACAGCAGCGAACAAACTCACGGCACAGAGTCGTGTACCTTAAAGATGTTTCAGCTGTAGAGTTGCCATCGTGTTTTTAATTTCCTATTCATCTGAAACCTTTAATTATAAATATCATAAAAACACAACTAAGCTGACGGAGTCAGATTTCAGGCACCTAAAGCCAAACTGGCCTGAAACACGAGTGCCGAGTTCAGAGGATGAAAAATAAGTGAAACTCGTGATTTTATGCATTTAAAAAGCTTTTTTATGACAATAATCATAAACCGCAGGTTATATTATTATATTATTTAAAATTATTCGTTGGTAGAAGCATCTGGCGCACCACGTTTGTCCTGCGGGCACTGTTTTCCAGTTTATGCAGCCCTCATTTAGACGTCTGAATAAACTCAGTTAGGTTTTGTGGTTTAAACCATGTTTAACAGTGACTGATGTTCATCACTCTACGGTCTGTTCCACCACAGTGTCTGTCCTGGTGGTGGATGGCATTAAAAAAAGGGAAATCGTGTCCACGAACAAGACGTTTGGTATAAGTTTTACAAACTGCTGTGACTCAGACTGCTGTGTGTGGGTCTGAGGACGTTGGCTCAGAGCTGTTTTTAATCTCACGTCACTAATTTGTTATTAATTATAAACTCAGTTCAAAAGCAGAAGGTCCAGAGCAAACTCCCTGCCTGAAACGAGGGCAGGAAGTTTAACATTTTAGACTGAAGTGGATCTCAAACAGTCCCCCCACACACTTATGTTAAAGATTAACAATCTGCCCACTCAGAGTGTCAACTTTCACTTTGACTGTGGACGCTATGAAACAGATTCCTGGGCTCGCTCAGTGTTTTCAGGCTGTTGACAGATGATTCCCTCTGTTCCTCCTCCATCGCCGAGCTCGGTTCAGGGTTCAGGCTCAGCTGCAGAGCTGCCGACTGTTCCTCCGACGTAAAGGCAAACACATCAGTCAGGTCCAACGGGGGGAAATACGAAGAGACAGAAGCATCCAACCTCCCCGCTGTCCCTCTAGTTAAATTTGAGGAAGTTGTCCCTTCTGCAGACTCAACTCCGGCAGGAAGCTCATTGACGGCGATGGATTTGTCACTTTGGATCACTGAGTGACAATAAAGACGCTGGCTAACGCTGAGGAATGTCGGCACAGAAACCCGGCGGGAGGCGAGCGGGCCGAGGTCAAACACAAGTGTATGAACTCTGTTTCACTTCACACAACTGATGAGAGACCGAGACAGGAAGTGCAACTGACCGACGGCTGCTTCACCGCAACAACCTGGAACAAACATCTCCTGACGAGGCTGATTTATTATTACTCACTTAATCATAATCAGAATATCAATATCATGTTTGTGCATTAAACATAGCATCAGGACACAGTTAGCCTAGCTTAGCATAATTGCTGGAAGCAGAGGGAAACAGCTAGCTTGCGGCTCAAAAGCTCTTTGTACCTGTTGCTGTTTGTACCTCATCTGTATCTGTAGGTGGAGATCAATGCTGGAAATTCTCCAATAACCAATATTTACATCTCTGTTTGCAGCCATGTTGTTTCTGAGGCTTTGGGTTATTGATGCTGGTGCTAGCAGCAGCTGCTACATGTGTGACTTCAGGTGTTGGTCACCTCAAACCCTGTTGAGGTGGAGAACACCTGAACCTTGAGGCTCATCATCCAACACTGAATCACTGGAGCTCTGCATGTTTGTTCTGACTCCACCCACTCTTCAAATGAGCCAATCAGATTCCTCCAAACGTTATGTCCCACAGGCACTTCCTGTTTCACTCAGAGACTCACACAGAAGCTACGTCTTCTCAAAATGCTCAATGATCTGGACTTCAAGACGGTCTTCTTTGTCTGAACTGTAAATGTCGACTGAAAGTTACTCAGTGTTTTCTGTGTTTTCTGTGTTCGTTGGCTTTAATCTTTGTTTGACTCTTTGAAGACGCTCACTCATCATCATGTCTGGATGAAACCTCTCCCTCACAGGATCTCGCCGGCGGCCACAACTTTTTAAAACACATCCCTCAAAAACAAAGTTGAGCACCAGGAAACTGGAGCTGCTGGTCCACAGGTCTGCAGGTCTGCAGCTGGCCCTGATCCCGCTGAATGCAGCCCGGCTCAGGTGGAGGCCGGTGGGGCCACATAGCTGAGGGGAGCTGAGGCGTGATGAAACACGCAGCACCTGAACACACCGCTGCTTCATCTGGGTTATTTCCAGGCTCAAAGGAACAGCGGCGGCGGCACTGACACACAGATTATTAGACTGACCCCCAAACCATTACAGGTCTCTAATGTTAGATTGAACCTCACTGTCTCACCTGCAGAGCGCTCTAACAGTGTGCATTACCTTTACAGAGCAGCAGTTAAGGTTCAGGGAAGCTGAGTTTGCCTGGATGTTGTCTACAAGATACCAACAGCAACCGGTTCCATTACAAACGGATGCAGCACAGCAGCAACAACAACTTTCCTGAGTCACTGCAAGAAGTTGCATGAACATGAACCGCTGTTATGACCTCATGTAGGTGCACATCAACACCTCAGCGCAACGGGCACGGATCACTGGCGCTGCGGGAGGATGCGACCTCTCACGAACAGGAAGAGGAAATGAGCTGACAGGAAATGGACGTTTTCCTTGGAGCAGCTTTTTATAGAAACACGGTCAGTTTATAAATGAACTGCCTGACCTCAGCCGAAGGTTTCTACAGTTCGTCATCGGCTGAACTGTTGCATATGAGTGAAAGCAAGGAGGAAGTCTGAGAAAAGCCCAGAGGAAATGAGGCAGAGGGGGAGGAGACAACAGGAAAGAGTTTAAGGGTCTTTCCTCCAGTTTCTGTTTCTTTGTTTACCACCTCTCTCTGTGTGTTTACTGCCCTCTGATTGGATGCACAAACACACCACGAGGAAATGTAGATGTGTGTGCATGTGTGTGTGTGAGTACCTCTTCATCCAGCTCTTGTTTCGTCACTGCAAAGAGAAAACGCACATCTTCAGGCTGTGATGTTCATCGAGAGCTGATCACAGTTTCACAGTAAAGAAACATTCAGTGGTTTTAAATTCCTCTGACGTAAAGGGAAACACATCAGTCAGGTCCAACGGGGGGAAGTACAAAGAGACAGAAGCATCCAACCTCCGCGCTGTCCCTCTAGTTAAATTTGAGGAAGTTGTCCCTTCTGCAGACTCAACTCCGGCAGGAAGCTCATTGACGGCGATGGATTTGTCACTTTGGATCACTATTCTGCAGCATCAAAATAAACACTTTTAATGAGAAAACTGTATTTTCTTTCAATGAAAACTCAAAATAAACCTCTTGTTCTTTGGCGCATTGGTATATTTTTGCATTTTTACTACAACATTCAACACAATTCTTCTCATCTAATCAGGTTTAAGGCATGGAGCTAATTATAGCTGCTTATTACGCCTGACACAATATAAATATCCCATGTGATCAACACTACAGTGTTTTTATTGCATCAAGTTTAATTTTAACTTTTAAAACATAACAATTAGGTATTCAACACCTCATTTTAGCTTAATTGTGTCATTCTTATTGTTCTTTGTTCATTCATTGTTGTTTTGTTGTAAATTGTCTGTTTTCTATTCAAGTCTTTGAGTTGTATTTGAAGTTCATACAGGTCAGAAGATGTAATGTGCCAACACATGCAGCCTGTTGTTCGTTCATATTTCTACAAATATTTGTTTACGTGCAGTTTCACCAAAGACAGGAAGTGGACCAGCGGTGGAAGCTCGTTTACCAGTTTAATGTGTTTTAATGTGTCAGAAGAGGAAAAGAACAAACACGGCAAACAGTTTGTTTGTGTGTTTGCATGATGCACACGGAAGTGACAGCGCCCTCTAGCTCCTCTGTGATGCTTCTAACTGTGGCGGCCATCTTGGTCCGACCGGAGCTCAGCGAATCCAGAATGTTTCCAGACTGATTTTAGGAAAATAACAAAGATCTGATGCAAAATACACATGGAGATGGTCTGAGATCGGCTTCTCAGTCTGGAGGCTCAAATTACATTTAAAAGTGTCTTTTTGCATCAAATGCAAAGCTGCTAAACGTAGGCTAACGTAGCTACTGACATCTGCATCGTTACCATGGCAACACATGCAGATAAACTGGTAAAGTCTGCACACCTGGATCTGATCAGGGCCACTATGAATACCAGACAGACAGTCTGAGAGTTCAGATTTCAGAAACAACTCATCATCAGGTAACGTTCAGCCAGCGTCATCCCAACACATGCAGAACACATTCCTGCTGAGTGACTCTGCAATGTGAAGCGCTCTATTTCTGTCGGCCACCTTGCGGCCGTTGTGACTACAGATGAAAAAGCTGCTGTTGTGAAAATTTCCAGAGTTGTGAAATTGTCTCTGATGTGTTACTGATGCTTTAAACAACACGGTCCCACCAACGCAGGCGCGTGTTTCAGATTAGCAGCGGTGCAGCGGCGGAAGCTGCAGCTCGCTCTGCTTTTCTGTATGTTTTTGCATCATGTCTGTGCAGAGCAGTGAGAACAAAAATATATACAGCAAACATTTACAGAACTAAATATAAACTTAATACATGTTAAATAATATCTTTCATACATTCTTACATCTAAAAAGGCCAAATCAAACCTCCCTTTACCCACTTCCTGCTTGCTGTTACCCTCCATGGACTATTAATAAGCACTGAACACAGAGAGTCTGACATTATACTTAATATTCTAAATTTAAAATGTATATTAAACTGCTTTTTAAAAATAATCTGCTGCCTTTGAGGCATGAATGTGTGTTTTTAATCTAATCTGTGCATCAATTTACTGTTTTTACCTAGAAATGATATTTCCTGTTGACTTCAGGTGTGTGTCATGTTGTGTTGCACATACACAACATTAATGAAGACTTCAGGTAAATGAAGAACAGGTGAGCTGGGGTGAGTCCTCTGTTGTCATGGAAACAACTCAACTCGATCATGATTGGACGGTGATATGGGAGCGAGTGCAGAATCAGATTTATATTCCTGATGTTGAGCTGTCCTGCTGCTGCTGCTGCAGCTGCTGCTGTGGTGACGGACAGGTGAACAGGTGAGTCACACATCACATCGCTCGGCTCTTCCTGCTGCGGCACTGAGCAGCGTAACCATGTCCAATCATCGCCTCCTCCTGTGTCGCAGTAAAACACTCAGTCTGACATTTACATTCAACGCTCCCACAGTGGCAACGGCTCGATAGGAACCTGCAGCTCAAACATCCTGTTTTTACTACAGATCCCCTTCCATCAAAGCGTCTGTCTGTTACAGATTATTTTCACTTCAGTTTGTTTTCAGCATGTCGTTTTATGCTTTTCTGCAGTTTTATTTCAACTTACTTACGCCTGCAGAAGTGGATATGTGCTGTTTTCAGTGTTGGGAAGCTTTGACACCAGCTAAAGATGCTACGTGTGAAGTGAAGCAATTTGCAAAAAACACCCACTTATTATTTTTTATTTTATCACTTTATTTTCACACTTTGCTCTGAATATATGTTTAATTGCATGTAATGAATAAACTGATGGTTGTGGTTTTAAACCCCACCTCTCTGGATTAGCTTTTTGTTTGCAAAATGAGCTAGCATGATGAAGTTAGAGTAGCTAGCATGAGCTAGCAGTAGCTAACCTTAGCTTCTCTCTGGGTTACTTTATTGTTCACAAAGAAAACTGTTAGTGGTGATGTTAGTCAGTGTGTAATGTCTTTCTACTAACGTTAGCAAAGAGCTGAGCTAGCACGCTAACAGCAGCTACGGTTTGGCAGCATTTCGCGGTTGGTTTAAGAACATCATGAAACTCTGAAATCAGATTGATTTCTCCATCAAATCTGATCCAGTTTCACCAAAATCTGTGAATAATTTGCTCATTAAACACAGAAATTCAATAAATTCAGCGCCTAATATTAGTTTTTCACAAGCTAGCTGTTACGTTTCAGAGGCAGGAAGTCGATGTGCACTCAGACTCATGAGCCAGGTCCTTCTTCAGCTGAAGACTGAAGGAATGGAAAGACTGTTTGCTACATTGAAAACTGCTGAAGCTGCTTCACGTCAATAACATTGGACATCAGTCTGTGTGCCTCACTGATGAACTAATGGCACATAATTACACAATAATGTGTTCTCTCGCTCTGCAGGTCCTGATTTAATGCTGTAACCATGTGGTGTTTCCCTGATCAAGAGGGCGATGGAGACGAGAGAGGAGAAAACGTGTCATTGACAATAACAGCAAGTTAAATACTTTGCAATTACATTTCAATAAATCACCTCCACGCAGAAGAGGCAAAAACACGAGCGTCAGATAAAGGAAACAGCAAATCAGTCACGAGTGTTTCAGTTTCTGGATGCACAGCTGCAGACGTGCACAGGGAGCATCAGAGTGCAGTGACTTTGTGCTCAGACGTGTGTTTAATTTCAATAAAACATCATGAAAATGACATCAGGCTGCTGCAGAATGACCACACACACACACACACACACACACACACACACACACACCAGAGCGGTTATAACTCAGCGCTATTTCTGTTTGTGAGTTAAAGGTCAGATTAAAGTGGCTCATTAATCCTGTTTCACTGCCTCCTCTCTTTCTGTTTTGCACACAGCTCTGAATCAACAGCCGCTGCTGTGTCGCACATTACGATACGACAACACATACCAGCTCTGTGTGTGTGTCCTGAATCTGAAGATCCTCAGAGGAGACGAGATCAGTCAAGCGAACTCAAAACACAAAGTCAGAGGAAGTTCTCAGCTGCACGGGATCAGATTGTCATCTCCTGCTGCCATCTCTACCCTTTGTGTGTGTGTGGAGCCACAACAGGAAGAGCACATGGTAAAGACATCAGCAGTCTATAAATCTGAGAGGTGGGTATCTGCATGAAACAGAAGTCAAATGTCAGAGCAGTAGTCAAAACATCCTCACTCATCTCCACCTCCATCTCCACCCTCTGCTGCTCCCTGAACCCAGCAGAGAAACTAAAATAACTCCATATTCCCTGTTATTTAAAATGGCTCAGTCGGGTCAGCTGGGATTTGCTGTTGCCTACAGTCGCTCTGTCAGGACGCCAGTAAAATGATGAAACTGCTGTAAAAGAGGACGAAACATTTATCTGAACATCTGTTTGTCTGCAGATAAAGAAAAGGCTTCCCACTGGACTAAATATGATCTAATGAGGAGGCAAAAGACATTTTTGAGGAGCTGAAGTCAAAATACATTTTTACTCCTTTATTGTCATGATTCTTTTTAAAGTGTTATTTATACAACACTGTTTAAAAAGTATTTTGTGGTTAAAACAAAGAATAAAAGTCAATAAAAGCCAAAACATGAAACATTAAATAAGATGAAATGATCAAAACAGTTGCAACACAAGTTACTGACAGATAGAGAAGTGGATGGTCATGATGAGACCTGCATTTTAATCATTTCCAGGGTCATTCAGCTGATAGGAGGTAGCCTGTGTGCAGTAACTGAAAAAGGACCCAGAACAGAGCCCTGATGGACGCCATAACAAGCGTGCATTGAGGTTTTGTGCAGGTAAAGAGCTGGAAAGGTGTAAAAATCCAAAACCTCACATTGGGCTCATGCATTTTGCATTTCAGCTTTTGTATTTTTCATCTGCGAGCCTCAGACTGTTACTATGTGTGTATTAAGTGTGTTACCAGATTAATTAAAGGAACCTGCAGAAAGAGATTTTCATGTTAAAGAGGAACATCCCTTATCTGTAACCTGAACCAGTTGTTATGCAGCTCTGTTTAAACCAACCAGACTCCAGTTAAAATAATAGGAATCTTAACTTTGTGTGAAACCAACTTGGTTCCTGTTTCCGCTGCTCAGACAACCATCAGCTCTGGTTTGATGGAAATAAAGTCTAAATTAACTGAGTTACATGTGAAAATATAAGAAGATGGAGGAGTGGCATCAGAGAGGCAGTATGGAGGAAACAGCATATGGAGTCACATCGAACTCTGAGAATTAAAGGTTTATTTCAGCCAAACCAGAGCTGTTGAAACATCACTGAAGTTGGTTTTGGTGAGTTTGATTGTGTTTCTGATGACTTTAAACAAAGTGTGTTGCACAAAGATAAAATTAGTATTACAGTATTTTGACTGGAGTCTGGTTGGTTTCAAAAGCAACATAACAGCAGATGTTTATCTTTAACATGAAGATCTGTCTCAGCAGGATCTTTTCATTAATGCTGTCAGACACTTTGAACAACAGTCCAAGTCTGTCAGAGACCAAAACGAACACTCTTAGTGGATGACTGGATGACTTACATCCTGTTTCCTGGATGAACAGCTGATCAAAACTGGACCAGTTTCAAAATTTCTCATTGCTTTTTGGGAAAATAACCCAGTCCAGGTTGAAAGACACAGAAAAATACATAATGCGTGAACCTAAATGTACAATTTGAGTCAGACAATGGAATGACTTAATTCATACACAGGAACACGTCGTCCAATCCGCCTGCCCTCCTGTTACTCCCTGTCTGAGCATGCCTATCTGCAAAAAGCCAATAAGAAACCTGATCCATGCAGGCAGAGAAACCGACGTTCTCCAGGACAAATCTGTGAGTCTGTGACCGTGAAGGAGTCTGACTCAAACATCCTGGTCAAATTAAGACCTTGCACTAAATTGTAATGAGATTCCTACTTTTACTCCTGATGCACAATTGAGTTTCCAGCCCGGATTTTGCCTGCGGCCAAAAAAAAGTTTATCACAAATATCATGTTATCATTCACTCATTCACACCCACACAGCAGATGTTTGCCCATATGTTCTGAGTAGTGTTCCCAAACAGAGTTGGGAAACAGATGAAATAGATTCTTTTAGTGTTTTACAGTAAAAGTGAGACAAAAAAACAGGAGAGTGGGAGGTGACTGAGAAGCTCAAGAAGGTCCCATCAATTGTAAAGTGTCTCCAGCCTCCTCCTTCATTCCTCTTGTCACACTCTAACACACTCAGTAATGTTGCTTCATAGTGATTAATCACACATACAGGATGTGAGGTCAGAGGTCGCCGACATGGATGGAGAAGAAATGGAATTATTCTTTTCTGTAAAACAGAAAGTAAAAAGTCCTGAAGACTGTGAGATAAACAGAAGACAAAGAAGTGGAGAGAAGAAGATGGAGAGTTGGATGAATAAACATCCTGCTTAGTGTCCTGTCACAACCTGTAAGCTAGCTTCTGTTAGCATTGCAGCTATTCTGCTCAATAAGGTTCGACGATAATGAGTTTTCTGTCCAAACACCCAATCAGGTGCAGTAAACGTCAAATAAAACCTTTTTTGACCTTCTGCATGTCCAAATTTCCAGTTTCACCATCAAACTTCAATGTGAGAAACTAGCTAGACAGTTAGCACTGGTGACTGCGAAGTGAGAAGTGCAACCAAGCAATAGCTGGCACTGTGCACCGTGAATACTGTCAATGTTGAGTCTGAGGCATCTGAGCTGTTGCACAATGTTATTTGGGTGCCTCATCAGAACAGTTGCTTCCTGCTGTAGTTGCAAGATTTGGTTTTCTGCAACTTCTTCCTCTTTCACAGAAACAGAAGAGATCCAGCTCAAGATGCACGTGGTGTTCACAAAACAAGACTTCCAAGAAGAAACCCAAGCGTGGCAGAAGTATCACTGCACAAGGTGACTACTCAGAAGGATGGAGGTCAGAGTTAAATCAGGTACTGCTTTTGCTCAACAGTTTGGACCTTCAGCACCTCGTGAACCTTCTTTTAGAAGGTCTGCGACTTTATTCACAATTCAACAAACTGTCCAAACTCCAATCAAACTTCACAGGAGTAAAGCACAACGGGCCATCAGATGTGCATTCACTGCAGCGTGTTGCACCAGCTCAACACACGCTTCAAACAGTAAATAGACATTACAAGTTATTTGACCTTAAAGAGATGTTATCGTTTCTCCAGAAGTTGACTGATTGTTCACTCAGGAAGCCCTGCCTCCAGTTTCCACGTTTGGCCTAATTTGGAGAAAGACCCCATGCCTCAGCTCAGACCTTATCCTACCACTGAATCTGCATTAGTGTGATAATTATGTTAAAGAGAGCCTGTTACTCAGATGTGCAACCACAAGAGTTTACAACAATCTGCAAAACAACCCCTTCACTTCCTGACAAACAGATGATCTGATTTCATTCTGGGAAAATTACAAATGGCATCAACGTTTAATTTCTGTGGAAAATCTTCAACCAGACGTTGAGATGGTTCAGGATTCAGAGGAATACAGGAGTGGAAGTAGAGACTGAGTTTCCTGTTCATCTACCACAGTTATCTTGTGTTTGTATCTAGTAGATGCTCCTCCTCCATTCCTGGCCAGAAACTAGTAAAAACATCAGTGAACACATTGCTTGGTACATTTAGTTAATAAATATAACAACCTGTTGTTTGTTAGCAGCAGATCCACCAAAGAGATGTGTTCTCTCCCAACTATGGCTTCGTTTAAAGAACTGTGAGGCTCAAACAGATAAGAGACAAAAAATGTTTGTGACCCCTCAGATTTATCTGCTGACCCTTTATTTATCTGGGTTTAAGAGGTACCTGAACGCAGCACGGCACAGCAAGCAATAACCTTCAAGAGTCAGTAAAAAGTCAGAGCCTGATGGAGCTGATGGAGCTGATGTTTGTCTGCAGAGCAACCAGCAGCCTGAGCAGTGCAGCAGCTGCAGAGTCAGAGGGAAGTGTCTGCGTCAGATCAGGAGGACATGCTGCTCGTCTCCTCCCACATTCGCGGGGCTGTGCAGCGTGAATTCATCCCCCAGGGTCAGACTGTCAGTGGAGAGCTCTGCTGCACCGCTCTGAGGCGTCTGAGGGAGGAGACTCAGCACCAACCACCTGAACTGGGACAGGTGGAGCTCTGCTTCTCCAAACTGAAGGGTCTCTGCTCTGACACAGTGGAGGAGGTCCAAAGGACGTCACAGATGGAGCTGCACAAGGTCACAGAGCAGGACTTCAGGGAGAGATCAGAGCGTGGCAGGAGCTCTGGGAGCAGAGCATCACTGCACAAGGTCACTACTCTGCAGGAACGAGGAAATGGTTACAGCTGGTGAAGATCTCTGCTGGATACTTCACTTGTAACTGAGTATTTTACACATCTAGCAGACAGAGAGCTACATGAAGCCGTGTTTGTGTCCACCTGAGGAGTCTAATATTCATTATTCGTTGTTCCACCGCGGTTTGTCATGAGTCACTCAGTTCAGAGCAGGTTCAGACGAAGCTGCAGGTGTTTTTACAGAGAACTAAGCGTCGTCCTCTTCTCCCCGTGAGTCAGCTTAAGTAAACTATGCCGACGGGCCTCCACAGCTCCAGTCATACGCCTGATGGCTGACGAAACCCAGACTGATGTAATCATCAATGCCATCTCATTTTGATCTCCACTTCCACCGAAACATCTTACATTTCATTCCAGCAGTGGAGTTGGACACAGTTCAGGGATGCACTGATTTTGTGTTGTGAGACAGACAGTGCAGAACCAGTTGCATTATTATCTTCATGCAAAACCACCTCATGCAGCAGTTTCACTCAACACCGCTGCAACATCTGGACGGTGCTGAGGCAGGGACAGTACATCAGAATAATGACGTTAAGAACCAGCAGATTCAAGACGAGCCTGAAAGCTGGATTTGAAGTGTTCTTGTCAAGGGTTTTGTGCCACATGGAGGACTCAACGACATAAGCAGCAGAGGAGGTTTAAACAGTTTATGTTTTGGGGTTTTGGCTCACAGTAGGAAGAAGCAGGCAGGGCCAAAAACCAGGTGATCAGTCCAGAAAACCAGCGACCAAATCCAGAAACAACAGATGAAAGTGAAATCCATACACAGGCAAAGATCTAAAAACAGGAGGAACGACTCCGGCACATCTACTCACTCACAATCAACGGACCAAGTAGACCGGGGGAGTGCAGACGAACAAGACGCAGGTGAAACCAACTAACTATAATATCCTGAATAAACTACTAATATCCTGAACAAAACAGGAAATAACCAAAGGCACAGAAAAGTCACACAAAGAAAATAAAAGCACCAACAAAATTCAGAACCATGAATTGGGTCCGGCAAGAGACGTGGTCTGAATCCAGTCCGGACAGGTCAACAGGTCACAATTAAGTCCTGCAATCGTCTGGAAACAGTTTCAGCCGTCAGAAGTCGGATCTGATGTTTGAAAACAAGATCACAGAGCTGTAACCTTTAACATGCCTAAACGCCAGGACAGGTGGACAGATCAGATCAGTTGATCCAGGTCACGCAAGTTGCGTACGTGACTTCACTGAAGTGCGTTATAGACTCAAACAGCGGCCTCCTTGGTGAAAATCTGCTGTTTGTTTGGCCGATCCATCCACCTAGACACCATCACATGACCTCCTCCTTTAGTTGCCGCCTTACTTAAGTAGACCATGTTTCGTGTTTCCCTCGGCAGAGTCCAGACAGGAAGTTAAAAACGCCTTCTCTTCATGCAAATCAAGAGATTTTTGCAGAAACCTGATGGACTGACACCGACGTGGGACGCAACAAAGTGTTTACGGTAAAGTGATTTTAGTGGTTCCCCTGGTTTGTCCCGGCTGAATGAAGCTCTTTAACCAATAGTGTTTCAGTTTGACTCAGTGGTGATAAATATTCAACACACACGTATGATTAATCACTTCCTGTATTTCTGTATGTGCAGTAAATGTGCTTAACAAGTTGCACGACAAGGGACAAAAGCAGCCTGTTTGATGAACGGAGGCGTCGATTAAAAACACAGAAAACAACAAACTAATATTCCATAATATTGTTATTATCACATTATTGTTATTATTGAATTTAATTATAGATATAGAAAATTAGATTTGACTGATTTACAACTTTTAATGCAGATTATGTGGAGTAATATCACGGTTTTCACTATTTACTGCAGTTTATTTGAAATTCTGTCCATAAACACAGCTGAAATGATGGAAATGGATATTATATTTATATTATATTTATATATTTATATTTCCTGTAAATGTCTTTATCGTGCCTGCTGTTTGTATAAACTAAATAACCAACACAGATTTCATCACTTACAGTTGAAAACAAGTCAGTTTAACTCACAAGTTGTTGCACTACAGTCGAAGGATGAATCATCATTTTCTAAACAATAATGTGTTAATTAGTGAGAGCACACACACACACACACACACACACACACACACACACACACACACACACACACATTAATTCTCCCTAACACTGTCAAACACTCCCCTGGCCTCCTTCCCATCAGACACGCGCTTCGCCAGCGATGCTCGATTCCCTGGAAGGAAGTGAAACACTGACACGCTCGTTCTGAAGAAACCAAACAGGGACGAAGACAAACCCAAAACATGAACCACGAGACATAAGCAATAGATAAATAAAACCATTTTATGTGAGTTTGCGCTTTTATCTTTCAGCCACGAGTGCCTGGTCTGTCAGCAGCGGTCTGAACAGCAGTGACGGCGGCGTTTCTGTACGGCTGCGGCCCACCACACATGGGTTTGTGTGCAACCTCAGTTTCCTGTATGCAGTTGGTGAGTCACACCAGGCTCTATTGATGTGCACTCGTCTCTTCTGTGCTGATATTCATATTAAACTAATGGACGTCGCCGTCGTTCAGAAAACCTCCAGGGCACAGTCTGTTTGTTAAAGCTTTTACAAAATTTGCAGCTTTTTACCAAATTTTTGACTAAAATGAAACGTCACAGGTGGTTTTTACCAAAACAGAATGTTTTACACTCACATTCGTCACCTCAGAAGTCAGAAAACGTGTTTCTGTCTCTAATTAAGCACAGAAACCACCTCAAACAAGCTTAAAAACGTCTCCTGTGTGTTTTTTCTGTTCAATTACGGTCCAAGAGGCTGGTTGACACGTCATTTACTGAGTAAAAGCTAGGACGATGATGACAGAGAGCCGGGTTCTACAGTCCTCTTCCTCTTAGTCAAAGGTTCGACAGTGACACTGTACAAACACGTGAAACCCCAACACGCTGCGGATGCTTTTATGTGCAGCTGATGCGTTCACTCTTCGTTTTAGAGTGAGTTTACTCTGAAAACTTGGGACTTTGCCAGATTTCAGCGTCAGAACGAATTACCGCTGGGTTATGACGTTTACTAAAGGGGAACAAGGAGAAAAACTGTTCTGCGAAACTCGGAAATTGTCGAATCTGCAGCTTTTCAGCTGCGTGAACCTGCTGCTGCCACGCTGCCATCAATACAGCACATCCATCCGTCAGTGTTTTTAACTACAATTAAGCATCAAGAGGTGTTTTTACCCCAAAATACCAGAAAAGACCAAAAAAGACTGTTTTACACTCACGTTCGTCACCTCAGAAGCCAGAAAACGTGTTTCTGTCTCTGATCAAGCAAACAGCGTAACATCTTCTGCTGTAGGTGGTTTCTCTTTTTAGTTAGGGTTCAAGAGGCCGGTTGACACATCATTTGCACATCAGCGACAGTGATGCTGTACAAACACATGAAACCACAACACCCTGCTGATGCTTTCATGTGCAGCTGATGCGTTCACTGTTCGTTTCAGACTGATTTTAAACTAGGGACTGATTTCAGCGTCGGGACCAAGCTGAACATCACTTCCACAAAGGTTCCACATTTGCATTTCTGTGATCTGACTCATGTCGGACATACCAAACCTTTAACAAGCATGTTTCATCTGATCTGTTCCCCTAAACAATTTGCTTTATTTGCTCACATGGTCCTCCGGCCTCATGTCTTGGATGTTCCCGCCGTCATGTTTGAAGGTGAAACAGGGTGTTGGAACGGTTTACATCTGCAAAAAACAAAATACGCTCTCAAGGGAAAGATAATTAATAGAAATGTGTTATCAGAGATCAGAGGGGAAGTCCTCCAGCAGGCTTTCCTGGTTCACTTTTCCTGTAATCTAATCTGTTTCTGCAGGGTTTACTGTCACTTCAGCTCATTTAGGTCGGACTCAATACGTGTAAAGGCAAACACAAAGTGTCATAAGGACGTTTCCACCTTTTCCCAAAGTTGATCAACTTGTTTCTGAATAAACAAAATCAAATGACTTGTTCTGAACTGAATATGTCAATGATTGGTGCTTTCATTAAATATCTACACATTAATATACAAAGTTATCATCAGAAATGTTGATTATGACTATCTGATGTCTGTGACGATCGAGCAGCTTGTGTCTGAAAACCACCATTGTCGATCACATGATGCAGCCTGGTATCTTCAACCGGTGTGCAAACAATACGAGTTTATACTCCCAAACTGCATTCACCGCAAACGCCAAACTTCGTTCCCATCATTGCGTTCCCATTAACTCCAGTCCATAGTCAGGTGACCTCCGTCGCCATGGTAACAAACAGCTACAGGGTTAAAGTCGTGAAACACATGCAGTTTGGTTACTTTATGTAAGATATCACAGTACGTACAATTACATGCTGCCATCCAGCCTCCAATCAGAGTCCAGCTGTTAGCATCAGAGCTAAGCTTCATCAGTTAGCTAGCTAGCAGCAGCTGCTATGTGGGTGTGTCTTCAGGTGTTGGTCTCCTCAAACCCTGTTGAGGTGGAGAACACCTGAACCTTGAGGCTCATCATCCAACTCTGAATCACTGGAGCTCTCCATGTTTGTTCTGACCCCGCCCACTTTTCAAACGGGCCAATCAGACGTTACGCCTCGCCTGCACTTCCTGTTTCATTCAGAGATACATGCTACATATTCTCAAAAAGACTTTGAGGAGCAGCTGTTTATATGAAGCTTTACAGCACATCTGGCGGGGATCTGGATGTACAGAAGATCCTCACACACACACACACACACAGACACACAGACACACACACACTGTTAAACTTACAGATGCTAACCGTACCTCTGTTCGTAGCTGTAAACTTCCATGACGTCACCTCAGTCGAAGCCCCCTGGACACAACACAGATAAGTGTGATTAGCCGCTGCAGAACAATAAAGGAAACACTAAACACACACTAATCTCACACACACACACACACACACACACACAGCTGAAACCTGCTGCTGTGTTGGTTTATGGGGAATCAAGATTTCACATTAGAGTGAATAAATAATAACAAGAGGAATCCAGTGTCAGTTATTGGTTAAAATGCAGCTAAAATGCCAGAAAACAGTGATTAAATCACTTTAAGTTTCTCCACAAACAGCCAAAAACCCACAGAAAAGTGATTTTTAATGATATTTAATTGAAAAAAAAACAATAAAAAGTCTCAGTCTGAGGCAAGTGTTTGACATTTCTGCCTATAAATCACTTAAAGAGTTGTTTTATTATTCCCCTGCCCTCCACCCGTTAAATCATCCCCGCTGCAGCTCGACTGATCATAACTCGACCTTTGCATGAACCGATCGCGTGCTCGGCCTTGTTACAGCAGCAGGGGGCGCTTTCATCGGACATCTGCGAGACCGTGAACCTGAGGATGTTGTTGCTCCAACTGTGGTCACGTCACCTCTCTAGGAAAGGTTGTGACCACATTTCAGGGGGACTATGGTTTGGGGATCTGGTTTGTGGTGGACTGCGGTGTTCAGGGGACTTCAGGGGACTCACGGACAGGAAGTGGTCACTGCAGAGCCCCTGCAGGATTTAGGTTCAGTAAAGGTTTACTTTCAGCCTCGACATTGTCACTGGTCTGTTTTGTTGGCCTCTATCATCCTACGCTGGCTTTGGCGGTGCAGCTCCACTCATCATTCACCCCTCGAGGTGTCCATTGTGTTGGGAGAGTACCCACTCTGAGGTGGGAGCTAAGAAGAAAGTCCCTGAACACATCATTCTGAGAACAATGGTTGTTCCTTGTTCTTGTGATGCAGACTTGCAGGGTTGTTCTTAGAACTATGCAGCAGTGCCCCCAGCCTGAAACCACACAATAATCCAGATGAGTGCACTCATCTGCAACATGATGCGCATCTGCTTTCAATGACAGAACAACAACTGAGACGTTTGCAGAGATGAAACCATAAAGTCCTGAACTTATCTCCATCATCCGCCAACCTTTATTGAGATTTAGAGCAGAGGTCACTGCCTGATGTTAAAAATCATTAACTAATAAATAAAAAATAACAACATTCAATGATTAAAGGTTTTACAGCAGCGTGGTTTTAAAAATATGAGCTACAACCACAAAACAGCGCGAAGCAGCTGGAAGCAATAACTTTAATCCCACGTTACATCATGAGATCATCATCAGCACCTGTTTTACAAGCAGGTTTGAGGCCACTCGAAGGTGAACCTGCACACAGCATCAACATGGAACTTAAACCTCAGACTCTGGGGTTTGTCTGCAGAGCAACCAGCAGCCTGAGCAGTGGAGCAGCTGCAGAGTCACAGAGTGAAGTGTCTGCGTCAGATCAGGAGGACATGCTGCTCATCTCCTCCACATTCGCGGGGTTGTGCAACGTGAATTCATCCCCCAGGGTCAGACTGTCAGTGGAGAGCTCTGCTGCACCGCTCTGAGGCGTCTGAGGGAGGAGACTCAGCACCAACCACCTGAACTGGGACAGGTGGAGCTCTGCTTCTCCAAACTGAAGGGTCTCTGCTCTGACACAGTGGAGGAGGTCCAGAGGACGTCACAGATGGAGCTGCACAAGGTCACAGAGCAGGACTTCAGGGAGAGATCAGAGCGTGGCAGGAGCTCTGGGAGCAGAGCATCACTGCACAAGGTCACTACTCTGCACAAGGTCACTACTCTGCACAAGGTCACTACTCTGCACAAGGCCACTACTCTGCACAAAGTCACTACTCTGCACAAGGTCACTACTCTGCACAAGGCCACTCCTCTGAAGGATGGAGGACAGGGTTACAGCGGAGCAGGTTTCTGCTTCTTTTAAACTAAATCTGAAGCTTCTGAAACCAAAAATCTGCTGGTTTATTGTTTTAACTGAGCTGCTGACTTTGCACCAGCACTGTGTGTCTCAGCAGAGCAACATGTTCTTCGTCCGCGAGGAGACTGGAGGCTGCGGGACAATAGCTGCCATCTGACAGGAAACTCATCAGTCATCCTGATCCACGCAGCACAGCGAGGTCAGCCAGGCTCGGATCAACGCACTGCATCAGTGTCAATACGCTTCCTGTCACATGTTGTATGAGGCGCATTTAATGCACTGTGTTCATAAAAAGGATAAAAGCAGGAAAACACTCGAAGGAAAAGATAAAAACTGATTACTCACAATAATAATAAGATAATAAGATCCGCTGACGCTGAGCCTCACTGTTTCTGTCCAAGCACATACAAACAGTCAAACTCCGGGTTTGTCGGCACATCTTTTGTTTGTTGTTTACCTGTAACATCAGGTTTTTAATCAGAATCCAAACTGTTTTAAACGACTTTTAAACTCAATTCATCAAAAATGACCTGTCCAGTTATTAATAAAGCGGCTGCTGGGTTCAGACTGATGGTTTGTTCCATGTTTTTAAGATTTTTGTACATTTTACTGACTTAAACACAAATTAAACAGATGGTTTCTCCATTCAAATATAATCTCTGTTATTTTTACGTTCCCTGACGTTCAGCTCAGCTCATTGGCTCATACTGATGACGTAAACAGCTCATGCTTGTGACTTCCTGTTTAAAAGCTTCATTAGTTCCCTCCAACTGCTCGTTTTTAATCAAAACCAGGAAGATTTGTCCAAGACTACTTTCAGCGGCAAAGCTGTTTCCACTCACTAATCAATCAATCAGCTGATCACAGATCAGATCTGTGAAACAGTGATATTTGCATTTTGCAAATCAAAACTCAAGAAACTGTTGTTTTTCTTTTTTTGTGGTTTTTCAGTTTGTTTGTTGTTACTCACATTAAACCACTTCCTGTTCTGTCTGTGTCTCTGCACCAAACATGCCTTGGTTCAGACGTGCTCACAGACTTCCCAGGGGCATTCTGGGAAATGTAGGCCACCATGAGCAGCAGGGAACAGTCACAGGGCAGCTCAAGTCAGTTTCATTCAAACAAAAAACCTGCAGCCAACAGACTCAGCCGAGGTCAGCTGACCCTTCGACACACCTACAGCCAATCAGGTTTCAGAACTGATAATGCATTCAAATGCAAACAGAGGCTGGGAAATTCCTGCTTCCTGCTGGGAAAAAGGAAATCAATCAGTTGTGGTTTGGAGTTTTTCTGGAACTTCCTGTAGCTGAAACAAACAACAGGTGTTGAGTTGCTGTTCTACATGTTGTTCTACATGTTGTAGATCTGTGTTCTACGTGTTGTAGATCTGTGTTCTACATGTTGTAGATCTGTGTTCCTCCATGATCTCAGATGTTTCATCAGGTTCAGACTCAGAGAATCCAGATCAGACTCTGTGATCGGCTTCACTTCCTGTCTGTGGCGTCACCGCCTCCTCTCTGTGCATGTGTCAGTGTTGTGTCTGTGTGTCAGCAGCTTCATAAACTGACTCTGGATCAGCTGTAAGACACATTTCTGTGTGTCAGCAGCTTGATAAACTGACTCTGGATCAGCTGTAAGACACATTTCTGTGTGTCAGCAGCTTGATAAACTGACTCTGGATCAGCTGTAAGACACATTTCTGTGCTCCTCTTTTCAGCCGCTGCTTGTTTTTAACTCTGTATCTGAAGCAGATGAAGGATTTCAGTCGTCGGACGTCTGGATCTGAAGTTATCAGAGAAACAAGCTGAGCAAACGTTAGCAGCAGCTCGGCTCGCCGCCCCTCCAGGACGTCCCGTGTGCGGCCGACAGCGTGGGAGAAACAGTGGTTTTTAAGGTGGAACTGCTTTATTCAGTGTTTGATCAATTTCACGACTTTATCTGATGAAACATCTGATGAGACACAATCAAACATGGCCGCCGTCCACCTCCATCAAAACAGCAGCTGCAGGTTTTATTTGAAACGGCCACACACACACACACACACACACACACACACACACACACTAGTCATCCTGTGGAAAGCCCCTGATTGGTGGCAGTGGATCGTTATCAAGCCCCTTGTTTCTCTTCCTCTTTTCCCACGGGGGCTGCACCCATTGTGCTCGCCGCTCAGGACCCCTGACACATTCGGTGATTAACCTGTTATCGCTTGAGCGGCGAGCGCAGACAGAGAGAGAGACAGAGAGAGCGAGACAGAGAGAGAGAGACAGGCTGAGGGTGAAACAGCTGTCTCCTGCTGTATAAACTCTTCCCACAGCATTCCTCACCAAACGATAAACAAACAAACAAACAAGTGTTCATAAATCAGTCTGATTGATCCGTCTGATCAGGCTGCTGTTCACGCGCTGACATGCACGTGAACGAGTGAATGTGATTATTGATCTCTGAACCAGGCGACTTTGAAATCACATCACTTCCTGTTTACATGTGTTCCTCCTCTCCGAGTCTCGAACGCCGACACCAGACTTCCTTTAAAAAACCCTGCAGTCTGTGAACTCATCACTTTAAACACTCTGTGAAACTTTACTGACAACAAATTCTCAATTTTTCGCCTCCGTTTGTAAATTCAGCAAAGTAAAACAAAGTTTTTCTTTTTTGTATAAAACCATTAAACTGCTTGTTTTCAGCGTGTAGCCTGTGGGCTCCTCTGCACAGACGAGCTCGACACATTTCACACATTTCTGTAGAATAACTCTTCTCGTGGTGCCTTCATGACACTAAATACACTGAAACTGAGTAATTAAAGTCTTTTTACTCCCTAAAATCAAACGACGCCTCATCGCCTGTGTTCTCTGTGCAAAGTGAAGTCAGCCTCCACTCGTGTCTTAAACACCAGGTGTGAAGTGCAGGAACCTGTTTTTCGTGTCTGACCAACCTGAAGCAGTGACGACAGCTCTGAGGCTCTGACGCCTGAATTACCCAGTCTCCCGTAAACACCTGAACACAGCAAACCTTCAGCTTTAAAGCCTCAAATAAGTTTTCAGTTAAACTGAGTCTCGTGCCTCCTCCTGAGAGTAATCAGAGTACCTTCATGATGACCCCCCACCACCCTTCCCCCTTCCCGGTTCCCGCAGGTTGTGATTGATCACTCTCTTGTCGTCTCATCGCCTCAGTGACAGAGTCGAGTTTCAGCCTCAGACGCAGAAACGTCGTCTCCTGTGTTTGATCTGGAAAGTTTCCTTATTCTTCCATGTTTCTGAACCCTCAAACTTTCAATGCGGCCTCAGAGTTTCAGCACCTTAGCAGAGTCACATCGCTGCTGAGTCGCTGCTCAGTCAATCAATCGATCAATAATAGTGAATAACATCAAAGTTTGCAGCAGCCGAGTCGACTCTGCTCCAACAGGAAGTTAAAATACATGAGATTTATTATTGTGTGTGTGTGTGTGTGTGTGTGTGTGTGTGTGTGTGTGTGTGTGTGGACTTGTGGGGGGGGTCAGACAGGTGTTGGGGCTTCTGTTAGACTCATCATCGTCGTGGTAATGTCTTCCTGGTCGTCACGCCAACTCATCCTTCCAAAGAAGTTCCCACGATGGGCGGGGTCATAGGTCGGCTCCTGGACGGATGGGGGGGGGGACACAGGGAGGAGAGAGATGGAGGGGTCACATGACGCTGCTGGAGGGTTATAGCTTCATATTTTATTTATGTTTGAGGTGAAAAACCAGCATTAATGAGCAGAAACTGCAGTTTTGTTCTGTTTCACAGCAAAATTAACGAGTTTTCACTGAAGAAAAGACCGAAACTGTTTAAAGACGTTTGATTTTCAGGTTAAATTCAATTCGGCCTCGTTTTCAGTCAGATGTCACCTGGTTTACAGCCGAAGACACTCTCTGCTCCTATTGGACGTGAGGCCGAAGCTGTGAATCTGGTTTTGTTGAAATCACTACGACTCTCATAGAACCAGCGTTACGTAGCAGCTGATCAACACCAGCGTGTGAGACGGCAGCTACTTTCAGATGTTTTGAGGTTCTAAACTTCCTGATGATCAAAGATCTGTTTTTGTTTTCTCACATTAAAGATGAAACTCAGTTTCATCAGGACGAGAAGACGGTTTATATCGTCTGATGAGGAGGTGCAGCGGGAGGAGAAACACACACACACACTTGCACACACACACACATTCATGCACAAACACACACATGTATGCACACTCAATTAAAACAGTGTTCTCATGCAGTGTCCTGCAGAGAGCTGGGTGCCCCAGTGTGTGTGTGTGTGTGTGTGTGTGTGTGTGTGTGCGTGTGAGTGTGTCTGTTCTTCCTGCCTGCACTTCCTGTTGCCGCGGCAGCAGAGATCTCTCCATCCCATGAAGGAGATGCAGGCTGTCACTGGAGCAGGAAACCAGGGAGATTTCCACAATAAAAGCACGCCATGCACTAAGAGCAGGAAGTGCATCAGTGCAGCCAACGAGCTGATGCTAATCATGTTCATAACGATGCTTAGATGTTTCTGATACTCTGAGAACTTTTTTACTTGTAATCAAGTATTTTTACTGTATATTTTGGTAAATTGGCACTTTGTTCTGAGGTCGCCCACGAACCACGACTCCACTTGACTATAGCGAGCACAGAGGGTCAAAGTTCAAACAGGAAGTGGCACCTGTGAACTTTTATCATGGTGCTTGTGGTCACAGCTCAGATCTGATCCAGAGCTGGACACAATCAAACCCCCCGAAACATCAGCCGCTGCGACCACGAGAGGTCAGAGGTCGCCCAGGGGAGGAAGTGACCTGACGACCTGTGTGTGTGTCTGTGTGTGTGTGTGTGTGTGTGGATGTGTGCGTGTGTCTGTGTGTGTGTGTGGGTGTGTGTGTGAAGCTCAAAATTAAGCAAAACACAAAACAGAGAAATGATCAGTTTGATCCTGAGTGTTAATAAACAAACATCAGGTTTGTTTGTGTTTAGTGAAGATGATTTAATAACAAATAATAAACACTTTAATAATAAAATAAGTTTGTTGACGTTGATCTTTTGTTTTGAGATGATTTAATGATTTATTCCTTCATTATTGATGAAGCCACCAGCTGAGAATCACTGCATTAGTTTAATATCAATAATATTTAATTAAAAATAATAATATGTCTTATAAAATACAATAATATATAAATATTATTAATATATTATATAATCTATAATAATATAAAGATTTTACTTTTATTTTAATTCAATTAACTTTTAATGTTAAACTCGACAAACTCTGAATAAAATAATGTGTTCCACATTATTTTGCTCACGGTCTGTGCTGCGTTTCCCGCATAGTGTGTGTGTGTGTGTGTGTGTGTGTTTGTGTGTGTGTGTGTGTGTCTGAAATATCCATCAGCGTTACTTGAGCAGGGGAGGTGACAGACTTGATTCATGTCCTCACCGTCGTCTTTATCCTTCCTGTTCTTGTTTCCTCCTTGACAGCAACAACTTTCTCACACACACACACACACACACACACACACACACACACACACACAGACACTTTTCACATGTCAGGGCAGGATTGAGGGCAGACAGAGTGTGTGTATCCAAAACAAGCTGGGAAAGAGAGAGAGAGGTCGGAGGTTGAGGACGGTGACGGAGTGATGACAGGTGTGTGTGTTTCGTGTGTGTCTGTGTGTGTGTGTGTGTTCTTCACTCTCTCATCTGCCTCTCAGTTGAACCTCGCTCACTCTGTGTCTCTGACAGACTCAGGTTGTTGTTGTCCACATGATGAAACCTGCTCCTCTGTGTCCTGCTGCAGCTCAGCACAGTAGCTTTAGCTGATAGCATTAGCTGCAGCCTGTCTGCAGCAGCTCTCTCCAGTCTGCAGCAGCATGTTTCTTCAGGAAGTTGTGCTTTGGTTCAGGGTTTCTTCTCTTCTCTGGCTGCCAGTAGTCATCCCGGTTACACTGCTCCCTGCAGAGCCGATGGGCAGCAGCGACGGCGTGTGGACGGGAGCGTTAGCGTCCGTTTGGAGCGACAGCTAGCCACGACTTCAGCGCGTCCTGACCCGACAGAGGCGGCCTGTGAGAGCTGAGCTGTGTGTTGTGTGACGTGTTGCTGCCACAGGTCAGAGATGTGCAGCTGTGAACCGTTTGGTTTCTGATCTTTTAGAGACGCTGAGCTACGGTTTCTGTCCTCCACAGCAACAAACTCTGCACAGCTCCTCTCTCCAACGCTCACTCACGTCTCCACAGACGTCTTCCTGCAGCACAGCAGCTCTCACAGCTGAGACACACACAGACTCTGGTTCATCATGTTGTGATCTGATCACATGATCTCCAGTTGATCATGAAGACATCTGAAGCTCCTTGACTTGGTTTCTGGCTGCAGGGAACCTGAAAAACGCCCGGTCAGCGTCACAGATTCGCTCAAAACATCAAAGACGACGCGAGAGGAAACTAAAACACATCACTGAAGCAAAGAACCTTTGTTTTAATGTGTTTATTAAACTTTAATTGGCTTTAATATCTCTGCTGTTACAAGTGACCTTCTGTAGGATGGGACTGTGTGTGTGTGCCTGTGTGTGTGTGTGTGTGTGTGTGAGCGTATGTGTGTGTTGCGCTGATGTGCAGAAAATGAGACGCCGTCGAAAACAGGAAATGCCGAGACAAATACCTCAGCACTCATCAAGCATGACCACATCTTTGCTGTGTGTGTGTTACCTTGGTTGACACGGCGGTGCGACTCTCTAATGTGTCCTCCTGCTCAGCTTCTTGCTGGCTGATTAAAGGAAACAGCCCCAGATCAGACTTTATGTTCTGGAGCACGATGTCGATTGGACAAATAACCAACGAATCACTTTTCTGCCCCGGTGACAAATTAAAGGAAAAACCTGAATGAAATCCAATAACCATCGATCGGGCTGTGACACACCCACATAACAGCCGCTAACACCTGACTCTGCAGCAGTCCCAAGTGTTTATAGATCAGCAGTGATGTAAACACAAACACCCGGGTAGATGTTGGCGTGTAAACAGCTGATTAACCAGGGGCATCACTGCTGTTTACAGTCTGTGGAACAACAGCTGAGTCTGGACTTCCTGTCCTGCAGGATGCAGCACCGGCAGGGCGGCCATGTTGGCGTGCTACTGTCTGCTGTAAGACTCAGTTACGGCACTGTCGTGACATCGAACACACCAGGAAAAACACAGGAAGTCAAACGTGTTTAAAAACCTGCATATTCGTGCTAATTTTAATGTTTTATTTCAACCCAGACCTTCTAATTAAACTGACCTGCAGTTGTTTCATGTGTTTCATTCTGCTGCCATGACAACGAACATCTCCTGGTGCCAGGTTCCCAACACTTCCTGTTTTGAGTCTCTATTTAAGATCCAAAGAGTATAAAATTGGATTATTACTGAAGCAACTTCAGGAATTCTGTCTTATCTCAGGTTAGGAGATCCTAAAAACACAATCTGACATCGGTTATCGACAGATATGTCTGTTGCCTAGCAACTGACAATACATCATCACCTCATTGAGCTGAACCTGTTTGTGTAAAATCAACAAACAGCCGAACAGATTAAAACAGTCAGCAACACGACTGGGTTCAATGTCTGGAGAGCTTATTTAAGATTTTGGGATGCTTGTGTGTCTTATGTTAGTTCAGGAACATGAACTATCCATAGTTACTGTGGTTACCAATCAGTTCAAGATGCTTTTAGTTTTTTATTTCAGTGAGCGAGTGTCTCCTGAGGACGCACAGTCAAAGCAAGAAGTGACCTTCAACCTTCACCATGGCTGCACAGAGTCCGTCAGTTTGTGTTTCCACCAGGTGACGAATCAAGCTCAGCCTGAGGACCAGTGTGTGTGTGTGTGTGTGACACACGTTTGACACGTGGCAACAGCTACTCATTAACCAGGAGACGAGGTATCAGGTAACAAAACAGAGAAACTCGAAGTGGAGAAAGAAAAGGAGGGAAGGGAGCAACAAGGGAGGAAAGAAGGAGACAGAGAAGGAGATAATTAAGTGTTTTGTCTCTGTTTCACCTCAAACGACTCAGTCATGTGACCTCCTGCAGCAGCGTGGGATGCTGGGAGTTGTTGTCTTCCTGTCAGCTGGGATTCCTTCAGTGTTGATGGTTCAGGTTTTTACTGGGAGCTGAATTCTCCACAGAGGTCTCCTCCTCTCCAAAACAAACAGAGCCGCTGATTCAAACCCAGAGAAACACTGAATAAAGCAGTTCCACCTTAAAAACCACTGTTTCTCCCACGCTGTCGGCCGCACACGGGACGTCCTGGAGGGGCGGCGAGCCGAGCTGCTGCTAACGTTTGCTCAGCTTGTTTCTCTGATAACAACCACACAGAAGCCAGTTTCATTATAATTATTATTAGATAGTACCCATTTATTTAAAATATGCTTCCACACAAGGTTAGCCACCAGTTTAGAGGCACAAAAGCTCTGTGAAGTACTCAAAACCTACAAATGACATGTGGATTCATTTTTGAGCTTCTATTAATAATATTTGTTTTATAAATTTTAGCATTTTATTCTATTAAAAAGTCAGTTTAATGCCAGGTTTGTTTCCCCTCTCGTGTCTGGAAGGGAAATGTGTTCCTGCAGACAGTAGCACATTATCTTAGCTTAGCATAAAGACTGGAAACAAGGGGAAACTGCTAGCCTGGCTCTTTCATCTAAAGCCTCAATGATGAACATGTCAAATCTCAGTGTTTTGATTTGTGTGCCCAGCAAACAGTCTGACACACAACTTGTACAAACTGTTGTTCCTTTAATGGCTAACAGTGTTAGCATCAATAGGCGTTCACAGTTTTTCTGTTTGCACTTTGTTTTTTTTCAGTTTGATCTGAACCAAAATTACATTAATATTACTAATAATTAACTATTAAACTCATTATTAACCTTCCACAGTTTGGACCAAGCAGGCAAAAGTTTGGTCTGACCCAACGAGGTGCTCTGGTTCTGACTTTCGGTCCAGTTACAGGTTCCTGCAGACTGTGGTCAGAGCTGGAAAAGGATTTCAACTGATGTTCGGTCCAACGACTTTAAGAAGAATCAGTTAATGAAAACTTATCAATTATTTCCCAGCAACTCGTCAGCACCAGATGGACACCTGACCAATCAACTGCAAGTATGGAGTGAAGAGGACAGGAAGTGATTTGGTCATTGGTCATTTGGATACGTCATGAAACCAAAACTAACTGGATCACGTTTTCAAGTAAACAAAACAAAGAAGCTTTGTTTGGACTTTCAGCTGCACAATGTGTCTGTTATGTGTTGTTCGTGGTCGTGGTTGTTCTTGTTGTGATGTCACATCTGCTCGACCAGTCACAAGTGAAAGCATTTCCTCCGACCAATGAGAATAGAAGAAACTCAAGACCAGCTTTAGCTCACGGAACGACTGGTGGGTTATGAAAACAGGTAGGAGTCAAAGTTCAACACAGAGGAGAAGAAACGGGAAACAACACGGGAACATTAACGTTATTTTTCTAATTTATTTATGAAAAAATATATTTCTTGATTCTGACTGAGACATTAGGCACACATTAACATAGACATATATACAATTCTCTTTCATAAATACAAAATTAGGGACAAAAGGCGAACTTAAATAAGAAAACTATCTTCTGGAGGATATGTACACATTGCATTGTTTTCTTAAATTAACGAAGATAGTACAAAGACAGGACTACACAAGGAACAACACGTATTTTTGGTATCAAATGGATAAGGTTCAAAGGAAACTCTCTTTGGAGTTCTTCACTGTTGTTCAAACACCTCGGGTTGAGTCTCGGGAATGTTGCAGAACAACAGCAGGTGTTTTTGTTGTTGTTTTCCTGTTGACTCGCTGTGACAGCAGTGGCTGATAAAGGCAGCAGGGTTAGTTGTTGTGTTTTGACAGTTCTCAATCCGAAGTCGTCAAACACAGACATTTCATCATGGACATCAGCGTCTCAATGGCAGCATGTAGCGTCTTCCAGCTAACGCCAGTGGATGTAGTCCAAATATGGAGGACATCAGGGTGGAGGGATGGCTCTAAGAAACCTTCACCCAGAGACCACCAGTGGTGACCTGTACGTAGGTTAGTTACGTATAAAAATAAGTGGTTTATTTCAACACATCCAAGGTCTTTTCCTGAACGTAACTGAGCATTTTCGATGCAACGTTAACCACGAGTTTCATGAGACCAGCATCAGTATTAGAAGACTCTGGAATGAGACTGAGTTGATTGTAATAATAGAAAAACTTGACAACAGTGTGTAAAAACACAAGGCGATTCACAGGACGACAAAATGAACAATAAAAAAAGGCTAGTAAGATGAATCCAGCTCGGCTGGACCTTCATCCAGCCTGAGACTCGTTTGACTTTTCCTTTATGTCTTAAAACAAAGGTAGATTATCTATTCATGAGGTGAAGATGTCGGAGACAGCTGATTGAACTCTCCTGAATTCACCTGAAACCTTGTTTAGACTGGATTAAGATGGGATCTGGTGCAGGATTGATTTACAGAATTGATCACTGGTAGAAAAGTCTGGTTCCAGTGGGTTTCTGATCTGTTTCCAGAAGAAACCAGTTCTGCTCATCCTGAGTCCTGGATTTCAGTCCTGTTGTAGTTTATTGTTGTTGTTGTTGTTGTTGCTTTAGATGAAAAGAGGCACTTCGGAGTTTGTAGGATTGAACGTGATTGTAAATTCAGGCCACAGTGTGATGCTTTACTTCTAAAGTAAAACCAAAAAAATAAAATAAAATGGACGGAGTGATGATAGAAGGCCTCTTGTGAACTGTCCAGTTTGGCTCTCAGGTAAAAAATATTTACCTAACATTAAAAGTTCTGTTTCCTGTTCCTGTTGGTGGATCCTCTGATGATTTGATTGACACCTTATTGTGAAATCTTACAGGAAACAGTTGCCACAGTGGTAAGGGAGCATAGCTAAGGCACCGGTCTCTCCGATTGGTGGACGGTTCCAATTCATTGTGTCCTCTCGTTCACGTTTGATCCAAAGAAAATTCGTGATGTACAGACAGAAACATTATATTAAGATTTAAAGTATATAAAAAAGATAAATAGTGCAAATGATGCCAGACATTCAGTCTTTTCCTCCTCCGCTGCTCTCTCTCTCTTTTCAGAGTCATTGTCATCCAATCATTGTCAATATCAAAGCAGAAAATAATTAAAAAAACTTCCTTTCTTCTAGTTTCTCTCCGTTGAGCAGCAGTAATAAATATTAAATAAAATAATGTGTGTAGAATATAGCCTCTGGGTGAACTGTCCCAGACAGAAAACGTTTCAGGCCTTCAGCGTTAAAGTTTCTCCACTGGCGGTCTGAAAACTGGAGGTTATACCTGAGGACGACACAAAGAAACAGCGGTTAGTCATCGGCGCATGTGTTGACCTTTTCTTATGCAAGTTGAAAACCAAAGCATTATTTATTAAAAAAGGTGATTTACTTTTAACAAGAACTCTTTCAGACTTTAAAATATGACAAGTTTGACTCCAGTTAATCACACCAACACGATATATCTGTGTAAATATCTGCAGATGAACTGAACAAGATGAGACTGGCAGTTTGCTGTTTCCATGTCCACGCTTGAATCAACAGTTAGACACAAATCCAAATGATAAAAAAACACAAGTGCACTTTCATTTTGAGTCATGCATTCATGAACTTTTGTGCACAGTCCTTCTTTATATTACAACTTGCAGGAGAAACATTAATTATGAGGCTGGCAAAATTATCATACCAAAGTTATCTTTGATGATTAAAAAAAATCTGAATGATTTGACACAATTTAAAAATGTTGTCCAAAGAAAGAAAAACCTAGTTTATGATATTTCATAAAAACATATGGTAAGTTTCCATTTCAGTTTTGTTTTTAGATCATCTTGAGGTGAAAATAGAGTAAAGCGCCAATTTCACGAAGACCAGTTACTCCCAGACTGATCGCTGAGCTGTTAAAACCATTGGTAAGTTCAACAACAACTAGAATTCAAACATGAGTTTTGACCTTTCAGTAAATTTTGTTGATTTGTGTCCAACAAACTAAAAGTGAGATTAGTCAAAAATAAAAACATAAAAACATTTTTCTGTTCATTTTCTGCGTCCTCACCTCAGTAGCGAACACACACTGCTCCATCTGCTCCGGGATGATGAACACCGGGTGATACATGCTGTCCTTTGCAAAACTGAGAGGAGGGACGATGATGGACGAGTCACATTTCTTACTGTTAGAGAGTGAGAGAGAGAGGGGGAGGGTTGGTACAGAGGCAACAACCATTTGGATCGAAATACTTTGCAAAGGTGTGTGAACGCAGGACTGATCAGATAAGAGACGACAAACATGCAGCGACTCGTCTGCACAGAGCAGACGAGTGTATCTGGAGAAGAGTAAACACACAGAGAAAGGCATCAAACCAGCATCAGGTTCTTACAGGTCAAACTTGTTCTTGTCCAGGTGCTGCTCCTCTTTCGCCAGGTTACAGTCTGCCATTTTGTTTTTAAACATGGCCATGTTGTCGCTGCCCTTCTCCACCAGCGCCGCATCCTTATTGGACACTTTGAGATGTCCTCCGGGGAGGAGAAAAGCCTCCTTTTCTCTCAGGCTTCCCAGTGCGGCTCCTGGTAAGCCCCCGTTGTTGGGTCCACCACCACCGATCACTGCGTTGCGGTTGTTCACCGTCTCCAGGTCGTTCTTCACTGACATGGACATGGCTGTTAGCATCCTGCCGCGGCGCAGCTGCCGCAGAATGTGAATGGCGGCGCACACCAGCAGAGTCAGCGTCACCAGCCCAAGGGCGACAGCAGCAATCAGCGCAGCGGGGGTGTCGCCATTTGTTGGTGGTTTCAGAGTCGTCCTGCTGATGGAGTACTCGCAGCGAGCGCCCATGAAGCCCGGTGGACACTGGCACACGGGGCCGGTGAAGTGGGTGTAACATGTGCCGCCGTTGTCGCAGGGGAACTGGTCGCAGGGGCTGGTGCGCACAGAGCAGTCCTTGCTGGTGAAGCCGAGCGTGCAGCTGCAGGTGAAGTCATTGATGCCATCGATGCAGGTGCCGGCGTTGTGGCAGGGGTTGCCGGCGCAGTCGTCGATGTTTGTCTCGCAGCGAGAGCCAGTGAAACCAGGCTGGCAGCGGCACATGACGCGTTTACCAAGGTCCAAACACTGAGCACCTGCAGAGAGAAAGAGACAGACACGGGTTTACAACCAGAAGACAAACATTCAACAGCTGAATGCAAGAGAACGAGTGGCAGGATGACAGAAAGAAGAGATTATACGCATCACATTACAAAAGACAAGGATTACACATCAAGCAATGGAAAGACTTAAAAGGGAAATGGAAACAGGACAATTTTACAAAATAAACAAAGACACTGAGATAAAACATGAAGAGCAGAATAACAGAAAGGTTCCGGTCTAATCTGTCAGAGGATTGTGATGCCCTCAGTTCTGTCTTACAGGCTGCCACAGAGCAGAAAGATGAGATGGTGGAAAACACACAGGATGGCCGACAGTGAGATGCTATTGATGGGGACGAGGCTACAGTTTAGTTTAAAGAGGCTAAACCTTTTTTCAAGTAATGATCAACAAAGCTAACATGAAGTAACCTAGCCTAAGAATGTGCATATCTGAAGCACTTCAGGACCTAGACTTGAACCTTGGGGGACGCCAGAAGCCTGAAACGTTATATATTCTAATCTAAAACATCTGAAACATCTTACATGTTTGTTTAAAGCTCTGAATATTCTCACCGACAGTGATTCTGTCCAGCTCTGCTTAAAAAAGTTGCATAAAAACCATCAATGGGGTTTTACAAGAACAAAATCAATCATAAAAACTTTGCTATTGTGTCCAAAGACAAAGAAGAGGGAGGAAGAGTCCATGTGGACGGAGAGGCGGGCAGACAGCGAGGAGGGCGCAGAGAAAACTGTTTACTGCAACCTTTCCTCACAGCAGATGCTGCTCATCAGGAGAGAAATGTGTGTGGGATTAGAAACATCCTGAGCGGACGTGCCTACGTCAGCCGAGCCTACCGTAAAATATTAACCATGGAGAAGCCCGAGGAGGTTTGTGATGGAGGAAAAGACGGAAAAGCCAAAACTAAACTGACTCTTTTGTTATAAACCCTCACTCGGTTTCATGTCACAGAAAGGAGGAACCTGCTGACGTGCTGGTTCTGCAGTGGCCTGAAGGTGTAAATGTGTTGCTTATTAAATCCAGGTTGATTTCAGAAAGTCTGGACAATAAAAGAAACATGTTTAAAGTGATTTTTGTGCAACCCTCCAGATTACATGTGACTTTGGGGGACGGGATTTCTCGGATTTCAGATGCAACAGTCCATGGGAAGAAGCTGGTCCATGGGAAGAAGCTGTATATGTTGCTGGTACCACAGCAATGTATACAGATCGGCTTGTGATGTCTGGACACAAACAGTGCAGAAAATCTGTCTGAAAGACCTGGTTTGAGAAGTTTTGTTTTCCTGCAGCCTGAGCTGACCCTTGGTGTCAGCGCTGAGATGATCTGAGATGATCCACACAAAGATAAGGGGTTAGGGATGTTTGGGTGCTTAGACATATGACCTCAGTTTTGCAAAATAATGTGTTTTTTGGCATTGACTGAGAAAGCAAAGCCAGTCAGAGAAAGAACATGACGACTGTGCAGCGAATGAAGCTGCAGAGTTGACCTGGAGCTCAAACAGCTAAACTCTGTCAAAACAAACTCTTGAATCAGTTCCATATTTGGTTCTTTCTGTGCAACTGCTGTGTCGCAACAATGCAAACAGAGCGGAGCTGCAACCAGCCTGTCTCCCGCCGCCCGTCAGGCTCACTGAGAGGCAGGAATGACTGCAGATTGCAGATAAGCCGGACCTGGTTTCTACACGCTAATGAGGACCTGAGGGAGGGCTGCAGGGGCCGAACCGGGCCCCTCAGAGACAACTCTGCTCAGCAGAACAGCGATTAACTGTGTTAATTGTGAGATTCTGTGATGCCTGGTCTGTCAGCGGAGGCGTCCTGACTATCTGTCAGACTGAGACAGACAGAACATCCTGCATCAGCATTAATCCTCTCAGTTAAGACCATGTCCTGATCATCTCCAAACCCTGAAGAACAAAAAGTCTGAATGCAGGAGTTACTGTAGATCATTTTCTCGCAGCAGCACTGCCAAAATCAACCTGCACAGACTCAAAACTTGTTGCATCAAACATTGTGACCTGCACCGTGCATTCATGAGCTGACACCTGGAAGAGTTCGTCAACTGAACCAACAACTACGAGCCAACATGGACATCAGGTTAGTGCTGTGCGTTTGTTGTTGATTCTCGGCTTAAAACAACAAATGAAAGTATGAAAGTAACTCCGATGTTTGTTCACCTTCATCTCTGATTAAGATGGATTATCCCTTGGCAGCAGGTTCTGAGTGAAGGGAATGAAGGGAAATCAGTCTAAACAGCAACGGCCTGTTCTGGAAACTGTTCAGTGGTGATGTAAAGGCGATGGAATTAGCAGTAAATGATGTTAAACACACACACACACATACATTTTGCGTGCCACAGTGAGGTGCAGTTGTGAGACACTTTTGGCACGAAGGCAGCAGGCATTTTCAGAGACAAATGAGCCGTGGATTAGACTGGCGCTTCTCAGCCTCAGCGGTGGATACCTGCCAGGAGACGAAGGGACGACGCAACCAGGTAGGTGCAGGGACGGCTGAGAGGTCAGCGCGTCTCCACGGCGATGGCTTTATAACAGGGTTGTTTTTACGACAGCAACAATGAGTGAACTGTTTGTGCTGTCAAACAGAAGCTGATAAGACTTGTTGAGAAGCTCCTGCGTGACAATCCAGGAGTTTATCTGCCCTCTGACACACAATCACACAGTCAGGGTGGCGCTCAGAATCACTGGATTTTATTGATTAAAGTGCAAGAAACTTCAACTTTTAAAAAATAAACTTCTAAACTGACACTTAATGATTCAGGGGGTTCATGTTCTATCACACCTGAAGTGCAGCAGCTTTAAACTCCATAAACTCCATGTTCCCCTGCAGATAGTCCCCAGGAGCAACTCAAACTCAAACACAAAAGCAACCTGTACATTTAGATGGATGACTTCCTGCCAACCTTTTCCCTCCGCTCCGCTCACTCAATCAGCCGATAACACCAAGAACACAATGGAGAACATTGAATGTTTGTTTCCTCTGTACGAGGTAGTTCATTACGGGAAAGAGCTTTGTTTGAAAAAAGGCTGCAGACCACTGACACAGCCAAAGCACTGAGCCCTTCTGTACAAAAAGACTGAATAATATCCTGTAAATGTTTGTGTTGCGTTCAGGAACCTTGTTTATCTCCAAACCATGCCTAAACCATACCTAAATGCATCAATATTTGTTGTTATTGCGTTTTTGGTGTGGACATGCAGAAGTGCTGAAAATGCCTGAAAGACATACTGCAAAGTTAAATATGAGGATTATTAAAACTGTGAACTGTATGTTTGTTGTTTTGGAGTCACATCAGTGCAAATCGCTGTTTTCTTTCACTCGGAAGGTCAATGACTCACATGGATTTTATCTCAGTTGGAAAAGCTCTAGTTGCAACATGAGTCCCTGTTATTATCAGTGGCCTTTAAACCACAGTGATCACTTTCCCTTTTCTATTCATTGTTTAATTGACTTAAGCTTTACATAACGGTAGTTGTACTCATCAGCCTGCGGAAAGTGTCAAACTCCTTCAGGAAGAGCGAGCTAATTCCAGCAAACGAGTTAAAATGCAACTATTTCATAAACTCGTTTCAGTAGTTTCAGTAGTTAGGTCAGGTCTGCTCCTGCCAACAATAACACAGTCAATGAGTCTGCATGCAGATTTTGCTCTGAGATTGACCTAAGTTTATCTTTATTAATTAACATTTAATAATGGCGTCCCACAGGGCTCAGGTCCGGAGGCACTTCTCTTTTAACTTGTATAATGTCTCCACTGGATGTCAATGTTTATGCAGATGACACTCAACTGTACACGCCTGTTTCCTTGGATAACAGCAGCTCACTGAATCTGATAAACAAGGAACTTATTGTAACCTTGATCTTTGAGTTAGAGCTCTGTCTAAGAACTCATTGGAGAAAGCTGCAAAGCCTGCTATCAATTCAAAAACAACGAAAAAGGCTGAAAGATGTCTTTTTTACTTCATGAAGCACGCAGGACGACCGTTATAAAGTAGTTTTATAAGATATGAAATTGCATCAGGTGTTTCATTTGACTGTAAAACTCTGTTATAACATCATTTAATCATTAAAAACAAATAAATTAATAAATAATAAGCTGACTGATAAACCAGCTGTCAGGATATAAACAGGCTTTCAGCTAGGGTAACTGTGGTTTCACAGAGCTGCAAAGAAAAACAATAATCGACTGTTTGAATGGAGCTGAGTTTGCACAGTCATGACGGTTCACGCACCGTTGTGTTTGATGAACTGTGAAAAAATCTCCCTGAACATCTGAAACTGTCCAAACAACCTGCAGCAGGTGGATCCAGTCAGTGAGAGTTGAGATCTGCTGAGATAAACTACCAGAGAAAAGCTGGTGCAGGTTCCTGACACACCTGCAAGTCTGTAAAACTAATGTTTCCTTCAGGACTGAGCCTCGACTGGGTAACACCACCTTTGTTTAAGGCTTCCGCTTAAAGCAAACAAAGAGAGGATGAGAGATAAACCTCCGTCCAAAATAACCAAGAGTTCAGCTGTTCGTCCTACCACAGCGGTGACCGGGCACTTCACCTGCACCCACAACTCTTATCTACACTTAAACCACAGAACAAGATCTAAACACTCAGGTACAACTCAGACCGGACCATCAACCATTTTAACTGCAGTCTACAGCTACAGAACCTTCAAATACAATTCAAAGACCTTATCCTGGACTGAACATCACGTACAAAGCAAAAAGCCAAGATTCTTCAAATGCATCGATATCTGGAGCTGCTTCACTGCGAATGAACAATAGTCTGATTACATGAAGTGGTTGAATGCTGACCGCCTGCAAGTCTGAACATCTATAAAGTCACAGAGTGTATCGCTGAATGAAATCAGCTTCACAACGTTTGTTTTATTCAACTCACATATCAGAGTTTTGGCACTTGTTCTGTGGTTCAGGTAAAATGTAATCTACCCGGCAAGTCCCAACAGGACTGACTCAGAAAAAGATCTGAGGAGAGTTTCTGAGATAACATCACTCACATGTGTCTTAGACTTTATGTTCTCAGTATTTTTAACCAGTTTGCAGATTTGACTCAGCAAGGAAAGGATCAATCCCACAAACCAGAAGCAAACAGATGGACTCGTACTGGATTAGGGGTTTTGGTGCAACTGGTTCGTGTTGACACTCTTGCAAAAGTGGACAAAGACATCATTGAAAATGGTATATTTGATTCAGTTGTGACTCTTTAGAACAATACATTTCATCATTCAAACATGAAGTCGATCGAATGTGAATCAAACTTCAACCAGACAACACAAAATCTAGAAGAGGCTCATCTTTGGTCTGGTTTAGGTATAAAAAGTCTGACGTTGACCAGGAAACCTTTGCTCATCACGTCCCTAAACCTTAAACACTGGTTTCTTTAACCACTTGTGAAAAAAACATTTAAAACCATAACAAGAAAATCTACGAATCAGGGCCATGAAACTAATCAGCTGCTCAAAAACATCACCCAGCCACAGTGTATAATTGTTTCCTATTCACCTTGTTATAATATTTTATGTATTTTTGTCACTTTGTTCATTAACGTTCTACATTTCAGGAGAAAACTGATCAAATAAGAGCGCAGATCTCTTATTTGTCAGGCGTATAACTGAAAATGTGTTAAGAAAGTTTTAAATGTGGTAGTCTATCGATTGAATTCAAAGAAAATGAGTTCTATCTTCAAATAATCTGTAAAAATCTGTCAGATCTGCAGCTCTGTAAACCTCTCTGGCTGATAAAACGCCTTCGAGTGCTCATTTATATGAACTTTCAACAGTTCATATCTTATTCTATTATAAACTCAAATATTCACGAAGCAGCAAACCAACACCTGAATCTGTAAATGGGATGATCTGACTGTTAATTGCGAAGTGTTGCATGTTACAGATGGTTCGTACCGTTAGCGCAGGGGTTGCTGCTGCATCTGTCGAGCCTTTTCTCGCAGTTGGAGCCCGTGAACCCAGCCGGGCATCGGCAGCTGTACCCGCCTGCAACATTTTCCGTGCAGGTTCCTCCGTTGAAACACGGCCCGTCGGCGCAGGTCATGGCGCTGATCTCGCAGTTGGTCCCGTAGAAACCCTGAGGGCACGCACACGAGTAGCCGTTGACCAAATCCTGCAGAAGAAAACAAGGCGAGTGTTGAGCTCTCAGCACATCTTAACTGTGATTACATTTGTTTCATTCTGCAGTTTGACAGACACTCCATCAGGTCCAGTGTGTTCACTTACTTTGCAGCTGCCGCCGTTCTTGCAGGGGTTGCTGTCACACTCGTTGGTCTCGATCTCACAGTTTTTGCCGGTGAAGCCGGGCCGGCAGGTGCAGGTGTAGCTGCCCTGGCCAGTGTTGGTGCACGAGGCGTCATTCTGGCACGGCTTGTGGTTGGTGCAGTAGTTCAGATCTGGAAGAAATAAGACTACTTAACCGACATGATCTTCTAAAAGTAGGACAACAAATGTTTTGGTGTTTCGAACAATGAAGAAGATGTTTTCACACTTTTACCCAAACCTTTGCAGGTAGTTATCTCAGTCTCTTCATGCTCAACAATATTTTGAGATGACATGTTTGCAGGGAGAGAAGCAGCCTCGGTGAAACTGAAATTATTTATCAATGGTTTATGTGTTTTCTGTAGAAACGTCTCATCTGTTTTGCAGGTTGAACTCTGTAGAAGTCTAAACTGAGATAAATTAGAGAGTAAACTTGAAAGATATTTAATTGTTTGTGATGAAACCCAGATTTACTTTTACTATCAGAAACTGCACAGTGTGTAATGTCTTTATACTTCTTGTGCAGCTTAGATGGGTGAATGTTAGCGTGTTGCCAGGTCTTTCTTTCATGCTGCAACATTTCCAGTTTGTTCTGTAAATCCAAACCGGACTTTGCTGCAGTCTGGAAAACATCTGTTTTGAAGTTGCTGGACAATAGTAAAGGATGTAATTAAGTTAATAGGAGAAGTTATAAAAGCAGTATTCTAAATCATCTGGACTTAAAAGGTGGTGCTGGAAAAACTGTAAAAAAACGTAAAAATGAACTGGATCACTTCCCAGAAACACATGGACACAACGTGACTGCTGCTGTATCCTCATCTCTTATTAACAGTAATAAGAAAATGTTAGCATTGGGAAGCTCCCCCTGACACTCTTGCACAAATAGCTCGCTACAGCTTTAGCGATGTGTCTGCCTGTGCCACATCTGAGTGGGTCTGTAGACAGAAAACCTACAAAAAGCCACAGATACTGGATCAAATGCGTGACCCAATCTTTAAAGTCAAGGACTGACTGACGTTTTGAGTCATAATGTGACTCAAAGTGCTGAAATCATGTTGTTAATTTTGAACTCTTTAAAATGTTTTAATTTCAGGGAGAGACATGTGCATCATCAGCACAACACTGTTGAGATCCTGCACCTGGAGAAACTTTAAAATCAATATAAAATGGAAGAGGATCGAGGAAAGAGCCGTGAGGTGCACCACAGGAGGGGGCACATTGTGTGAAGTTTAATATCTGAGACATAAACCAGTAAAATAAAAAAGAACTTTTTAAAAACATGAAAACTGCGCATGACATCCTACACATACCTGAATATATGAAAACAGATTAGCGCCAAGTGAAAGTGAGGATATAGTGCGATGATTTCTAAGGTACAGGACCAGGTTTTAGCTAAAATGGGCTAAAAAGTCGAAGCATCACACCTTTAAAGGGCTCAATCAGCGCTAAAAACAATGCACGTGTTTTCACAGTGAGTAAAATGAATGACCTTCTGTAGTGAAATGGATCCGATCACATTTTCTTATGCGCTTATATGCAGATGATACACAACTTCACGTTAAAGTGAAACCTGCTGTAACAACATGGTTTTATGATCTATAAAGGCATATTTTATATGTTTTAATCAAGATGTCATTATTTTATTATGGAAATGAGCACTGTAGTGGTGAACTGGTGCCACTAAAGCTATAAGTGGTTTGTTTTCTACTTTCTTTACTTCTGTACTTTACAGTTTCACCCTGTTTATCTGTCTGGCACTAACATCTCTCTGTAAAACATCAGTGTTGTTAATGTAATTAATACAATATTATTGCAAACCTGTGAATTGTTTCACAGATTAAAAAGAAAATTGCCTTGCTGTGTTTTTCACCATTTTTGGCCATTTCATACAATTATTATTACATTATTCTTTAAATATCGCCGCGTGTCCGGCTCAAAAGCAAATAATCACAGTACCTTCCAAACAGCCTCTAGTTTGGAAAACAACTTGCAGAGATCTGAAGCTTGTGATGCGATTGTTAATCCTTTATCGCTGACGTTGCGTCTTCTGACATTTCGCTTGAACGTTGAACGCATCATCAGGTTGAAAGCGCGCGTGAAGTCGGCTGTCAGATAACGTTTGTGAGCTATTGTTGGCGGAAAATTAAAACAAAAAAGGAAAAAAATGAATGATTTTCCTAAAAAAGAGTCTTCTGACTTAAATTCAGTCAAAAGTCGAATCAGTGAAATTAGATGTTGTGAGTCGGTTAAAACACGCAACTCTTAGTCTTCAATGATCTAATTAACATTTCACTGTGGGTCCTTAGGTCCAATAATCTGCTGTAAAAGTCAAACTGGAGGGTAAAACAGGAAACTTTTTGTTTGTGGTCATGAAAGTGGACCAAAGTGTGTGTGAACTGGTGATGAACCTCTCAGGTGTGTGTGGAGCACCTGGTCGAGGTGTTTCGGAGCTTGAACCCACCTTGGTCGCAGTACAGGCCTCCCCAGCCCTCCTTGCAGTTGCACTGCCAGGGCTGCTGGCAGGTCCCGTGGAGGCAGCCGGGGTGTCGGGCGCACTCGTCGCAGCGCTCGCCCTGCCAGCCTTGCCGGCACACACACTCCCCGGGCAACTCGCAGAAGCCGTGCTGCTTGCTGCACCCCGCTGCACAGATGGCTGATGGGAGGAGGAGGTGAAGAGAGAGGGAAAGGGAGAAAGGGGGAGGAAGAAGGAGAGAATATCAGTATGAGTGTGTGTGTGAGACTCATGTTCCTGGTTCAAATCACAAAACAACTCCCCTCCCCTCTCAGGGGCCTCACACACACACACACACACACACGCCTCCCCTACAAGTGCTTGTTAAGTACCGGGCGAAGCAGCTGGCCCACACAACAAAAGCAACACATGCTGTCTCTTTTCACGCACGGCAGCGCACATTAAGCTCCAGCGCGTGCCCCTGTTAGAGCGGGCGGGCCGGGGGCCGACCGGGGGCCGACCGGGCCCATTGTTGAGCTCAAAACAAAAGGAGCAGACCCCAACACACACACACACACACACACACACACACACACACACACACACACTGGAAACGACAGAAGCTTTAAGATCTTTTTTGTGGTCGTCCACCACGGCCAGAGACGGCGTTGACAACTGCTTGACTTAACAATTTCAAGGCCGCCAGACAAAAAAAAAATAAATGAAGCGCCACGGGTCCTATTCTTCACCCCTCCTCACCCCTCACCTCCCCCCTCACAATCTGAAGAAACGTTGGGATAGGAACGGAGGGAGGGAGGAGGACGAGCAGAGGTCAGGCTACTGTAAAAAACAAACATTTTGCAGAAACGTTTGGAGCTCTTTCATGTTTCAACTGCTGCATCATCAGTTTTAAATATTTACTCCTGTTTGAAGATTAAAGACAAATACTGCATCAAAACAAAACTAATATCACAACTTTTCATTATAGATTAGAAATAAAAACAAACTAAGACAAGCTTCCTGGTATTAAACATTGAAGCAGATAAAATGCTTAATAGTGTCACTTTAAAGCTGCATTTTGGTGTTTTTAGAGTATTTTGTTTGTTTGGTCAATGAATTAATGATCCTGCACAGCAGCTCAGTTATTACTCGGTGAAGATCGAGCATAAAGACTTACGGGAAGAGCAGTACTCGCCCATCCAGCCCTCCTGGCAGTGGCGGTTGCCGTCGGCGTCACAGGTGTAGTGGCCGAAGGTGTCATTCCGTGGCCGGCAGTAGGCAGAGCAGGCCTTGCCGTGGTAGTGCTCGCTGCACACCACGTGGTAGGAGTAGCGCAGCTCGCTCTGGTTGCCGAAGTGCACGTCCTGGGACCACTCCTCGCCAACGGTCAGCCTGCTGCGGGTGGCCAGACGACTGATGAGGTTGTTCTGGTTCTCTGCAGGGAGGAGGTGATGAGATGTGTCAGGTGACTGGAGGAAACTGGGTCGTTCATTTTCTAAAAATGTGTTAAAACTGATAAAATTATGCAAAAGTTCCTTAAAACCATGTTTGTCTGTTAGAGTCTGATCTGCAGTCTGTTCCACAACAGATGTTTAACATCCTCAGCTTCACGTAAACAGACACAAAACAGCTCCTCACACTCCTCTCCTCAGCGCGTGTGTGTGTGTGTGTGTGTGTGTGTGTGTGTGTGTGTGTTGGCGCTGTCGCCCCCTGGCGGTGAAGCTGCAGCAGTGTTTTACCTGTAGATTCAAGTCCTGAAGACTCCGCGTTCCAGGCTTCAATGATGAGAGAGAAAGTCCCCTGAAATGATTCACACAGAATCGATTAATCCATCAGCTCCATCAGGGGGCTCATGGGTGCACGTGCATATGCGTGTTTAATCCCGCAGGACAGCCTCAGTTCCAAACTGCTAAACTCTTAGTGCGCGTAGAAAGTGAAACAAAGTCGAAAAGAGCAGGAAAAGCCGCTCATTTGTGGTTTAAGTCGTTGCGCAATCAACCTTTGATCTGAATGCATGAACCTCCATGTTTAACAAGAGGGAAACACGCAAAACTGCGGGACTAAGGGTGTGAAGCTGCAGCCTGAAGGGGAAGCGTGTGGGTTTCATCACCTACCGGCCACTTGAAGTGAAAGGGCACCCTGATGGGCGCGCTCGCAGAGATGGAGTTGGAGTCGGCTCCGAAGATCTCGGTGAGCGCGGTGCCGTAAGTGCACGGTGGCTCCGGGTTGATGACGTCCTGTAAGTGTTTGAGGCACACGCGGAAAAATATTTGGCAGTCCCGGGACGGAGAGCGGCACACGCTGCGGGAGCTGGTGAAGGAGTCGATCTTGAGCTCGAAGACCCCGGAGGAGAGGGTCTGCGGTGGGGGGTGGTTAGAGGGTACAGGAAGGAGAGGATTAGACAAATCAGAACAGCTGATGCAAGAAAATAACGTACAGATATGAAAGAAACACGCAAATTAGCACAAACACGCACACGCTTGAAAACGTTTTACACTCAACCCGCTGGTGCGTTTCCTTCTCATCTGATCTCTGCAGACAGTGATGATATTTGTGATCTGAGACTCTCTGCGTTGAGCCATTTAACAGTTAGATATCCATATAATGCGAAACTAAAGCGTGAATGACTTAAATTCTGCAGATATGACGTTAAACTGCAAGAAGCGCTCACCGCGCTGCGCGTAAAAGCGCATGTCTGCAAAACTCTGCCCTCTCCGCAGAAACCAGCAGAGAAGAAACAAACTGTGAGGGGGAAAGATGAAATTGTGTGCGGTGAGCGTGCTGTCGGGTCTACTCACCGTCTGCGCTGATACAAACAGCAGGAGACACGACAGTAACAAACGCGCCATGTCGGCACGGAGCGTCCAGGGCAAGAACGCACCGGAGGTCCAGGGAGCGTTAATAAGTGCCCGAATTCCAAACGAATCCAAAGGAATTGGAGGCAGTGCGTCAGCTGGGGACGTAAAAATATAAAAATCAAGTCTCCAGGGAGAAAAGACGAAGTCAGAGGATCAGTCAGTGCGTCGGTGTCCGAGTGGAGAAACGGTAAAAGTGAAGATCCGCTCGGCTGCTGAACTCTGGACTGCAGCGGCTGCGCTCACACCTCTCATTTATACGGAGGAGCAGCGCAGGAGGAGGAGGAGCAGGAGTGTGTGAGGAGGTGGGGGCGCTGTAAAAAATGTCCACCTGAAGGGAAAAAAGCGCTGAGCTGCTTCGGAGAGCCAACCGGATTCATTCAAAGCGAAACTTTTCTGTCACATCCAGCGGGTGACGCTTCTCTACAGCAGCTCCTCCGGCCGCTCCGCAGCGGTTCCCATCAGAGCTGACACCGTGCCAGGTCTCCACCGCTTCACCTGACGGGTTTGGTGTGTTGTATTTCCAGGCAGCTGCTGTTTGGTTTCTGTTGAACCTGCACAGACACGACTCCGCGGAGATCAGCCGAGAGAAGCGCGTCTGGATCCCGCAACGAGGAGCGAAATGCCATGAGACCGGTTTGAAATAAACTGGGTAAAGTCACGAGGCGGCATTTCTTACAGTGCACGTGCGAAGAAGTCTCCAGGGAGGGGAGGGGGTGTAAGAGGGCCCCCCCAGCTTTGATTCGCTTTCACCACCGAAGGGGCAATTACAGCGGGGCAATAGAACAAACTGTCAGGCGACAGCAGCCCGAGCGGCCAAACGCTCCTTTTACTGCCAACACACACACACCAACACACACACACACACACACACTCATAACCGTGGGAGAGGCGAGCGCACACACACACTCCTTCACACACATACACACACACACACACACTCATAAGAAATGAAACTCAGTTTGTTGTATTTCTGATGCAAAGGTTAACTTACCACACACACACACACACACAAACTGTAACCACGTCATGACACACTGTGCGTTACCATACAGCAATATACAGCAATATGCGCGCGCCAGCAAACATTATAACGAGAAGAAGTTGTGTTTGCAGTTTAAAACGACAGAAATATCCGAGATTCATAGAAAAATAACAAATAAAATATAAAAACATCAGATGATTTACTGTAAACATCAGGACAGAGACGTAAACATTTAGTAAATATGGTTATTAGAAGTTATTAATGACGGTGTTATATAGTTGTATTTAGTGCACTTACAGCTTTAGTTACTCGTTACTTTACATGTTTGGATTACTAACGCGGTTGAAGTGCTTCATTAATGTTATTCTGGGTTATTTTTCATAATGGGCACATTTATTTTTAGCATATGTTGATACGAACTCTTTGTCACGTGACACATGATAAGGACACAGGTGAGTCAGGTATGTGTGTGTGTGTGTGTGTGTGTGTGTGTGTGTGTGTGTGTGTGTGTGTGTGTCCTAACAAACTGTTGCCTTTTTTCTCCTCTTGGCGCTCGCGACCTACCTCGCCCTTTATTGTTATTGTAATGGGGACAGCGCGTGCCTCCGCTGGCCCTGACTTTAACCCCCCCACCATCACACTACCCTCTCCACCCAAACCCCACCCACGGCACGAGGCACGCTTCACACACACACACACACACACCCACAACAAGTCTCCTATTGTCCTATTGAGTTTTGTTTACTACAAACAACAACAGCAACAACAAAACACAAACAACCTGATTAAACAGTGACGATTTGGATAAAACTGCTCAGATAAAGATCACACGACAGTGACGCACATATAGAAATACAACATATAGACACAGGAGATGAATTAATACCTGCATCATGTTGCTTTAATTAAACCCTGCTGTTAATTAGACTGTTGTATAAAAAGACTGAATGGAACACGTGCAGCTGTTGTCTGATATCACGGGTTAGTGATGAGGATCATTAATGAGACGCACGCGCCCGTTTATCACAGACACACATATAATAATGATAATAATAATAGGGGCGCTGCAGAGGGTGTACCTGCTCAGCGCGTGCAGCGTCCGCTCCCTGGAGAGCGCGAGGGACGCGTGCACACAACACCAGGAAGCATCGCCGCCATCAGTCCACAATATGCACATATTCGATCGCGAGCCATCTGCTTATCGATCCGCCCCTCTCCCCCGCCTCCCCCTCCTCACAGGTCGTCAGATTCCACAAAGGACAGGCACGCCACGCGCCCCGCTGGATGGGCAGGTGCGCGTGCCCCTACCAAGATTTTTATCGGGGCTTTTATCACGTCCACAAAGGAGCCTGTCAGCACGCTCCGTCACGCGCACGTCAGCGTCAAACCGCAAGATGGTTTGAGAATCAGGCGTTTTCCAAGTTTAGCATGTCCATATATTAAACATCAATAACTGGGTTATTATAATAACAGAGTTACCTGTCCAGCACACACCTGGTGGTGACTCACCTGAGCGCATAGAGTCACTGTTTGTCTGTGCAACATCAGTGAAACGTTTGCAAACTAACACAATGTGCAGAGTCTTTAGTTTTAATGTATTTATTTGTAATATATTGGTATTTATTATTATTATTATTATTATTATTATTATTAGCAAACAGGGCAGATCTATCTATCTATCTATCTATCTATCTATCTATCTATCTATCTATCTATCTATCTATCACCTTTTGTCCTCCAACACGTGTCCAAATGGTCTGAGAAGAGGCGGCACGAGCGTTTGTTGAGGTGAGACAACACACGGCGAGTGCCGCGTGCCTGAGGAGGAGGAGGGTGGTGGGGGTGGGTGGATGTTGTGTGAAGTGTTGAGAGAGACAGATCCGTGGGAAAGTCTGCGGAGGTGTGAGCGGACGGAGCTCATACATGAGCACAAGGCGTCAGAACTGACACCTGCGCGCACATGCGCAGAAGGTGCCGGAGCAAATGGCTCATCCTGATTTGGGGGGGGTCTTGACTGCTACTGAACACAGAAATATCACAAAACCAGGAGGGACTCACTGTTCTGTCCCTGTACCTGTCCGTCACGGCTGGTCTTCACCCCGCCCCCTCCCACCTGCACTCACAGAAGGTGGGAGATGATTGGCTGATCAGGAGCCGTAGGTTCACCCAGACACAGAAAAAGATTTATCAATGCACTTACGTCCAAATAAAGAACTGTAATAAGCTGTTTACTGAATATAATTCATATTTAGTGTGTAAATCCAGGTGGTGGAGGTGGTTGTGGTTGGGTGCTAGTTTTCAGCCCCTGCAGTCTGTTGGCTGGGTTAGCCTGCTGTTAGCATCTGACAGCTAAAACGAGCCCAAGCTGCTGGAGAACAAATGGTCGCTCATAAACCTGCAGAGTGCTTCACTGTTCCCAGGATCACACCTCTGCACCAACGCTGCAGGCTGCATCACTGACATCATCCAGCCGTTTTAATTACATAGCTACTGTTACTAAACATCACGGCAGGCACGTCCGATCATCTGTGGGCTTTAGGTTGAACATGAAATATTCAAATTTAATCAAAATCGATCAAAAAAGTTCAAAATGTAGCTGCAAAACCATGTTAAGTGCTGAGGAAGAAAAGAAAAGCTTCACCGAATTATAAGTAATTATCAAAAAATATCAGATACTGAGTCTGATAAACTTACCCAGAAACAATCACCTGCATAAATATTCAGTGCTACATTTGATGTTTTTCCTTGCACGAAATGCATCGTCTTTAACTGTATTATTGGAACAGTGAAACAGGCGTTAACAGACAATTTAGATCTTTACTGAAGTAAAAGCAGCAAGACAACAGAGAAGAAATACTCTACAATAAAAACTATTACACTTTAGACAGATAAATATCAATAAGCAGGATATCACCCTCTGTTTAAATATAAAAGTATAACATTTGTGTGAAAAAATACTTAAAATACAAAAATTAAAAGTAGTCATTGGGATTAAAAGTCATTAACAGATTAATATTACTAAATTATTAGTTTTTATTCATGTTGTCATCACTTTATGTTCCTGTGCTGATTTATTTACTGATAATAATAATTAACACAAAATATGAAGAGTAACTATAAACCTGCGTAAAGTCGTCAAAGCTGTCAGATAAATAAACTATGATATGAACAAAACACTCAAAATGTAGTGGAGTCCAAGTACAAAGTACCATGAAAGCAGTAACGTGAGTAAATGTACTCAGTTACTTTAAACTTGCCTGAATTTCTACAGCCAAATGAGCCAGCGGCAGCCGCCATCTTTGAATCAAACATGGCGGCTGCCGGGACAAATGTTCCCGCCTCTTCCTCCTGCTGCTTCCCTGTGACACTCAAACCAACGGTTAATTAAGCCGTTTTGGATTTTAGATGATAATTAATATAAATGTGTTTTAATTCCCAAACCGCCGTCAGCACCCCCCCCCCCCATCATTAGCGATCTTGGCACATGGTCGTTTGTCCGTGGTGGGGAGGGGGCGGGTGAGGGGTTGTGTTGAGTGTCCTCGCGCTGCTGCCACAGTCACATGATCCTTTGCAGGTATACGTTAAGCCCCGCCCCTTTGATTCCGCCTCCCGCCACTTCTGCTTCTCTAGTCTCTGGCGCCGCTGTCAAGTGACGTCATTAACGGTTCCTGCTGATAAGCACATTAAATTCACGTTATTAACCGCGTTACTTCATCATTTCTACGCTTTATTGCTCATTAAAATATAAGTCAGTTGATCATAGAAACTTTAGTGCAGCCCATATTTTTATAGTAAAAAAACCCAAACTGATCATTGTGAATTCTTTTTATTAATGTCAGATATCTGTTCTTTCCTTCCCGCCAGCCATAACTGCACATTTCTCTTTATATTAAATATTAATAACTCACCTGTTACTCACCTGTGCACATAGATCCAACATCAATGAAACACATCTGCATATTAATAAAAGTGCACAATCTAAAAATATTTGGTTTTTAAGAAATACATAAAAATACAATAATATATTTGGTTTTCACGTGTTTATTTTGAATATTTTCATTTATTAGATGAGTTCTAACCTTTTCCTTGTTCAGGTGATTACATCTGATTACAGTCTGGTTTTAATTAGTCACATTTAAATCTAACCCTGTGTATCCACTGCACAGTATTGTTCTGTTCTTATAAAAGCACACTGTAAACATTAATAATAATATTATCATATTAAGAGTTGCCCCATGGACTGTGATGGTATATATTCACACTTGTCTGTACAGTGATGTTGGCATTTATCTGAATGATGAGTCGCTGCAGCTGAGGCCGTTTGTTGCTCTGACTCTTCTCTGGATGAGTGTCTGTGGTCTCCAGCTTCTGACACTCTAATCTGTGAAAACACACACTTCAAGCTTGTGCAAACACTTTAGCTCCTGATCCTGAAGCTCAGCAGAGACCTCTGAAGGTCTCCTCGGTTTGTTTTGGTGTGTGGACCTCAGCAGGAAACCCTTCTGAGCTGCTTTCCTTCAGAGGCTGAGGAGAAATAAGAGGCTCAGTGAAGATCAGATCATCCTGATGAGTGAGTGTGTGTGTGTGTGAAACCTTTAATCTGTTGACTTTAAACCTCGGATGCTTCTGCAGATCCCGACGAACACAAGAAGCAGGAACGTGTGCAGGTTGGACTCATTATCAGGGAACAAACTCCTCTGTTTCGTGTCCAAAGTGCAGTTTATGAGCTCGTAAGATGCTTTTATTCTCTGTAATTGAAGACTTTGGCAGCACTGAGTGCGTTTTCACTTTATGTGAATTAAGACGTTTTCTATTTTAAACGTTTATTAATCCAGGACGTCCTAACGAGACTCCTGTTTGCTTCACTTCTAATTCATCACCAGATGGACATTTGAGTGTCATAAAACTGTAAACGGAAGCTTAAAATATAGATTAATGAAGCATTTCTGTGGCTTCACTTTATATATTACACACTTTAACACATGGTGACATTAGCGAACAAGCTAAATCTGGAGCTAGCTGGGTAAAAGTTGATTAAATTAAATAAACGGCTTCTTTATGTTGTGTTGACTTTACCTCTGTTTGGATAAATGACTAGTGAGGTGGTCGACAGACATTGGAGTCACTCATTAAAGATGCTCATAATGAGCTACAGAGATGCAACAGCAATGCAACCTGGGAAATGTAGTCTGATAAGTAAAGACATCAAAAGTTACAGAGGTGACAGTTTAACCAGTTTTGTCTGTGAGGTGTACGGAAGCCCAGTGCTGCCTGACTAAAATATTAAAAAGTGCAATTAATTAAAACCACAATGAGTCAAAAACTGTTAAAAATATATTTTAAAAAACCAATTTAAAAACAATTTGAAGTTATAAAAGGTCACCTCTTTGCTTTAATACATCAAAGTCAAATCACTTTTTATGTTAGATTTTAATGTTAAAATTAGGGGATGCAGAAAAAAAAACATAAAACGTGTTTTTTTGGGGTAATTTTTTAAAAAATGACTTAAAATTAAATTATAAATTGCATAGCAAAAAATAAAAACAAAAACATAAAAAACAAAGAATAAAACATGTTTAAATGGTAAAATATGAATTAAACATTAGGAAAAGGCATCTTGTGATTTAATCATTTAAGTATTTAATTATCTCTAACATCTTGGACTTTTATTTCTCCCACATTGTTTCCAAACCTGCTGATCCAGATTTGATGATGAAGATGACAAACCCCCACCTACATCATCGTTTCCCATCATTGCCTCCAAATGTGGATTCGCTCCCATGCCAGGCCAGTGAAGACCAGCGTTCCCGAAGGTGCTAATGGTCCCGACACCTCGTGGGATTTAAAGAGACGGGCGAGGTGAAGCCGAGATCCAACAGAGAGCAGAGAAGAAAAACAGATTTACAGGTTTTCGAGGCTCGGCGGGGTTTCGGCTTTAAATCTGACACGGAGAGATTCCTGAGGGTTTGGTCGAGTTTCAACTCGTGAAACATGTACAGCAGAATGTAAACATGATCCCTTTAAAGTGCGTCAGCCTGGAAACAAACAAAAACAACAAGACCTTTTGGCCTCCGTATGAACTCGTACTCCACCTTTAACATATCTGATTTAAAGACCTCAAACACTCAAAGGAATGGGAGGAAATTGGTTGTTTCAGCCATTAGACTCATTTATTTAACAGGGATTGAGTGCATCTTTGAAAGCAGTGGTTCTCAACGCGTGGTCCGAGGACCCGTGCAGGTTCTTGAAATGTCCTCGGCAACAGCAACAGCATGTGTGAGTGTTTGACTATATTTAGGTCGTTTGTTTTGCAAAGTTTGCGTAATAAAACCTTTAAAATATGACATGAAGCTCATTAGAGGGGCTTCGTGCTCTGATTTTGGATTTTCGTGGTCTTGGAAGTGAAAAACAGTCCGAGCGGGTGGTTTTTGTGTTAAAACCTTCTGAAACAAGTGGAAATTCAGTTTTAAGGAGGGGAAACTCACTGGTTGTAAACAGTGGAGGGAACGCGGTGGCAATAAAAAGCTATTAAAATGATTTATATAAGTGCAAAAGCCTGGAAGCGAGCAGAACGGGTTCCAGATTCCAGCTCAACACAAAGAAAACCAGGAAACACCCGGCTCAATCAAAGAACCAGCAGAAACATCGAGGTCTCAACAACAACAACAACAACATGCTGATTCGGTACCCTTTATTTGTAGAACGCCATTGGTGAGTCACAGCATTGTCAACAAACACATGAAGAAGAACATCACCTGACGGCCGTCATGGTTTCAGACTTCACTCTCCTGCAGAGGAAACAGGTCCAGAGATCGAGGTGGATCTCAAATCTTTAGGGATGCTGCGATCGGGGAGGAACCTTCACAAGGTTAGTTTGGCGTTTGCGTCGTCGTGGCAACAGTTTTATCTTTTCAGTGACTTGCAGGTCACATGGAGTTTGGTGTGTTAGGACCGTATTAGCTGCAGTGCACGCTAAACTACAAGAGTAAAGCATCGTTAGCATGCGACGTCAATCTGCGCCGCAATACTGGTAAGCTGTGATGCTAACTGAGTCGCTGCGGTCGTGCTAACAGACGACTTCTTCTGACACAACTACATTTTCTTCTTTGTTGGTATGTTTCACAATCTTCTTGTCGCGTCAATGATTGGTTGGTTGGTAAACGTAGCCCCAGCAGCGGTCACATGGTGAGATCTTTGTGCTAATTTGACGTCGGCCATGTTTGAACCTCTACCACAGTTTTGGAGTCGAGATGTCGGCGCCGTTTGTTCATATCCATCATATTTTGTCCCAAACAGCCAGAAAACCTCACAGCTGCTCGTAAACAACAGAAAACAAACAAAAACAACATCTGCACTGCAGCATGACGGACGATTCGACTCGTAGACGAGCAGTTTTCGGCATCCCTGAAGATTCTACGTCTTAGCGTGACGCCGGCAGAGCCTTCTGGGATTCCCATGATGCATTTAGTCTGAGTATTAAATATCATACGTCAGCGGCTGAGGAGGACGGCTGCTCCATCGTCATCTGCCGTCACTGGAGCGACAAACGTGGATTCATCCGCTGCCGGAAACAGTCCCGCAGCACGCTTCCTCTGAACCTTTTGTTTTAAACATGAAATGAGTGAACCAATGAGCTCGCAGCTGAGAGCCACAGACAGGAGGTGAGACAGACGCTGATGGTTTCAGTGTTTTTGTGTTTATGGGATTCACTGACAGTGATAAAAACACCAGACTGATCCTTTAACTCTTCCTCCAACTCATCCAACATTACAGTTTTTATCATGGCTGCAAGCCGCCAACGGTGCCGCCGCCGCTCTGACATATTCACTAAACTCTTACGTACACTATTGTTTATTGTTTATAAACAATGATTGGAACATCACCTGCAGCAGCACAGAGGAGTAGAAAACAAAATAAAACACCGGTTCTGAAGGAAGTGGGCAGAGCTGATCTCGGGTCAGATCCTGGAGCGGAGACAGCAACCACGAGAGTTTCACCTGACCCGGATCCTCCCTCGCTGTTTTTAAACCAATCGGCAGCTTCGGGTGACACCACGATGACCCGAGGGAGGGCGGGCCTCTGCATAAACCAGGAAGTGCCTCTCTCATTGGTGCAGAGATGAGTCAGTGTTCCAGCACCGCAGGCACTGCAGATGCTCGGATCCAGCACCGCCCCTCCCCCGGTCTGTCCTCTGGCCCCTCCCCTCACCGCGACGCAGATGGAGAGCCGGGCCTGCGATTGGTTGGAAGTGTGAGAGGGGAGGGGGCGGGGCTCACTGCTGCTTGGAGCGCCAGAAGCGCGAGGTGATGGAGCCGAGGGAGAGCCCCTGCTTCTTCTGCTGCGACAGCTCGGCCAGACGCTGCTCCTCCTCCTGGAAACACACACACGCAAATCAAAGCCGTCAAACCGAAGAGCGAACAGACGCGACTGAACCGGGGTGCGTTTGATCTCTACACCCACCTGCGCCAGCTGGGCCTGCCTGCGTTTGAAGGCCTCGATGGGGTCGTCCTCCAGCGCGTAGTTCTCCAACACCGAGCGGACGTCGTCCACGCCACTCAGAGCGATGGCTGAAACATAGAGACTGTTACCCACAATCCTTGTGCAACTGAGGATTGTCACAAATTCAATGGCTGAGCAGCTGAAATCAAATAAACAGCCGAGGAGCGGCCGGCCTCTTACTCTTGAGGAAGTTGGCGAGGTCGTACAGCGTCCGGTCCTCTGAGTTGCCGTCCCACTTCTTCAGCGCCATCCCGTTAAACGGCTGCAGGCGGAACGCCTCCCGCTTACAGTCGACCACGATCACCTTGCTGGTGTCCCGGTTCAGAAATGACACGTCCTGCACGGAGACGCAGGGTCCAGGTCGTTAACACGCCCAGAAACTGAAAACATGATTCATATAACACCCCCCCCCCCCGACCTTCATGACGCCAAATCACATATCAACTTTATTATGATCTTAATGATCCTTAATATTCAAATTACACACACACACACACACACACACACTAACAGTGACCAGCTGGAGCCACCAGAGAAAGTGTGTGTGTGTGTGAGACAGATGGAGAGGGACGCTGCTCGTTGTTTCTATCACCAGGCTCATCTGGTGCCCCCCAACACACACACACACACACACACACACACACACACACGCGTGCATCACAGATATTTAATTGACCGCTGTCTCTCTAAATGCACCGGGCACCCGACGGTCAGGTGAAACCCCTGCAGACGTCTGATTGGTCGACTGTTTGAGTGGAATCAGACGCACTCTCACCTGGACAGGTGAGCGTCTGCAGGACAGGGCGGTGCGCGCTTCAATGAGCTGCAGTCTGAGCGTGTCAGGAGGTCGCATAACTGACGAGGAGCGACGCAGGAAGCAGGAGTTTGAGGGTCAAAAAGTCGACTTTAACTCGTTATTTTCATGGCTTTTAATTTATTTATTCTTGTTTTCATTAATATTCAGTTTAACAAACAACTCGTCAGGTTGTTTAAGAGGAGCGGCACTTCTGATCTGACAGCTGCGACGCATCATACTGATACAAACTGTGCAGGAAAGCAGCTGCTGCGCTCGGGTTTATTAAAAGTTTATTAAAAACGTCGATTTTATGTTTTAGAAGTTCTGTTTTTTAATGATAAAGGCGATAAAACAGTTTGAGCTGCTGCAGGGCGGCGGCCTCTCTCTGCAGGCAGGTTCCTCTTCTTCTTCTTCTTCTGATTTAAAACGAGTCAAATCTCTTTAAAGACGTGGGTGCTGTCAGGGGCAGCGTGGACCCAAACAGCCGCCAGTCCTTTAACGAAACTGAACTTTCAGCTTTTCCTTTAATCTGAACGTTGTTTCTGTTCATTCAGATGTTTTTATTCAGATGAATCCAGGAATCAGAGGAGGAGAGTGAAGGAGACGAGGTCAGAGGAGGAGGAGAGTGAAGGAGACGAGGTCAGAGGAGGAGGAGAGTGAAGGAGACGAGGTCAGAGGAGGAGGAGAGTGAAGGAGACGAGGTCAGAGGAGGAGGAGAGTGAAGGAGACGAGGTCAGAGGAGGAGGAGAGTGAAGGAGACGAGGTCAGAGGAGGAGGAGAGTGAAGGAGACGAGGTCAGAGGAGGAGGAGAGTGAAGGAGACGAGGTCAGAGGAGGAGGAGAGTGAAGGAGACGAGGTCAGAGGAGGAGGAGAGTGAAGGAGACGAGGTCAGAGGAGGAGGAGAGTGAAGGAGACGAGGTCAGAGGAGGAGGAGAGTGAAGGAGACGAGGTCAGAGGAGGAGGAGAGTGAAGGAGACGAGGTCAGAGGAGGAGGAGAGTGAAGGAGACGAGGTCATCAATTCAAAGTTTTGTGTTAGATGCACCCGAACATCTGTGACATCTGCTCCGCTTGTTCGATAATCGTTGCGCTCGCTGTCTGAGCGTCCACTGGGTCCATGTTTATTTTTCACATCTCTCAGGTTTTTTTTCCTTTTTGGCTAAAAAATCAACTGTTATTTGTTGTTTGGTTGTTGTATTTGTTATTTACTGCTGCAGACCCCCTCTGACCGCTATGTGCCACAGTATCGTATTTGACAGTAGCTGGATTATAAAACGTGCAAAAGCACATTCACGGAAGTACGCCAAGCACGCAGTCACAGCTCATTTCTAGTTTCAGGGAGCAACTTTCTCCGACGCGTGCGACGTTAACTCTCCCTCAGCAGCTGTTGCATTCAGGGCCACGCAGGCGTCACGGAGACGAGACGATCACTGTGTCGTCTTAACGAGGAAAGTAGGTTAAACAGCCTCGCGACTCCAGACTGTCGGGGGGGACACAGGAGGTGACAAGGAGGGAGGCAGAAGGAAGGGGAGGAGGTGGAGGGAGGAAGGAGGAGGGGAGGAGAGATGGAGGAAAAGAAAAGAAAGGAAGGAAGGAAGGAAGGAAAGAAGGAAGGAGGGTGAGATAAGAGGAAGAGAGGAGGAGGCAGAAGGTGGGGGGGGGCTCTATTGTGGGGGGGTAATCAATGACAGCGGCAGAAGGCGTTGCTGGGAAGATTTATTTTGAATTTGTTATTATTAACACATTAATTATTTAAATTATTATATCACAATGTTAATATTTGTTTGTATTTCATATTTGTACATATTCACCTACTCTTTAAAATAATCAGATTACTTTTAGCCTTCGATCTTTTCTTTTTATTTCACATTTTTCTTTTAATATAAAATATTTTCAGCTTCATTAAATTCATCATTTTATATATAATATATAATACAATATTTTATATTTTATATCTAATTTCACTTTAATTAATTATTCTGTTTAATAATTATTGAATTTATCATTTGTTAAATAACACTGGGGAACACAGTTTTTGTTGAGTTAGGTCTGACAGCTGTCTTTAACTAAAACTGATCTCAGTTTTTCTCTAGCACGTCAAGTTTTTGAACTATAGGATCCCCGTTTTCTTAAAACATATGAAAAATACTGTACTTAACAGATATGTGCTTGTTTTATAAAGATGTTCAAATATTGACATACAATGAAATATGAAAGAAACAGCATGACTGCAATGTTTAACAGTATTATGTGTTTACAAAGGATATGGCTACTGTAATTATAATTGTGTGCAAGTAGTTAAGGTCAAAATGTCCGTTTATAGCTCTTTCTGGAGTGTTCAACTTGAGGACTATCGTGTTTGATGCTCCAACAATAGTCAGCCATCATATGTACACTACTACTACTACAGCTACAGCTAATCAGTGGAGTTCTGCTTATCTGGAGGGTGAGCTGTGGAGAAAAAACCTGACGTGCTAGAAAAAAACTGGCTGCAGTTTTGGAATCAGCATGACAGTTTTAGTTTTCATCAGCATAAAAATCTGACTCAGCAGAAATCTTTTTCAAATTGTTCCCCAGTGTCATCACACACACACACACACACACACACACACACACCGTACCTTGACGTGATGCCCCTCCATGTAGTGTGTTGCATCTCTGAAGAGACGATACATGACGAAACCCTGAGGGTCGATGCTGTCAATCAGAGGGTACGCCGTCTGGACACACACGGACACACATGCACGCACATATATACGCACGCACACGCACACAGAGTTATTATGAGTTAAACCTCTTCAGGAGAACATCAGTGAGGAAACAATGTGTTTGTGTTTGTTTGTGTGTTTGTGGCCCTCAGACGACTGTAAACAAGCGTAAACACACAAAGACTGACACCCTGTTTGCATCTGAAGGGGCGGGGCCGGGCTGAGACGTAAACACGTAAACAATCAACTGTTTGTCACAAACACACAAACATTCAACATTTTAAATGAAGCAAACAAACCAGATTCAGCGAGCTCGTCAGAGACATTACCAAGCTCTGATCAGCTCCTTGAGTTAGCTAAGATAAGCTAAGCTAAGCTAAGCTAAGCGGCTGCAGGTGCAGTCAGCTTAACGATCATTAATCAGATAAAAACGATGATTATGACGCGTCAGCTCCGCTGTGAAGGTCATGAATCCAGCGCACCCTCAGCTGCATGATTAGCATGGTTAGCATGATTAGCATCTATCTGTGCATCTCTCTACGGCTGCCTGTAGCAGCCAAAAAGGACTCAGAGTAAATATTTACAACATCCCACACATCAAAGTTTATTTGTATTAGTTTGTCCTAATTAAACTTCTCACAGTAACGAGAGGCGGAGCCTGAGCAGAGCCTGGGGTCTTCACATCCAACGACACATCATCATGATATTTAACAGATGTTGAATTTAAAGGAAATCCACAGTGTCTGCCTGATGTTTGTCGCCCGTTTCCATAGAAACCAATTCAATTCCTCTGATTAACAGTGTGACTGGGATCAGTTTGAGCTGCTTCATTCAGCCAATCACAGATCAGATCAGTGTGACGGTGAAACCTCTGAGGGCTTATAGGCTGATAAACACCACGGTGTGTTTGTGTGTGTGTGTGTGTGTGTGTGTGTGTGTGTGTGTGTGTGTGTGTGTGTCTGTCTGTCTCACCATGCCAGTCTCTGCAGTGAAGATGACGATCTCATAGAGCGGAGCGAGCTGCTGGAACAGGTAGTCGATGCCCGGACGCTTCTTAAACCTCCAACCTGTCGACAACTGAGACAACAAACAAACAAACAAATAAATAAACAAACAAACTCAGTTTGCTCCAGTTTGGGTGTTTCCCTGAGTTTTATGTTAATAAGTCAATAGTTTTATGTTAATAAGTGATTTCACCGTCACACTGTCAACATTTGCACATTTTAGACTTTTATTTTGAAAATTGCGACTCAAACTACAGCTTCACGCAGTTCGAGCTGCGATCAGCTGATTTACTGTGATGCTGCTGCAGGATCGGCCGCCTGAGGCGTGAAAAGTAGTCGGATTAGCTGAGATCGAACAGATTACAGACGCTGGTCGCAGGACGAGATGTGCGGCTCTTCACCCTGAACTCCCAGTCTGTTCCCTCACAGTTTGACTCCACTCAGCTGGTTTTAACGTCACCTGAGCTCGTTCAGCTCAGACGTCACTTCCTGTTTGCTGCAGCTCGAACGCAGCTAAAGTGCCCAACACACAGGAACGTGTTGGACAAGCGGCTTTAAACCTGTTTCTGGCCCAAAGCTGCAGAGTTCCACACGTTCTCCAGCTGAAACCACCTCTGACTCCAAACAGGAAGCGTCTGGTCGTGTTTCAGACTGACACCAGGACAGAAGCTGCTGCAGCAACTGAGTCAGAAAATATTCAAATTTGGCACAAAATCAAAACTTTACTGGTGATTTTGGTGCAACTGGATCAGATTTTATGGAGACAACACTTCCTGGTTTCCTCCGGAGCTCTGCAGGAGACGCTGCTCACTGTGGCTAACCGTTAGCTTGTTAGCTAGTAGCCGTGTGTCCTGTGTGTGGATTATAAAATATATTAAAATTATAAGTTATTAATGAAGTAAAGATATTGTTGATTTACTTCATGAATAACTTATAATTTTAATATATTTTCTGATGAGCTTCCTGTCACTTTCTGCTCATTTCCTGTTTTAACTCTTCTTCCATTTAACGCTGATTAAAACTTTTCCTCTTGAACCTGGAAACAGTTTTGTGTTTGTGTTTGTTCTCAGGTCAGTCCGATCACCTGCAGCTGTGATTACAGCCATAAAGAGCTGCTGACAGTTGTAGCAGTTACTCTGTGTGTGTGTGTGTGTGTGTGTGTGACAGGAAGTGAGGTTAAAGTGGCGAGGCAGGTGCTGCTGCTTCTGTGTGTTTTACCCGACGGCCAGGTGTCGAGTTACGGCGGCTGCACACCTGTCAGGTATGTGGACAGAGAGAGAGAGTGTGTGTGTGTGTGTGTGTCTTAAAAAGGGGGAGTGCTTCAGCAGCAAACAAGACAAGTTGACAGGTGGTGACACACACACACACACACACACACACACACACACACCTGTCCCATCAAACCTCTGTCATCACGTCTGTAACGGTCTCTGCTGCCGTTTGTCCCATGATGCACCTGTGCTGTTGTTTTGTTGACATCACTACCTGACGATGTTTGAGCGTCTCATGCAGCCGCGTGGCGCTCTCACTCTGATCGACAGTTTGTCGACGCTCAGACAGAGCAGCTGGTTAGCTACACGGCTAAACGTCTGATTCAGGTGACGCAGCTCAGCTGTTGTATGACTGACTGACTGACTGACTGACTGACTGATTGTAGGACTGGATCAGGCAGCTGAGCAGACAGTTTGAAGGTGTGTGTTGATCTGCAGCACGACACTGCAGGTTTTTAAACACGTAAACATGCTAAAAAGTGATGAATTTGACTTCCTGTGTTTTTCCTGGTGCGTTCGTTGTCACGACAACGCCGTAACTGAGTGTCACAGCAGACAGCAGCATGCCAACATGGCCGCCCTGCTGACGCTGCATCCTGCAGGACAGGAAGTCCAGACTCAGCCGTTGTTCCACAGAATGTAAACGGCAGTGATGCTCCTGGTTAATCAGCTGTTTACACGCCAACGTCTACCCGGGTGTTTGTGTTTACATCACTGCTGATCGGAGCTGCTGCAGAGTCATGTGACCCGGGTCTGAACCCTGACTGTGAAACAAGCTTTTCTCAGCATCGTCAGCTCGTTTCAGACCCGACTTGTTAAAACCTGAATCTATATAAAAACTGAAATTTCTCACATTTCAGTAAATATGTAAAATCTGATTTTACGTAAAACATTCTGGATTTTTCTGCACGAAGCAGGGAGACGCTGGTGGACCCGCGCTGGACTTTCATTTCCAGATTTACAGGACTGGGGGGAGACGTACCGACCACTCCGGGTGCAGCAGGACATCGGTGAGCTCCAGCACCAGCGTGTATGGAGGCTGGTAGTACGGCTCCCTCAGAGGGTCGGGCAGCAGCTTCGGGCTCGTTGGCTCAATGATCATCTGGCCGTGACATCATCATCAAGAGACCAACAGAGAGAGAGAAAGAGAGAGAGAGACAGCAGGTAACAGTGAGGCCAGGGGGCTGGGAAAATCCCGCCTTTAACATCAACACGCCACCGAACAGACACTGGACGTTATTCTGTTGAAATCATCAGCTTCTGCTCAGAAGCAGCTGAAAAGCCCGAACAGGAAGACGGGATGTGCCCGCGCCCAGATATGAGCCCAGAAATGACTTCAGCCTGAGTTTTTACAAAGAGGAAAACCCCCAAAGCATGATGGGAGCGGGCTGCGAGTATGGTGCAACACACATGGTTTCCTCTTACTGTCAGCTACAGGATGAAACAGGAGAGACAAGAGCGAAAGTGAAAGTGAGAAGCAGCCGAGAGAGAAGCAACGGCAGGAAGAGGCTGAAGAACGAGGCTCAAACAAACGCCTGCGTCACAGTTTGGAGCTTTTCAGCCTAAAAAGGCCAAAAAACTATAAAATGATTCATCTGCTTCGTTTCTTGTGCTTCATGCTGCATTATTTCACTTTTTCTGTCATTAAATCATTAAAACTCAGTTCTTTGTGTAAAAACTAAATACAGAAACTCTGAGTCACTTTGGGAATATTTCCTTTTTTGGACATTTGGTGACACACAAAGCTGCAAAAACGGCTCCATTTCAACACGACGCCCCTGTTTGTTCAGTAAACAGGTGGAAGTGTCTCTCATCAGCCTCCAGAACAGAAAAATGTGCATTTCTCATTAATTTTCGAGCTGATTAAGTCAAATTTTAAGGCTGTAATTGTAAAACATCAGGCCCTGAAGCCGAAACGCAGACCTGCAGCTTGTTTCATGGTTTTATGTTTGGCCCAGGTTTGATTTGACGACAGCGAAGCGCACGGAGGCTTGAAGCTGAAGGTCAGGTGTGTGCGTCCGCTCACCTGTCTGTAGTCCTTGAAGTATTTATAAGTTCTTCTTAACTGTTGGACAACGGCAGGATCTGAGGGAGAGAGGGACACACAGCGTTCGACTGAATTCAGACAGAAAAAGTGTAAAAACCACCGAAAAGTCACTGAAAATCAATCAAAGGAAGTAAAATCAGGCTCAAAACGATGAGTTCAACAGTGAAACGACGCTCAAACACCCGCCATCACTAACAGCCAATCACAGCAGCTCAGCGAGTGAGTGACGAAGCGCTCTGCACTTCTCATGCTTTCATGATGAAAGTGCCCAACACACAGGAACGTGTTGGACAAGCGGCTTTAAACCTGTTTCTGGCCCAAAGCTGCAGAGTTCCACACGTTCTCCAGCTGAAACCACCTCGGACTCCAAACAGGAAGCTAACGTTAGCTTGTTAGCTAGCAGCCGTGTGGATTATAAAATATATTAAAATTATAAGTTATTAAATCAACAAGAATTGAAGCATAAGAGCAGGTTTGGTTGTTTGTTTGTTTGTTTTGTTTTAACTTGATACAAAACTTTATTAAAACCTACAGTGACACTGCAGCAAAGCCGGTGGGATCTGATTGGCTGAGCTGAGCACAGGTACGATCAGCGCAGGGATGGGAGGAGTCAGCTGGTTTGGATCAATGAGGCAGAGACTCGACCGGCTGATGACGGCGCCGATAAGCCGGCGAGCTGCATCCTGCCAATAAACGCCCCCAGCTGTCAGCGCACTAATGACTAATAATAATAAAGACTCTGTTTCCCATGGGGCCATGGGCTCATGACTGCAAATGAGAGCACAATCACATCACACACACACACACAAACACACACACCTCTCTCTGGACGTCCAGCTCGCTCTCTAAACACACACACACGCTGATGCTAGCACGCTCTGGTCCCAGGGGACTCAATACCCCAGAGTTCATAGCAGCGTGCTGAAGCAGGAAGCAGAAGCCATCTGCCACAGTCCTGCTGTGATGACGCGCTGATGCTTTCACCCACGTGTGTGTGTGTGTGTGTGTGTGTGTGTGTGTGTGTGTGTGTGTGTGTGTGTTTTCTGTCTGATCTGATTTTACTGAAACGTTCCTGTCCCGTGTGACGTGAACACGGCGGCGATGTGAACCTGCAGCGGCGGGACCGACGACAGCTGGTTATTAAACATGTAAACAGGCGACTGACAAGTTTCACTTCCTGTGTTTTTCCTGATGCTTCAATGTCACGACAGCGCCGTAACCGAGTGTTACAGCAGACGGCAACGCGCCAACATGGCCGCTGCATCCTGTGGGTTTGAGTCCTGATTGGACACGTTCAGACTGAGGCCAGGTGTTGGAGGACGTGTTGAGGTTTGAGGTTTACTTGCTCATCAAACATACACACACACACACACACACACACACACACACACACACACACACACACACACACACACGTGCTCACAGCGTGGATGTTGATTAACTTCTCTCCTGGGAACTCAAACACACACTATAATAGGAGTGTGTGTGTGTGTGTGTGTGTGCGTGCGTGTGGTATGCAGTGTATGCTGATGATGTCAGCCTGGTCAGTGTGTGTGTGTGGGTGTGTGTGTGTGTGTGTGTGTTGGGGGGGGCTCAGGATTAAAGCAGGCTTTTATTATGTTAATTAAAGGGGTGTGTGTGTGTGAGTGAGTGAGAGAGAGACGGAGGAGTGGAGGTGATGTCTTGGGGCTGATGGGTGGATGCAGGGGCTGAGCAGGAGGATGGTGATGGAGAGGAGGTGGAGTGTTGGTGATGGTGTCAGCTTCCAGCACTGAGCGCAGGAAGGTCAGATTTCCAGCGGTCAGGGAGGAGCAGGAGGAGGAGGGAGGAAAACAAGTTGACAAAAGGGAGAAAAGGAATGAAGGAAGGAAGGAAGGAAGGAAGGAGGGAGGAGGGGTGAAGAAAATAAGGAGAGGAAGGATGAAGAGAAGAGAAGAAGAAAGAGGTGGAAGGACAAACAGAGAGAGACGTTAGGAGGCAAGGAGGGGAGGAAACGAGGAGAGAGGGAGGGGATGGGGAGGAAAGGAAAGAAGGGAAGATAGTAGGAAGGAGGCAAAGATGGAGGTGTGGAGAGATGGATGGATGGAGGGGCCTCCAACCTCAACAAAGGCTGCGGTCAGGCTCAGCATCTGCTTCACAACACCCCACGTCCACCTCCTCCTCCTCCTCCTGTTTTTCAGAATAAAACTTCCTGTTTGAGCTCTGAAGCTCCAGGGTGGAGAAACACCACCTGCCTGTGAAGCTCCAGACGTTCATTGGATCAGATCAGCACGTTGTGTCCGTCCCACTCATCATATTAAATGTTTGAGTGTTTTCAGACACGTTTCACTTCCTGTGTGTTTCCTGGTGCCTTCACAGGGAAGGCCTCCACGATTAATGTTCTTATAGAGTTTAAAACGTTTTTTTTCTCAGGCTGGATCTCAGAAATACAGTTTTTGTCATTAATATTTGACATTTTATATAATAAATAAATATAAAACGCATGAAAACACTGGATGAGTCTGTTCGATCCGTATCTGATCTATTACCATCCCGCTGAGGCTGCACTGTCTGCCAAGATCAAAGGGTCATTATGTCACGAGTGTGTGTGTGTGTGTGTGTGTGGAGGAGGTGTCACATTTCCTGGTTGCCTCGGTAACCGACGCTCCTCCGCATCACGTGCACGAAGGCCGTCACTTGGCATGCAAACAGAGTCTGTAGCCAAACACGTCCCACAAGACCCATCCACCCGCCCATCCACGCCTCTGCTCACTGTCTGCTGCTCCCGGAGGAGGAGGAGGAGGAGGAGCGGCAATCATCCTCCTTTGCTCCCCGAGGGACCGTGAACTTTTACCCCAGTCCCTAAACTCATCAGGGAATATTTGCCCCGAGGTCCCTAAGAGGTCCCCGGGGTCATGATCGGCCGTCATCACACTGAAGAGGGCTGATGGGAAAAGTGCAGATCCAATAACATTTATCACCGTTCAGTGAAAATCAATGGGCGGTGATGTCACGGTCATGTGACCACTGCACTGCATTTTTCTGGACGACTGTGTTTCGCTCTGCGCTGACTGAACGTCCACGTGTGAAACTCAGCTGACAACATGATCCTGCATCTAACGACTAAAAATCAGTAACTTCACAATAAAAGCCTCAGTTACCTTCAAAGGTTTCACTGTAAAATGATTAAATGAAGGTTTGTACGAAAAGAGGTGAATCTGTCAATCAATTTGTCAATAAATGACATTATGACATTATCATTTAATTTGAAAACGAAGAATAAAAATGTCCTTTAGTGTCGTCTGCGTCGGAATATATTCAGTCCGTCGTCGTGTAAAACACAAGAAGTGTTAAAACAAGAAGAGAAGCTGGAGCTGTAATCACATCATTCTGTGTTTGCAGTATAATAAACAGCTGTTAATTGTAGTTTTTAATCACTCAAACAGCAGGAACTGGGGCATCTGTTAGGGACTACTTTCAGTGGCGGATGAATATATACGCTGCTTCAGTGTGTGCGACTGAATTTGGCTGGTTGTGTTGATTTCGCAGCTGTTTTACTGATAAACACACGAGTAAATCACCTGACTGTTCACAGACTGTTTTCATGTAAGACGAGTGCACCGCGCTGTCTGGTCACAGCTCATCTGAAGGCGGAGGGACAGGCGCCGTGTCACGATGATGTCAGTGATGCACATTTACAGTTTAAAGTGGTTAAATGAGAGAAAGTGTGTGTGTGTGTGTGTGTGTGTGCGACAGCTGTGAGCGTCACATCAGGTCGATCTGCCGGGACTAAACGAATCCTGATCGCCTGCTGATACCAATAATCCTTTCGTCAATACCTCAGCCCGGCCTGCACCCACATCCCTCTGTTCATCAGCTCATACCTCCACCCATCAGCACCTCCATCAGCACCTCCATCAGCACCTCCATCAGCACCTCCATCAGCCCGTCCAGACAGATAGAGACAGACAGGGAGGAGGAACAGGGAGGGAGGCAGTAATAAAGTTACAGACACAGAGCAGGAGGAGGAGGAGGATGGGGGTGGAGGAGGAGGAAGAGGAGGAGCAGGAAGAGGAGGAGGAGGGGCTGGAGGAGGAGGAAGAGGAGAGGAGCAGGAGGAGCAGGCGAAGCTGGAGCAGGAGGAGCAGGGAGTTTGTGTAGGCAGATGAGGACAAAGTGGACCTCAGGGAGCAGTTTATGATGGATGGATGGAGGAGGGAGGACACACAGACAGACACACACAGACACACACACACAGAGGCGCTCAGAGAGAGTTATTGATGGGGTGATTATTGGCAGCTGAAGGTGATCAGAACTCGTTAATGCGGCTGAGAATCAGCCTTTTGATGATTGCCGGCAGCTGATTGGCTGCATCGACCGTTCTGTTGTTTCATCGCCTGCAGCTCGACCAATTGATTTCAGTTTTGTGTCCTGTGTCCTGAACCAGTCGGACTAGTCTGCGTCTTATTGGCCAGTTCAGCTCGTCCAGCCTGAGACAGATCAGACTGATTGGCTGTTGGCCTCTTCGTCTCAGCTGATCAGGTGATGTTGCTGTTTGTTGACTGCTTGTTTGTTTGTTTGCATATCTTCCTTTTTATCCCTGTTGTTGATGGTGAGCATGGCCCAACAGCCTGTCAGGCTGGTGCAGACCCCGGTGCAGACTGGTTGGTGTTTGCATGATTACAAATGGGTTTTTCTGGCCTCAGATCAGTGATGCCTGATGAGCAGATGAGCAGAAAGTGTTGACCTCGCTGTGACTAATAAAGTTTTCCAGGGCGTTCTGAGGAGTTTTGCTGGTTTTGGGGAGTTTCCAGGTTTTTACATCATTACTTTGCTGTTTAGTCGCTGCAGCATGGTATAAGATACAGCTTAAAGCTACATCTCTTCTTCTCTGGATGAAATAACCTGAAGAGTGTGTGTGTGTGTGTGTGTGTGTGTGTGTGTGTGTGTGTGTGTGTGTGTGTGTGTGTGAGAGAGAGCACAGACAGGCAGTTTGAGGTGGATGAGTGATGGGACAGGGGCATATGGATGGTTGGTAGCAGTTGGCGGTGCCACCGAGGCTCTGTGGACAGATCCATCATCCAAACAAACACACACACACACACACACACACACACACACACACCGCTGCCAGGGTGTCAATAAAACACACATGCTCAGTGGAAGATGGAGGAGGACTCATCTGGACGGAGGCAGCGTGAATAAAACAACACAGGAAACAAAGAAGCATCTTTGAGCCTCAACCTGCTGCCGCTGCCTCCGACTAACGACTCGCTGCTTCGTTAATTAACCTGCAGCTGATTTTCCTCATTAAGCCGTCAGTCGCTCGGTCTGTCGCCGTCAAAAAACACAGAATGAAAGTTGCTCATTTGAAGTTTTGGCAAAGATTCAAACACAAAAAGCTGGAAATTAAAACAAGATGTGACGGCTTTTGTTCCTCTGCTCATCTGTTTCCGCACAAATCAACTTATTTTTGACTTTAATTACTTAGAAAAAGCCAAAATAAGACTGAAAATCAGTTTTCTCAACAGTTTCCTGGCAACAACAACTCAGGGACAAATAAAAACAATACATAAGATTCATAAATCACAACAAAGACCCCGTTTAAAGTTTAAAAAGGATCCTTACAGCCAAAACAAGAACTGGCTAAACCCTGAAATACTATGAGAACAAGCTGGAGCAACATACACACACACACACACACACACACACACACACACACACACAGCAGATCAGTGTGTTCACACTCACCTCTGTCGAACTCGTCTGGAATCTGTCAGAGACACAAAGATGAGGAAAAGCATTAAAATCTGTATAAACGACAGCTGGCTGCTAATCAATCAATCAATCAATCAATAAACCAATCAATCAGTGTTTCGTGTTGACCGCAAACGTGTCAGCGACACACCAGAACCAATCAGCTCGTGCGATGTGACGAATCAGAGTTTACAGACAACAAATCGACTGAGAAGGTTAAACAGACGCACGAGGTTCATAAAACAGGAAAACAATCAATACCGATCAGATGGATGGATCACGAAGATCAATAACTGCAGCCTTAATGAACAAAGTCAGCCCCGGCTGCACAGCAGGAGCAGCTCAGCGCTCTGGTGTACGACTCCACCTGGTGGCCCTGAAGCAAACCTGCAGCCTGAGTCACAGCGCGTCAGGATGACGAGTCGACACTTCGTCAGGCGGCGTTTCTGTTTTTAATTCAGTGAAATCCGACAAAACAACGAATCAGACATTACAAACAGAACTGCTGGAGCAGAACCTCGTTTTTCTTCATGAGCCTGTTTGTTTCTACTGAGTCACTGCCTCAAACCCAGAGAGTCAGACTAAACCAGCCCTGACAGACCAGTCGTCGCTGCGGCAGATGGAGAAATAGTTTTGAAATGTCCATCAACACAATCGCAAAACTTGCAAAGTTCAAATCCTGAAACGAGCAACGATCAACACCCGAAGCTCTGCACACAAAAGGTTTAAAGTCTTTATCGGGGAGACACACAAACCAGCTTTACAGAGCTGCGTCAGGGATGAAGAGGCTGCACCTGAATGCATCACAAAGCTGTGGAGATGTTGGCAGATGTTGTTTTATTTTAGGCATTAAGAAACATTAAGATTTAGGACTGAGGAACATGTTGAATAGGAAGTTGCACACGGTGGTCGAGCGGTCAGGCCTTTGTCTGTTTGTTTGGTTGTAAAGAAAGAAAGAGTCTGAGGAACTGGTTTGCTGATCAGAACGATCAGAGTGATTTCACATGAGTTCATCGTGTTCAATCAGAGAAGCTGCAGAAAAAGGGTCCGACTGCAGAAGAACAGGAAAATCCAGAGAAAAGCCGCTCAGAGGCTTTAAGCTGTTCTTCGGCATTAGATCGAACTGCTTAAAGCTCTTCGCAGCGACATGACGGATGGAGCCGAGGTCAGTATCAGAGAAAACCAGATGCTAATGTGTGCAGGAGGGGGTGGTGTGAACTGCTGCGCTGCACAGAGGTGTAAAAGAGGCCATTAAAGCGTCGTCGACACCTTGGTACGACTGCAGAGCTGCAGCCTGGGAGAGCCGGAGGAGGGGGCAGGTTCCCACGCACCAACATGAGGAGCTTACTGGCTTAAAGTCTATTTTAAAAAGGGACAACAGGCGTAAACGGACACAAAGGACTTTAAATCTGTGCAGTTCCAGTTCCAGTACACCGTGTTTTGATCGTCCATCAGCTGAATCACTGATCATATCACTTAGTTGGACCTCCATCCACTTCAACACCAATGGCAGCAAGCAATCACACAAGGTCCAACATCCAGGAGCACCTTCAGGGTCCAAAGTGCTGCCAAAGGACGTTTAAACATGGACACGAGGACCTGGAGGTCGAACAGTAGCCAGCGGCAGCTTTGCAGGCTCTCAGGCTGCTGGACAACAGCGTTACAGAGAAAAGCATGAATTTAATATTTAGTCATTTCATTTGTTTATCGTTTGCATTGAGCACAGTCACTTGTTTTCCCTCATGTTGACTGGAACAAACAGCTAGAGTGAAGTCAGGCGCTGCTGATAAACAGCCATGTGAGCTGGATGCTCAGGGCTGTTACAGGGTTTTATGTCCAGTGTGGACATGTTGAACACACCGAGGAGACGAGAGGTCATGTCCAAAAGTCAACGTTGACTTGTTTTTAGTCTTTTTTACATTATTATTTTAATTTTTTGTGATTTTATTCAGTTTGTTTAAGTTTAAATAAAACCCAGCAGGATTAGGACGTTAACATATTTTGGGTTCAAACAATAAGCTGGATGCAAACAGTGGCGTCCTGGGTCGGTTTAAGTGTAAAGACACACAAATTATAACATCAGGCCATCAGATCAAACACAACGAGTCCAGCAGGAGCTACACATCTGGCTGCAACACGTCTGCACTTTTCAGAAGACACGAAGAAGAACTGACGTCCTGTCTGACCACTGAGGGACAGAAGAAAGCTAGAAGGTTCGGTCTCTGCTGAGTGAAATGTGTCTCAGCTGCAGTGGAGACAAAGGACCGTATGAACATACAGGACAGTGACTGTGTAACTTCCTGAGATCCAAACATGTTGGTGAAAACCTGTTTCTGTGACTGAATGTGATCATCTGTGTCCTACAAATGCTTCATATTTAGCTCTGACACAGTTTAAACCAGTTTAACCAGAACTTAAACCAGTTTAATTTCTCTTCTTTCCCCTCAGACACATCTCGGCTCCTTTGCTGGAAACCAAAGTTTACTTTTACCCGTTTAAAGTCAGCCAAACACTTCTCATCCGGACCAGGAAGAAACATGATACTGAGTTGTTGCCTTCACTGCCAGACACAGATGTTTTACTCTTAGTCTATCAAATATTTGAATATACCCGTAATAAACTGACAGGATTTGCATAAAAACGTGTTAGAGCTAACTGATCATTTAATCGATCAACAGCTTCTCAAATAGGAGAACTGGCTGTTTTCTCTTTTCAACTACTATGAAATAAAATCCTTTAAAGACTAAAAATGCACACGTAAGCACTGAAGTTCATCTAATTAAATCTCCTCTGATCGTGTCCAGCTGATTCCCTCAATCCATCCTGATTTCCCATCCTTCCACCTCAACCCCACAGAGGAGAAGTCTGAATACAATTAAAGAAGCAGGGCTGATGGGAAGTGTGTCCTTTGAAGAACGTCTTCCCACAGTTTGACCTCCTACAGCTGGGGCATGTTCCCCCGCGAGGGCGAGGAGATGGGGAGGTGGGAGAAGTGTGCCTCGGCTTTGAAGTGGCTCAGTCTGCCTGTTGGCCAGACAGGATACAGCCAGAGGGTTTATAACGTGTGAGGACAGGAAGGAAAGGACCTTTGTAATACAGCACGGAGGAGAGGACCAGACCGCGTTCCCACATCTTCACAAAGCTTCAGAGGATTTTAAAAACAAGCCATTTCACAGCAAATCATCCTGAAACACATCGTTTTCCTTATAAAGCAAAATGATGTCGGAGAAGGTCCAGAAGGCATGAAACTGCTACTGTGACTTCATGCAAATAAACAATGCAGCACAGCAGCTGCAAACTGCAACTGAAGGCATCTCCGAGAGCTTTAGAGTCACTTTTCTTTCCAGTTGGTTGGTTAAATTACATTTAAATGCAGGTGTATGAGCCATATTCATGAAGATTCAGGGTCCCAAATTATTATGGTCACCTGGCGTATTTACTTTTACATGCCAGTGGGTGTCGCTGTTCTGTCACCAAGAGCACAGGGATTTAGGTAGGTTACCTCACCTTGTTGGGCGCGTTTGACCCCGGAAGGGCATACGGTTCTTGACCGCTATGGCGGCCGTTTTGAGTTTCTTTGTTCTTGGAAGATGCCAGTAGTACGTATTCACCGTGTAAATCAAGAAAATAAATGGACTGTATACCACAGTCGAGACGAGCCGCAGACTCTTTCATGTAGCAACACAAGCAGACGGTAAGGTGCCAGTAGCGCGTCATCCAGGTCGCTCCTGGGAGTCAAACACCTTGGTAGCTTGGTATCAGAGCAAGCTACAACAGCAGGTATAATTTAATGTTAATTCCTGGTAGCAGCGGTGGTTCAACAAAGCCTCGCAGCCTTGAAATGCATCCAACCCCAGTAGATACATGGGTTTACCTGTTCACATAACATGGGTTTGATGACTGCTGGCTGATCATGACCTCCAGGGCCTGTCAAGTCCATTTTATTAATATAGGATATTTGAAAACAACCGGTGTACCACCGCGTCGACCCAGTAATCTCAGAACAAGACCTAAAATACAAACCTGAAAACTAGCAACTGATTAAAACACTGAACGAGGACGTCAGATGAGTTACATAAGGACAAACAGCCTCAGACTGAAGTAAAGTCATCAGTACGTCCACTTAGTTTCAATTTAACTGTCATTTAGTTTAATTTGTAAAGGTTTCTTAGAGGAGGGTGTAACTTGTGTAAAACTGGGTGTCGTCTGCATAAAGGCGTTGTACAGTATTGTATTTATTAAAGAACGAGCCAAAGCAGAAGCTCGTTGAGACAAGGTGAGAATGAAAGAGGCCTGAAACTGTGACGCCACATCCTCACATCCTCAGCAGTTTCCTCACGGAGGAGGTGAAACACTTTGTGTGACTTTGTGTTAGAAAAGATAATCACAGTCGATCAAATGCCGAGTACATTATTCTTTAAAAGTTGCAACAAAAAGGTAGTTTGTGTGTTTTGATTGTGTTACTAAAGCCTAACGGAGGGATCATCATCTTCACTGAAGACCAGCGGAGCTGCAGCCGGAGAGTTGTTGGTATTTTTGTTTCTGGATTAATCAAAAAGGTGTTTCTCAGCCGTTCTCTGACCCTAAACAACTCCTGAAATGATCTGTGGATTCATCAGTTGACAGAAAATAAATCAGGAACAAATATCAATAAAAACAATAAACGATTTAAATCAATGTCTCATCATTTAGTTTGGTTTCTTTTTGCAAAAGTCTCCAATAAGATAACATTCGGGATATCTGGAGATCTAAACTTGGACCAGTTTCACCATGTTTTGACCCTTTTAATGAAGGAAATAATCAGCTGATTTAACAAAAATGCAATAAATCATGAACTTTGACTCCTGTGCTCCACTAATCGATTAGCTGACCTCTGGTTTCATGAGAAGTTTGTTCAAAACTCGTTTATTAACCAACAAGGTCTTTTCACTGTGACTCATTAACACTTAATAACACCCTGCGCCTTTGAAGTGAACTCAATTTCCCAGACTCACAAACGGCGGCGGCACACGCCACATGTCACGGTCCCGCTTAGTAAATGTCAGAGACGCTAAAGAGCCCGAGGATGACGACGAGGTGACGTAAGTGTGCCTTCTGAGGGATCTGACGAGCGGCACAAGACGAGAAGTGAGAAGTGTGTCGTCTGATGCAGCCGACAGGATGTCCAGGGTGAGATAAGTGTGCTCTTTGAAGGAAGCAATCCTGTCCGGGCTGTAAGGAAGTGAGCGGAGACAAAAGACATCATCTTTCCCGCGTCCTCGCCTCGTCAGGCTGCACAGCTGCCATCATTTGGCCACAAAACTCAAACAATCAAACCAGATTTGAGTGTTTTCTGATGATTTCAGTCATCACTGATGCTGAAATCATTGGGCTCTTACAATGAAGTAACCTCAGTGATCACAACATGAGTGTGAGTCTTATTTTCAGGTGGGAGCACTGAGAAGTTATGCAGCAGAGAAGTTTCAGTTTGAGGCAGTGCTTCCATGACTCAATGTGCTTCCATGACTCAATGTGCTTCCATGACTCAATGTGCTTCCATGACTCTCCATCCTTTCTTCTCGTGCCGACGGCTTCAAAGTCCCCAGGATAAAGACCTGCTAGCAGGAAGCCATCCTGACATGTTTGTCGCCAACAAAAGGATCCTAAGGTGAGAGAAGTGTGCCCTTTGAAGTGCCTCGCATTCCCAGACCGACACCTCCGGCAGCAGATCCTGTCTGAGAGCCGGGACCTCGGGTCCGCCAGCCTCTGAACGCGGGAATCAAATGTAAGCGAGGCGATCCTAAAACAGGTCAACTCGCTATGATTCAAACCACGTCTGTCAACAAGCATGAAGATGAAGACCTTAAGGTGTGGCTGAAAGGTCCAAAAGGTGTACTGAAGGTCCCACTGCTCCCACTGAAAACATACAAGCTTTTTAATGAGCTTAAAGTCACTGATTAAGGCTTCAATTAACAAATCAGATCATTTACATGAAAAGTCTGTGTTGAGCTGGTCACACTGATGGTGAGTCACATATGGACCTGAATCACAAACCTTCCCTCTGAGGGTTTAACAGACTGCAGAGCGCGCAACTTTACAGCACAGCTGAGTGCCTCAGAGGGTAATTACCACCTTAACTGTCAACCATTCTCACCTGTTTGAGCGGGACTGATCTAACGCGCTCGTTACATGCGGCCCTTTAACGAGCATCCAACAAACGCATTTTACTATGTGTTGATTTTGTAACTTTCAGGACAAACGAATCTTTATTGCAACGTGGATTTTTTTGCATTTTGACAAGAAAAATCATGTTTTTTCTGTTGAGCGTCGACAAATATCATCTGAAACTGAGGCAGCGGAGGTGCAGAAGCATTGAAGCATGTAGATTTACCTAAATACAACCTGTTCACGACGGGAAATCACAGCTTGTGATGTTTAAAACAGGGTGTCAATGCACTGGTCTCTGTCTTTGCTGGTTTCCATGTTTAAATCGATGATCCAGCTGACTGCAGCAGCAGGCTGAGTGAGCTCTGGGATACGAGCCGGTGGTTCACGGCGGGACTGGAAGTGATGCTCGTTGACGTGTGGAGGCGGGTTAACTGGGCTCTTTGATGTCTCTGACTTTCCCAAACTCATAGCTCAGGCGGAAACGACGTCTCAACTACCTGCCGAGTGTGCTGCCTCCTCCGCTCCTGCACAACCAGGAGCAAAAGGCGGCCGGCGAAGGCGCCATAAGTGTGCTCCTTCCTCTCCCACGCCTTCGCCTCCATCGTCTGTCCACAGCTCGCACCTTTGTCAGACACATGCCACAGCCGCCTGTGATGTGTGGCCTTTACAACAGGAAGAGGATCTCCTGCCTGCACGCCGAGCTAAACGTCACCGCCACCTCACATCAAAGGGAAGCTGAAATTCACAGCAGCATGCTGAAGTGTGCCGACTCAAACCGCTGCATGGCCGCCTGAGCAGCCGCCTGAGCAGACGTCTGAGCGCGTCTCTGCCTGAGAGGACTGAAGCTTTGAAGGCAGCCGCTGACAGCTGCTGTCAGGACACGTGTGATGTGTGCGTGACGACAAAACTCACCAAGTTCCCCTGTTCGTCCACTGAATTGGTGCCTAAAAAGAAAAGAAAAAGAAAGTTTATCACCTGAAAACACAATAAAACACTAATAATCAGGGTTTAGACACAGGTTCAGGCTTTATCATTTGTCTGCAGATCAGTCTGCAGACTCTACAACTCCAGTAATGACAGCTGTCGTCAAACATCTGCCTCAGAAAACAACAGATCTCGTTCACATTCTGCTTCAGATTTTAGCAAAGATGAAGTTTCTGATGAAGAACAAACATCTGAGTCATTAACTACAGCTTCTGAATCAGTGTCATCAGGCAGATGTTGGATTAACGAGAGCACACGCTGTGGGACTGACAAAGGAATCTGATCAGAGTCTTAAATCGATGCTGAGATTCGATGAAGAGTTCGGAAACGTCAGATATCTGCAGCAGACGTCACTTTGGGCTCGATGGACATTTTTCACAGTTTATTGGAAAAGTTATAACCTCCATGATTAATATTTCAAATCAACTGTCAACAAATCATCAATAAAGACACAAAAACGAACTGATGTAAGACAACATCTGCTCAGCTTCACTGCAGTTTGATCAAAGATTCCCAAACTCAAACTCAGACTCGCCCGGCAAAGCGTGCAAACATCATCTGCACGTCACCTGAATCTCGTGACGGCGGGGAAACAACATGTTTTACAAACCTATCTGCAGAGAAACCGCACAACAAAAGACGCAGACGTGCACGTTTTCCAGTTATTATCCAGAAAGTGTCGGCCGGGATAATCCGAGCGTCAGAGACAGTGAAATTCCACATTAAGGAGATCATATTCCAGGTCGGTATTCCCAACGAGCAACAGAATTATTCCAACACGATGAAAACAAAAAGACATGGATCCCTCCTCTGTCTCCAGACCAGAGCTGCATCAGCTTCACTGACATCTCAGAAATAAAAAGACAGACGGAGGGAACTCCATCGTGGCTTCATCCCAGAGTGTAAAATAAAGATCCAGAGCATTGAAAACATCAGAGCCGGCTCAACGTTCCCTGGAAATCCCTCCGAGTCGTCCTCTGAAAACCTCCGAAGCTCCGAGCCGTTTCTGAAAACTCTCCTGGATTTTCTACCTGACGGATTAAACTCTGACTCCTCTGCAGCTCAGCTCCGGGCTGACAGCTGTTAGCTCCACCCGCCTGTGGGCTGCACCTCTGAGCAGGAAGCTGAGGGCGATAAACCAATCACACCTGGTGTTTACAGCAGCTTCGTCCCCTCTGGTGCAGCGGGAGGGGTGAAACCTCATCCCCGCACACAGACCGAGCTGCAGCTAATGATTCAACTTCAAATCAACCGTTTCCTCATTAATTTAGGAGATAAACGACGATGCTGGTTCAAAGCCTGAGTGGCATCTTCACAAAGCGTTTGCATCAGTAAATGAATCAGAAACTATCTTTTAAAGCAAAAACACTAAATAATCGAACTGTTTCCTGTTTAATGTCTCAGTGCACTCAATCTGTTTGGGTCACTTTGAGAAAACCTGACGGATGTTTTTCACTAATCTCACACCAATTATATTTTGATTAACTGAGAAAATGCAACAGCTGATTGATTATCATCTGTTCAACACCGTGTAGTGCGACCGACAGCCTCAAACCCACTGACATTAAATCTAATATATGCACAGAAACCAATCCGTCACATCTTATCAAAAACATTACCTTCCTGTTGATTATCTTATTGATAAGGTCACTAATCATGTATGTTCCTCAGGCAGACAAAGCATCCTGACATCAAAACCCACTTTTACAGACACAAAACTGCAGTTCTTGAACACATCTCACTGTTATTCCACACTGAATCTGTATAAAACAGTCTGAGGCTGCAGGGAGAAGCTTTGATGAGTTACTCTCATCACTGATAATGTTCTCGTCCAATCGGTCATCTCGGAGCCTCGGACGTCCTGTTTCCAGGTTAAATGAGGAGGTTACAGTCGTGAGCAGGCAGATGAACTGACGGTCGAGTGTCTGCAGCGACTCTTTCATTTGCACAGACTGAATTTTTGAAGCCACCTCCTGCAGATTTCACTCTTTGTTCTATAGTTTTCTGGGTTTGGAGCCGTTTGCGTGGTACGATGGAGCAGACACTCACCGAATATGTAGACCACACCGACCGCTCCGCCCAGTCCCATGATCCCCGCCAGCCGCAGCACCATCTTCTTAGCGTAGGCCGTGTTCTCCTTCTGCTTCTTGTCCTCGGTCTGCTCTCCCTCCTTCTGGCCCTCGCCTCCCTCTGGGGGAGGCTGGCCCTGCAGGAAAACCAAGTAGAAGAGACGGCGCGTCAGATTGGGTCATCACCTCACTGTTGTTGTTAGGACGGAAACCAACAGCTGGTTTAATTAGAGATTAATCAGGTAACGTTTCTTCTGTAAGAGCCGACGCCCTGATAACACCGACAGTGAAAAACCTGCAGGATCGAGCACTTTTTGAAAATCAAATCATTACGGAACAGAGTCATAACGGTCAAGAATGTCCCTGAATGCAGCCTCGGCCAAATGAAAACACATTGCACAACTCTCCTCAAACGCACCGCGTCTTATCACGGTCGACTTTATTGACCAACTGTGAGTTCACATTCAAGGAACTGGACTGTCATTGTGGTCAGAGAGGAGCAGAGAGAGCACGGACGATAGCTGAGCGACTGCAGACAGAGCTGTCAGAACTGCACTGCGCATGAACAACAACAGTAACAATGACGCAAACGTTTCTCCATCCAGCCCTTATATTACTCTATTATTACTATATTATTAAACCAAAACCAGCATCACAGCCGTCTTTAGCTAACAGAAAACACATTAATAACAACTTTAAGACCTTCTCCAGTAAATACAGTCTTTCATCATTAACCTCCAGTTTTCAAAACAAAGCAGAGGGGAATTAGAACTGTGGCTTTTAGCAGCGCCAAAATGCTAAGAAATGAGGACTGAAGCTGCATTTTAAATCCTGTATGAAAGCTTTTAATCAAAAGTTTCTCAAACAAGCAAAACACGAGAAGAACATGAATTTAAAAGTCTGACTGAGCCTGAACGCGTCACTCTGAGGCCAGCACTGATGAAGCAGAGCCTGCTTCCTGTAATAACTCATTAAATTAAAGATGTTTCATTTCTGCTTCAAACTGCTGCGTGAAAACATTATATTTTCTGCATCTCGTTTCTTTGCTGTGCATTCTTTATTATTAGACAGGTAGATGCTCAGACTGTTTGCTCTTATTGCATGTGGGTGGACCAGGTGTGTGTGTGTGTGTGTGTGTGTGTGTGTGTGTCAGCTGCATATAGAGAATAAAAAGGCCCATTCAGATCCAGGACAACCAGGTGAGCACCAGGTAAATCTGCGTGTCTGAACATTTATTTTTCTACCTTTGCTGCATTAATAATAACTACATTTACTAATTATTTCCAGATTTAGCTCTTCAAAATAAAATGTGATGTTGACACTGTGGCTGATTCTTCTTTTTACTCTGAAGCACAGAATCACCTTCAGACATTCAGTCATCTGTGTTTAAGCTAGGCAGCGTGTCAGTGACACATGGCGCTGCTGCAGGTTTGGGTGTCCGGGGGAAGGTTGAGCTGCAGGCGGGGAGGAGAGGGGCGGGGACAGGGGGAGTCTGTTCTGACCTTCAAACCAAACAAACCTTGGCTGTTACTATCACGGTTTATCTATCAGCTCCTGCAGATTAACCGAAGCCTTGTCGGGCACGGTGTGTACGTGTGTGTGTGTGCGAGCACCTGGAACAACCTCAGAACCACAGAGATGAGGCGCAGGTTACAGCAGCAGGTATTAGCTAACGGAGCTAACTACATGCTAAATGTCAGAGCTAGCCAGAATAACAGCAACCACACACACACACACACACACACACACATTAAAGGGGCTATTTTGCTTGGAAATGTACCAAACAGCCCCGGTGATGGCTGTTCGGGTCTGACGCGCACAGGCGTTACACAGAGACATTGAACGCACCACTCGGCTAAGCTAACCTGTTAGCCGCGCTAATCTCAGGTTCATTCACTCACGCAGACTGCGGGATAAACGCAGTGAGGAGTGTAAATCAATCGTTTCTGAAGCTGACGTTCAATGGCCGATTGACACACAGACACAAACACTCGGTGTGTCGGTTGAATATTTGGATGTAAGCTAGCTTTCACGAGTCAGAAATGTCACTTAAGTGGCTCCGATTAAGTTAAAAGGGCAACTCGGACGGGCGGGGTTTAGCGTCGAACATTCGAGTAGCATAGCGCTCGAGCTCCCCGCCAACGTTCTGACACCGGATCTGCTAAACAAATCGAGCGCACACAAGCAGGCTGGCCGCCTCACCTGACTCTGCTGCTGTTGCTGGAGCCTCTCCTGGAGGATAGCCTGAGCCAGACCGCCCGTCGCGCTGCCTGTTCCGTTCTGAGGATTGTCTGTGGACAGTGTCCGGACGATGTCCGCCACGGCCGGGGAAGAGGCACCCGCCACCGCGCTCCTGAGCCTCAGCAGGCCCCGGCTCGCTCGCACACACATGGGGAACAGAGACGTAGCCGACATGTTGGATGGTAGCGCTGACTGCCGGCGAACGTATGTGAAAAGGACAAAAGCGCCCGATTGGCTCGTGCCGGTTTGAGTGGCAGGCGGGAGGCGCGCTCAGTGTAGCGAGAGGCCACATGGAGAGCGAGATAGGCCGACAATAGAGTGTTCTGTCCAATCAGAAGCGAGGAAGAGTCTGACCTTCGATTGCGACACAAAACTGCCATGATGGTTGATGGCAAAATGCCCATGTCCGGTCAATTATATCACCTGTATCAATGGAAAACGGCAGAATTAAACTATTCACTGAAGAAAAAACTTTAAATTTCAATATTAGGCAACTTTAAATATTAAAACAAGACCTAAAATGAAAATTAAAATATGTAAGGATGAAATAATATAATATATTATAAAACAATAACACTGTGCGAGTAATGTATGTAGGTTAACTAACTTCCTGTTCACCCATACAGGATTTTTCCAGCACTCCTGGGTACGTGTTAATTTTTAATCGATTTATATTTTTCACAGAAATATCTATTACAGCCCAGAAAATCCGGATTTATCTTTTATAAATTATTATCTTACAGTCATGCCAAACTATTCTCTCATACCTGTCTCTCTGTGAGTGGCACGTTTTGCAATATTTCCTATTTACACTTGAACACACTGTTCAACGGCAGACACCTTATTTGACTTGTGCACATAAGAATTACCAAGTGATATTGCAAAATGTCATTCATGTTGACTTTCTGAGGTCCTTTTCATATTTTCAGAACATTACTCTCACTTTCATAAAATCAGATGGCCTGTGCTGTGTTGCTGTGTTTATTATACAATTTCATTATTTTATTAATGTTAAATGTAGAAAAAAATGTTAGTTTTGGAGGTGATTATTAACTGATTTTTGTTGTTTTCTGTTTAATTAATTAATTAATTAATTAGAGAGGCCACATGGAATTAATTAATTAATTAATTAAACAAACACGTAACGTTTACAGCTGCGTGTCTGTGAACAGTTCCACTCTACGTTTCTCCCTTTTGCTTTCCAAGACGAGGCGACATCAGGTGCAGGTCTGACTTTGCAATAATTAACAATACTGCAATAATGTATGTAACATGTATGACAACAAAGCAGATTAGGAGGCGTCTGTTTTTGCACATTTAGCTGATAAACTTGGTCTTTTTTCTTAAATGAGGGTGTTACTGCAGAACCACTGACTGTCCCTCACAGGCACCCATTATATGTTTATATTTCAATTTTTATACGAAGCAGTGTGAAGGGTGCGGTTCTTACTGTGACCACCAGGTGGCAGAAAAGTGAACTACATGTGTTGTTTTTAAGGAGCTGGCGTGCAATAGGCCGATGAGGACGCGCCGGATGACTTTAGAGGAGTTTTGAGCCTGTCATGGCTGGACGTGTGGAGTTTTTCACTCTAATAAACAGGATCTTCATTTATTTATATGAGTTTCCTTCTAACCGCTGTGCTCCAGGCTCTCTTGTGCCGCTGTAGTGTGAATGAATTCTCCTCTGATCGCATTTCGTCGGGTTTTCTTGTGTTTTCAGAGATGTTAACATGGCAGCGCATATTCGGGTGATACCGCTGTGACAGGCGAACATCTGCTCATAACACGTGTCTGATGTGCTCCAGCGCTGATTTACACGCATTTTGTTTGTATCAGTTCAGTTAAACTTGTGCTTTGTCCACAGCTGTTGTCTCATAAATGGTTTGCAGCTACATCTCAGAGTCCAGTCATGTGTCATTAACTATTGTTATTATAAAATAATGCAGTTTGTTGTGTTTCATGTGCGGCGTATCATTATTTTATGGAAGATGCTGTGGCTCTGTTTGAGGATCATAGCAGATATTTAACGAACGTGACGCTTCAGTGACATGAACTGAAGCGAAAGAGGGAGGGAGGGTGGTAGAGAGAGGTGTGCAGACAGGGAGGAGAGAGAGGGGTGGAGGGGGGTGGAGGGAGGTGCAGAGGCGGAGGAGCATCAGTGTTGTTTCTGCCCTGATCAGACAGAAGACCGAGGCTCATCAGCGAAACACCAGCGGCTTGTTTTCAGGTAAAAACCGCTGAGCTGACGCGTGATTGCTGCTCAGGATGCGCTGCTGTTCCATCTTCATCACCATCATCATCGTCATCATGTTGTCTGTTGTTATTATTATTATAATTCTGAGGAGCAGGGAGGATGCTGAGGCTGAGGGCTGGGGAGCAGGGGCGCTGTTCAGAGCCAAGCCTCTGATTTAAAGCTGGCTGTGTTCGCCGACAGCGTCTCCGAGCTGCTGTTAAACGACCATCCTCTGCCTCTGATGCGTGGATGAGTCGACGATTCAAACATGCGTGTCTTTTTTCGGCGTGTGCGTGTTTTCATTGTCTGGCAGCGGGGCGTTTTACCCCCCTCTCCGTTACTACGCACATTGGCACAAAGCGCAAACCGGAGCTGTCTCGGTTTGGATCCGGTTGTTTTTCATTAGATTTGATCTGAAACGTCGCTGTTGTGTTTGCGGTGCAGCTGTGCGGGGCCATCTGCGCGTGTTTTTGCGGTGATTCTTAGCGCCTCAGGTTTGGTTTGTTGTAAAATGGAGGCTGCATGGATGAAGGAGGAGGAGGAGGAGGAGGATGCTGCCATGGCCTCCATCCCTCCCTCCGCCTCGCACAGCCTGCTGGTGCACATCACATGGCGCTCACACACCCTGCACAACACCCAGAAACCAGCCCGCAGACACGTTAAACGCTCCTGCTGTGTGTCTGTGCGGGACTGTACGTTAGTTTGCGGTGCTCAGCTTTTAAAACGTGCAGATTGTTGATCATTCTGGTGGTTTCCATCTCGGCCAGTGTTCCCGCTGGGACTCCAGTCTCCATAGTTAGACCGATACAAGGTCACTATGAATTCCCAGGCTGTAAGAATATATCATCATTTCATATGTTTAAGTCATACATTCAATATTTCTGCACCCTCTTATGTTCTAATCACCAATAACATCAATCAACTTCTTAATTAATTAATTATTATTCAATCCTTGTTTGTTTATCATCTTAAATCCTTTAATTTGATTAAAATATCACCTTAAAATTGCATCCAAGGAGAAATACAATCATACATATTGATTTGGGGAACATGACATTAGACTAGAAAACAGGTAAATCAAAATAATTTATTAATAATGTAATAGAAATTCAATATTATTGCCCTGTAATTTTAACAATCCTTAATATTTTAAGATCACAGGCTGATTAAATGTATGATAACTGTCTGTTTTAATGAGCTGAATGTGATATCTTGACCGTTTGTTTCGCTCGTTTGGTTTCACGCACTTTTATTTTCAGTTCAACATTTGTTGCAGAACAAACACAAACACCATGTCAGAGGCTGATGGGAGCTGTAGTTGTTGAATGCAAACACACAAAAAACTGCGTCTGTTAGAAATGATGAGGTGTTTCGTTGTCGAGCAGAAAGAGAGAAACTGTGACACAATATCAACAAAAACAGAAAATCACAATGAAACCTCGTCAGAAGTGTGTGTGTCTGTTGCAGGAACTGTGGAGAAAATCATTATCAGGCTGTGAACTCCATGCACGAGGCTGCAGCCTGTCTCACTGTGCTGACCTGTTGTGGTCATTACATGGACAAACTCATGTTTTATATTTTGTGCGTCCGTGCTGACTCATACGGTCGTGTTGCGTAACCTTTTGTCGTGGCCTCAGCTGTGTCTCGTTTCCACGCGGCAGTTAGCGTCATGTTCAGGCAGCTGAGGCCGCAGGTTACATAAAACCACGTTAAAGAGCAAACGTGACAGCAGGAAGTTTCACCACGTGTGTTTATGTTGTGTGATCTTTGTTTGTCCACAAACCAGAATCCAGTCCTGCTAGACGTCTGATGCTGCTGATAGCGACTGTTAGCTTAGCATGTAGCTGCTGCAGACTGAAGCTGTTTGCGTGGATAAAACAGTGAAACTCAGACTGTGCAGACACGTCTAACTGGCCTCCTGCACAAGCTGCAGACGTCGGTCAGACTGCAGCGCAGACAGCCGTGGAGGCGCAGATGAAGTGATGATGACGTTTCTTTGCTGTGACTCAGATCTGATGTTTGTCTGTGAACAGGAAGTCCCTCTGTGTGGACGATTCTGCACCGTTTCTCTTTAAAGTGTCTGCTCTGGCTTGTTTCTGTGCAAAGTTTGTCCGTGCAGAGCTTTGCTACGTCACAAGCTACAAACATGAAAGCTAACCACCTGCTAACATTATCATCACCATCACATGAATGAAGACTGCTGACTTGGCATCATTATTAGTTAAATGCATGAATAATGTTGAAGCTAGCAGCTGCTACAACATACAGTTGGTCTCTAGTGTGTCGCTAAAGGTTGCTAGCTAAAGTTAGCTTATGCTTATGCTTATGCACACTGCACCAAAAACCTGCTAACAGCTGTGAACATCTGGCTTCTGTCTTTAATGTGAATGTGAATCAGGGGTCAAACCTGCGTCACATGACTCTGCAGTGATGTAAACACACCCGCGCAGACTAAAGCTGATCTTAGCACCTTTTCCAGCCGTGACACTAAATTCCAGAAGCTGGCGTGTAAACAGCTGATTAGCATCAATGCTAATTCAGCTCTGACTTTCAAAAACAAACTAAAAACAAACTAAAGATGTGAGAGAGGAACCAGCACTGACCCCAATACTACTTTCCACTGTAACCGTCGTGATGTCAAAGGTCGAGCACCAATAAAACACACAGGAAGTCAAATGTGTCTAATGACGATGTGAGAGGAGTCAATCGTACACGCCCTGGCGTCCAGTTTGAGACTTTAATTAGGTGTCAGGAAGTTTGGATGTCTGTGACGCACTTCTCATATCACAAGTAAACAGAGGAAACTGTTGAACAGTCTCTGCCAACGCCGTCTGCCTCCTCTGAATGCTGATTGGTTAACTCCAGCCCAGAGTCACTGCACCCAGCAGGTACCCTCCAGCTTATTATAAATATGTGTTGATTCATTCCTATGTTGACGTATTAGATCTAAATGAAAATGAAGGTTTTCCAGGTAAAGCCTTCATTAATAAGCAGATCTGACTTTGATTTATAGCAGAAAAAGCCTTTAAGAGATTAAAAGTCGTCGTTTTTTGGCTCCGAACCAATCGCAGCAGCTTTTTCGTCGTCTGATGATGGAGGAGTTGTCGGATGGTTCGATGACGGAGGGAGTGGCCGCTGGATGGATGTCAGCGTCTCGTCCATTTGCTAAAGTGGAGAGTAGATTTTAATCCAGTCGGGCCTGTCGACAGCCACTGATGGACAGGCAGCGTTAGCGTTAGCCTTTCTAGCTACTGCCGCCAATCATCAGTGGGAGGCGGCGGGTCAATTAGCTCACCGCCTCCTCGGTTTCTCTCTCAAACACACACACACACACACACACACACACACACACACACACTCCACAGCTAAACATAGCACTCGTCTGGTTGAGAGACAGCAGGAAGTCCTCGCTGCGTCCTCCAACAGCGAGGCAAACTGAGACATCTGTCTCTGTCTAATCAATCAGCAGATGAAATTTACTTAATTAACTTGATTATTATCAAAACTATACATCCATTAACTCATTTTGTCTGTAATGATGACCCTCATTTTATATGTTTTAAATGATTTTACAACATATTTGTCTTAAATTGTATTTTTATTTCACAATTAATTTATATTGTTTATTTTTTCTTTTGTGTCTATTTTAAATGTAATGTATTATAAATACTGTGAAATATGTGCAACATGTTTTCTCCAGCATGGAATACAATACAATGCAGTTAGCTGTGCAACTAGCAGTCCTGTTAGCTTCATGGCTAACTAAGCTAACCAGCTAACTAGCTAACGGCTGTTAAAGTTTAATAATAACATGAGGTTATGTCGTCTGTGTCGCAGGCCCTGCTGCAGAATCCCACATCATGACTAAAGAGGAGAACCTGGAGGTGCAGGAGAAGGAGAGGCACGACCGGGAGGAGCAGGAGGAGGGGAGGGTCCAGAGAGAGGAGGAGGAGGCTCTGACCGAGGAGGAGGAAGAGGAGGAGGAGGAGGACGAGGAGGAAGAAGAGGAGGAGGAGGACGAGGAGGAATATGAGCCAGAGGAGGAGAGGGAGGGAGAAGAGCGGGCGGGGGTCGAGGACGAGGAGGAGGAGCAGGAGGAGGAGCGAGAGGAGAGGGAGGAGCGGGAGGAAGAGGAGGATCCGCAGGGGGGTCAGGAGTGCGAGGCTGAGCCGGAGCCAGAGCCGGAGCCGCTGTCGGTGTCCGAGTACCAGAGTCCGGTCCACGAGCCACGCCGCCGACCCATGGTGCACCCCTCGGCCCAGGCACCGCTGCCCCAAGACTACAGTACGTCATACCACCTTAAATACTACACGCTGTCATACCACCTTAAATACTACATGCTGTTATACCACCTTAAATACTACTCACTGTTATCCCACCTGAAATGCTATACAGTGTCAAGTACCTGCCCTACTCTCATACCACCTTAAAAATGCCCTGTGATGCCACAGTCAGTGTCCAGACTGAGACATGTCATACCACCTTAAATACATTCTTCCTTTTTATGCAGGTACCTTTTGTCAGGGTGCTGCTATGCAAAGACTATTTCATACCACCTTAAATAACTATATTCCTTTAAAGACAACAGTAGGTCATTCCACCTTAAATACAGACGCTGGTCGTTAATCATCAATGGGACCTGCTGTCGCCATGGTAACACATTTGATTGGTGGGAACCAAAATAACTCAATTATAATTTTATTTTTTGTAAACATGCAGACAGACTGGGGCCGATGCAGAGCAACAACACACACACACACACACACACACACACACACACACTCACACACACACACACACACACACACTCACACACACACACAGTCTGTGTACAGTCTGACAGAGTTGAATGATCAATAGCTCTGAAAAGCTCCTGCTGCTGTATGGACGACTCATTGATATTCATCAGACAGAGTGAGAGCAGGCCAACTCCATTATACTCTGTGTGAGTGTGTGTGTGTGTGTGTGTGTGTGTGAGTGTGTGAGTGTGTGTGTGTCCCTGTCAGACACTTTCAGTCTAAATGTGAGCCTCTGAGATGCCTTTTAGCTCGTTTCTGACTGTGTGTTTGGTAAAAATGAGGTTTTTAGGCTTCCTGATATATATTTTTACAGTAAATAAGATACGTTGCTATGGAAATGTGATGCTAATTTCCATGGCAACAGCCTTTTAAACCTAAAGTGGCTACAAACGGCCCTACAGATTAGCGAGACTGCCTCTGCCATAGAAACTAAGCTACAGTAAAGAGACCATGTGACAGCTAGCTGTGTCATAACACACAGCTAGCCTAATGCTAAAGCTAAGTTTTGTTATAGGGATATAACTTTTATCTGCAATTTAAAACTACAGCTAACCTAGCTAACATGCTAACTGCTCAGCCACTGCTAAACATCTGCATGGGGACTAGCTACCACGTCTGGATCCAGGTCCTTCTCTGCACCCAGACCTGGCTAAACTGGAGCATTCTGGGTGGTTGCAGTTGCTCTGTCTTGTTGCTCAGCTGGTTGCAGTTGCTCTGTCTTGTTGCTCAGCTGGTTGCCGTTGCTCTGTCTTGTTGCTCAGCTGGTTGCAGTTGCAGCCTCTGGGCGAAATGAAACCTGCCTCAGACTGCAGAGCTGGCAGGATTAGAAACTGCAGAGGTCACTTCTGATTTGATGAGGGCGACAGAAACATTTTGGCATCACGATCCTGAGTAATCCACTGTCGTTTCCTTAATTAGCTCCTACTCTCCTTTCCTCGGTCCCTCTAACTGTCTTATTTTTGGTGCATTTGCCTCAAACTCGTCTCTGTCTTCGTCCTCCAGCCTTCACCTTCTTCGACCCCAATGACCCAGCCTGCCTGGAGATCCTCATGGACCCTCGGACCACCATCCCGGAGCTGTTCGCCATTGTGCGTCAGTGGGTTCCACAGGTGCAGCACAAGATTGACATCATCGGCAACGAGGTGCGAACATACAACTGGTGTATTGTTTCATTAGTAGAAAATCAATAATTTATCTTGAGTATTTTGTAAAAGGAAGACCCAAAACTCCTCTGCAGGGTGCAGATCTGCAGCTTTTTCATGTTTTTAAAACATATTTAGCTTCATTAGCATCATTAGCATTGAGCCAATCAATAAAACTTTATTTGCACACAGCTGGCGGACAAGCTGACACATTCTGGACACAAACAGCAAAACCACTGAGCTGGGAACTGATGCATGTGAGCAGGAGTGATAAAAATATAAAAGTAGTTTGTTTTCAGCCTTTTTCCTGCAGGTGAACAGACGCTGAGTTCGGTCCCTCTCTCATGCAGAAGGATCAAACTATTGGCTGCTGAGAGACAAACAGATGCCATTCATTTTATGATGGTACAGAGTTTAATGTTTCCTGCTGTTATGTCGGGGTAAGAAGAAGCTAATGCTAAAGCTAAAGAAGCTAATGCCACAGGGGCTAGCTCTTGTCCTTTCAGCTGCATGTTCATCTGCATCGCCTGGCCTGGTTACTCTGGCGGCACCTGAACCCGCACACCGCTGTCATTGTCACATTGACCCACATTCAAATCCCCCTGACACACACGCACACACACACAAACACACACACACACACAGATAACGAACAATGAAATCCCTCTGTGGAGCCTGGAGCTGACCGCTGGATTTGACGTCTCGCATTTCTTTCGGTATAATGCACGAATCAGGATCTGAATGTGATCATGATAATATTAAAAACAGACTAAGTGTCAAACAGTTTGTTTAAAGCATAAAAGGTGCAGCTGACCGATGAAAGCACCTGGAGATGCAGCTTAAATGAACCTGAAAAGCGTGGTGATACCGACCCAGTTAAAATGGCTGCAAAGACAAAGAGAGCAGCGAGACAGTGGTGCAGAGAGAGAGAGGGAGGGAGAGAGAGAGAGAGAGAGAGGGAGAGAGAGAGAGAGGGAGAGAGAGAGAGAGAGAGAGATGGAAAGTCACTGAGGCTCTACCATGACTCAGCAGGAAGCTGACTCAGCCCGGAGGAATAACAAACAAGCAGCAGACAGTGACACAACTCAGAGAGCAGCAGAGTGATGGAGGGATGAAGACTAACGCTGCTTCATTCCAGAGGAAAACATCAAATGGTTTATTGAATCATTTCCTCTGGACGGGTGAACAAACACTTTAATATTTCTCTTTTCGGTGTTTGGTGGATGCAGCTGAGTAACAAAAGATTTTCAACGATGATACTTCAGAGATTTTGCAGCCCCACGTAGCAATACATAAAGAAATCAGTTCAACGTGCTCAGTGAAAAATAAGAAAACCTAAAAAGTGTTTTATTTTCATCATACGTGATGCAAAAAACAAACCCTTGAGCTAAATAAATAAAATCTGGACTGAATTTGTGTGAACAAACATCAATACACTGTGTCAGCTGATGCACAACAAGTTGTATTTTTATCTATATTTTAAATTAAATTATGTTCCACGTATCCTGAAACAACGAATCCTGAGGTTCTTAATGCCCAGTCCTCTTTCTAGATATCAGGAATTTCTGATGTCTGTGTCAACAAACGTATGAATGAAGACAATATGATGTTTGAATACTTGGTAACTCACAGCAGGGACGTCCACCTGATTCCTTTAAGCTGTGATTAATTATTTACCTGAAGGAGGAACTTAAAGCTTCGACTTCAAAGATTCACTGAGTGCTAGTACTGAGACAGGTGCAGCCAACATAGAAACGCCCTGAAGTGTGTGGGTGTTTGTGTTTGTGTGTTTGTGTTTGTGTCTCTGAGCCGCCGTCCTTTGTATTTTCTCAGATCCTGAAACGCGGTTGCCATGTGAACGACCGCGACGGCTTGACTGACATGACGCTGCTCCACTACAGCTGTAAGGCTGGAGCTCATGGAGTTGGTAAGATGCCTGGAGTTATGATATTGATCCATGCGTCGTTAAATCAATGCATTCATAGTCTGAAGTCACAAATCTGACCGTTTGCTTCACTGCATGCAGGTGACCCGGCAGCGGCGCTGCGCCTCAGCAGCCAGCTCATCTCTCTGGGCGCCGACGTGAGTCTGAGGAGCCGCTGGACCAACATGAATGCTCTGCACTACGCCGCTTACTTCGATGTCCCAGAACTGATCCGGGTCCTGCTCAAAGCCAGTAAACCCAGAGGTACCTGCCGGGTATTTCCACTGAAGGTTAACGCTCAGGAGTTGTTGCAGCTCTGTGATGACAGACGACCTCCTCCTCTTCTGTTGTCTCCACAGTGTTGAACTCCACCTGCAGTGATTTCCACTATGGCACTGCCCTCCACATCGCTGCCTCCAACCTCTGTCTGGGTGCAGTTAAATGTCTGCTGGAGCACGGCGCCAACCCCACAGTCCGGGTAAAAACCACACAACTTCACCTAAAAACCATCCCTCATTCATCTGACGCTGAATCTGAAAACAGAGCTTCTCTCTGTGACTGAGCAGCGACTCAGCAGCGATGTGACTCTGCAAAGGTCAGAAGCTGCTTTCTGAAACACATCACTGTATTAAAGCAGAGACTCAGCTTCAATGCTCTGCAGAGACTCTGGAGTCACAGCAACACATCACTGTATTAAAGCAGAGACTCTGGAGTCACAGCAACACATCACCACAGCACTGTGGAGTGGAGCATCCATCATGCTCCTGACTCTGTTCTTGCACTTTGATGTTCACTTGTTTCCTCCTAAATCTTGACTCTCAGATTGATTCATTGACCTGTTTGACCTAAAGTCTGCTGCTCTTCGTCTCCCTGCAGAACGATAAGGGTCTGGTCCCAGCTGACGTGGTTCCCGACCCCATGGACATGAGCCTGGACAAGGCAGAGGCAGCCATGGTGGCCAAAGAGCTGAAGCAGCTGCTGCTGGACGCCGTCCCTCTGAGCTGCAACCTTCCCAGAGCCACGCTGCCCAACTATGACAACATCCCCGGAAACCTGATGCTGTCCTCGCTGGGGCTGAAGCTGGGCGAGCGCGTCATGCTGGACGACATGAAGGTCAGAGGGAAATACAAGATGTGATGGTGAACGCTGAGGCACAAGGTGCACAGTGCAGAACAGGCACAAGGATCATAGAGAGAGTTCAAGAAGAGGTCAAACTTCAAAAGATAAAACAAACAGGCTGGATGGAGGGAGTCTGAGCTAAGGCGTGTCAGAGCAGTTTCAAAGCAATCAGTTGAATTTTTAATTGAACTCTGTAACAAACAGGAAGCCGGTTTAACTCAGCCAGGACCTGAGTGATGTGTTCGAGTGCTTGTGAGAGTCTGCAGGTGAGCAACTGCTGCATCAGATGAGGAAACAGTGAATTACGGTGGTGTAATTGATCAGTTAGGTCAGTGGAGCTCTGGTTTGAGTATTTCACAGAATGCACTCAGGTCTGCACTGCAGCTTGTTCTAATAATGAAGCGAGGATTCGGCACCAACAGCTCAGGAAAACACAGGTTAAATTTGGGTTTTTTGTCGTCATGGCAGCCAGTTTGTCGTTGTCGCCGTGCTGTTTGAGCTCTGAACAGTGTGTTTTCACTGTGTAGCTCCAGAGAGACCAGAGCAGAGACGACAGCCTGGCTGCAAACCTCAAACAGGTTGGTTGCACCTGTGCCGCCGGCTGGATCGCAGACGAACTGAACGATCTTCCTGTCACATGACACATTCAGACTTGTAGAGGTTTCACCTGTGACTTTATCCCTCTCTCTCTGTCAGACCGGCACTCTGAGGTTTTGTGGGACCACAGAGTTCGCCAGCGGTCAGTGGGTCGGCGTGGAGCTCGATGAGCCGGAGGGCAAAAACGACGGCAGTGTTGGCGGCGTCCGCTACTTCATTTGCCCCCCGAAACTAGGTAACAGCCCCTGGACGCCTGCAAAGACAGTTTCCCATTCTGACATAGGACTTTATCATCTGTTGTATATATGAATTTGCAAAACTTTGTATGAAATGTGTCCCCTGACAACAAACACTGCTAACTCCAGCAGCAGGCGACAATTTACCTGATATCTGAGTCCAATAAACTGTTTTTTCCAACTCAAAACACAAAATTAATGGTTAATTTACATGTAGCACGGAGCTAATTTTTCAGATTTGCTTGTCAGTTTGCCAATCACTCATTGATTTTGTGGTTTTATTGGTTCTTTTCACACCAACTCCAGTTTTGTGAAGTCTGGGGTAAGACAGAGTTGAGTCCGTGCTCAAGAAAATAACAAACTGGACCAGTTTTTGCTGTAAATTTCACAATGTTTAACTTAACTTTGCTTCAAACCAATGAAATATGAGCATTTAGCCGCTAAATGAGCCGGTGGAGACCAAACCAGAGTTTTAAGGATGTGCCTAGTTCTCTGGTGTTGAGGATTCAGTTTATCCTTTTCCGCCCTGCAGGGATCTTTGCCCCGGTATCGAAGATCTCCAAGGTTGTGGATCAAACACCTTCATCTGTCACCTCGACCCCCAGAACCCCTCGTATAGACCTGGCCTCCCGCCTCGCTGGAAAGACCAAGAAGGAGAAAGAGAAGAAGGAGAAGGAGAGGGACAAAGGTAACGCAGCTCTGATGTTCACATTGGACTCTGTACAGTCTGTTTTCAGTGTTACAAAGACTTAAATGTGCATCCATTGTTGTGTTTGCTGTGCGTCCTCAGCCCAGAGGAAGAAGGCGTCTGTAGCCAGTCTGGATCCAGAAGGACTGAACGTGGAGGTTGGAGACCACGTCCTGGTGGCCGGACAGAAAAATGGCATCGTACGCTTCTACGGCAAGACAGACTTCGCTCCGGGTACGTCTGCTGGTCTCCAGCTGCTTCCCTCACTATACTGTTCACTGCTAGCTTGTTAGCAACACATTATCAACGCTCGACACGGTTTAATTCATTTAGCGGTGCAACCAAACCACTTCTATCAAGATCTGACAGATGCCGGGTCTCCAAAGTCACTTTCCAGTCTCCTAGAAATTGTGTTTGTGTGTTACTAGATTTGGTCGTAGCCTTTGAAGGTTTAGCGTTAAGGTTTTTTACCCAACCAGGTGTGACCTGAGCGGTTTGTGTCCCTGCAGGTTACTGGTTTGGTATCGAGTTGGATCAGCCAACGGGAAAACATGATGGCTCGGTGTTTGGAGTCCGCTACTTCAGCTGCCTGCCCAAATATGGAGTGTTTGCTCCGCCCTCCCGTGTCCAGAGGTAGGACAGCATTCAGGACACCACCACACCTGGAGGTCCAGAGGGTTGAACGTCCACCTGTGGTCCAAAATGACCCAGGAGCACATTTTGTAATGTTCTCCTTTTCTTCTTCTCATGTTTTATCAGAATCGGAGGCCCTAAAGACGGCTCACAGAATGACAAATCCATGGTGAAGAAAGTCCACCAGGTCACCAGTAAGTGTCCGTCATCATCGTATCGGACTGATTCACAGGATGGTGTCGCAGTTTTTAATCAGTTTTAATCAGTTTTTAGCGTTTGTCCACTTTACTTCATTAGTCATGACTAAAGTTTAGCTTTAATGGCCGTGGCATCAGATCATGAGTCATCAGAAGGGTTGGAGTCCAGGTTATACCTGTTAAATTGACCAATGTCGTTCTGCGATGGTTGATGACCTTAAGACAGTCATTAGGGGCTTATTGCCTCAGTTTTGTTTGACAAATTCGAAGTTTAGGGCTTATTTAAACAGTCTATAGGACAGATTTCATGGCACAAGTGAATTTAGATCATGTCTAACTCCATTTCCGCTGGTTAAGGTGCAAAATAAGGTGCAAAAGCTTTGATGGACCCTGAGAGTTGGATGTTCCGATTGGGTAATCCTGGAAATGGCACCACAGGGTTGTGTGCTTGTGTCGTTAAGGTGGTTGTATCTCACCAACCTTTATAATTAATGGAGAGTTCCTCCTTGTTTTAACATCAGTAACAGACTTTTACTCCTTCGTTTGTGTCCCTCAGTGTCGCAGCCCAAGCGTAACTTCAACACAATGCGTTCTCCTAAAGACCTGACCTCCGAGAGCTCTATATCAAGGTGAGAACATGGACACTGACTTCATATTTCTGTATTTCTGTTTCATGCCATAGTGCTTTTCACCCTTTTATAGGTATCTGTCGTTACCAGGTACTTTAAATATTAAAATAAATTGTTCTTTAGCTTCAACCCGTTCACATTAATGCATCAATAATAATATTCAAGCGATGCAAAATATCAGAATAACACTGTTTTAATGCTTAGAGGACATTTCTTTCATTGTAGTACCTTTAGAAAGTGTTTTTATATCATAGTATTTCCACTTTTATTAAAATGAATGGTCTAAATAAATTAGGATTATTGCACTATATCAATTAAATGAACGTATACAGCAGGCAATGTTAAATGTGTTTGCTCTTTCAGTCTCTTCTGTTATATTACAGTGTCTTGGATGTTAAAACCAAATGTGACTTGAACGCAGCATTTCCCTGTTTAAATGAACAGAATCTGAATTTCCCGGTCGATGTAAACAGATCGTACCCTTCCTCTGCTCCTCTTCTCCTCCCTGCCTCCTCCTCTCTTTGTTCCCTCTTCCACCTCCTCCTCTTCTTCTCCTCTTCCTCCTCCTCCAGGTTGCTGTTCTGCTGTTGGTTTCCGTGGATGCTGCGTGCTGAGATGCAGTCCTAACCACGCCCTCCTTCTTCTTCCTCCTCCTCTACTCCTCCACCAGATCGATCTCTCCTCTTTCTCTTCATCTTTTACTTTTGCCTTCCTCCCTTTCAGCTTCATCAGTCGTTGAACCCCGTCCCTCCTCTCTCTCTTTAACTCTCCGCCCAGATCCCTCAAATTTAGCCGTTCTATAGCAAAATCTATAGTGCCTTGTATCTGATCAAAACGTCCTGCATTCCTTTAAAACTGAGACCCCAGCTCTGCTAAAGCAATTCCCCTGAAATATACAACTTTACACATCTTATCAGTTTGCTTTCAGCAGGTTCTTGTCTCACTGTCCCTGCTCGGTCTTTCGTCCACGTCGTGTCTTTATTTGGGGCAGAAAACTGCAGTTTAGCTTCTCCAGAAGGAAACCAACAACCACACCACGTCAGGTTGTGCTGCTGCGCGTTTTGTCTTTGCTGCTACTCGATTTGGGTCTGAAACGGAGACGTCGGCACCAGAGAGCTTGAAACGGGGAAGTAATGCTGATGTTTGCATACTCGTCAAATCCCGTAACGTCCTCAACCATGGTGTTTGCCAAAAGACGCTGTGGCACGTTATTCAAAGCTTTTGCCTACTGCTGCAGGAAACGTTTCAGATATAAAGTGGATTGTTTGCAGTTTTGGACCCAAATCTAGTAGCTGCTTCCTCGCTTCTCATCTGAGACCAAGAACTTGATTTAACACCTGTTGTTCCCTCGTGGACTGTCTCTCCAACTTGCATGGCTCTGATCCCGTGAGGCTCTGATCCTCATCCTTCCTGATGAGTCAAATACAGCAGCTTGACAGTCAGAGATGGCTGATGTGATACAAGAATAGACCACACAGAGATGCATGGAGTAAAAACCAACAGTCAACTACTGTTACTGAACTTCAGTTACACAATTGATGTAATTAATATACATACTTTCAAACCATGATTTTTTCCTATTACTAACCAAACTACAACTGTTTTACACTGTTAAAGCTACAGCACTGGACCTTTGTCTCCCCCTCCTGGCAGGCAAAGCAATTACACAAACATTATCTACATGCTAATGATGCTATCAGCTGACTTTAAGGACTCTTAAAGCACATTTCCCTGTTTCCTCTCTATTCACGTTGGTTCCTAGTGTCTTTTTGTGCATCCTCAGCAGGAGAGAAGGATGCAACTGCGGTAAACATAGATGCTATTCAGGAGAGTTGGGATGTACACCGTGCAGCAACAGCTGCTCTGTTCTTACTGAACCAGTCATTGCTGGTTGATATAAACGCATCATTATCTTTAGCATGAATGTCTCACCAGACACCAAAATGAAAAACTCTATATACTGTGTTTAATCAGCTTCGTATTAACAATGACTAAGGTCACATGACCTCTGCACATGTTAACCATTTCCAAAATGTCTACTCCTTGTCCTGCACAAGCAAAACTGTTGCTAACGGTTTAAATCAAAGAGCTGCTGTATTTGATGAGCTGGGAGTGAGAATGTGTTACCTTCTGGTGTCCATGTGCTTTGTTAACGCACTCGTGATCTGTGATTAACCCTGGATTCAAACGTGTTTCTGAGCCGCTTTGAGCCAGAGAGACGGTTCCTCCACTCGGAGAACCACGGTTACGTGTGTAACATTGAGAAACGTAAATGCTGTAGATGTGTGTGAGGACGTTTTATCACCTGCATGCTTTAATCTGAGACATCAAACCGTGAACAGGGTTAACCGACTGACTGACTCATCTGTGTTTTACCATGACGTTACAGTCGGTTCTATTTTTTATTCTTTCAGACCAATGAAACGTGATTTAAACGTTGGGACGTGATTAAACAAAATCGTTCTTGGTCTCTTGTTGAGGGAACGCGGCTCTGTTGTTTATGTGGATGCCGACATTTTACTACAACAAATTGAAGTTTCACAACAAATGTGAATACGCAGGAAGCTTAATTTAGTCCTTTAATAGATGAGATACTGTAGTTAGATCATTATAGTGACTGAACGCCTTAGAATAACTGTCATTAGCAATCAGTGCATTGCCAAATACTGACATTAGTCCATCTAGTTAGAGTTAAAATACAGTATATTATAGAAATCTAATGAGGAGCTGCAATGTGTCGCTAACCAAAAGTGCTAACAAACCCAAAATAATGACTTTTTTTGATGCAACTATAAAATCCAGAAGTGTTTTCCAGCCCCGCTACACGTGACGTTAATGCTTTTGTGTTGTTGCCGTCACTCCTCTGTCTGAAAATGAGCTTGATTTGAAGTTAATCTGACAACACGTGATCAGTTTTTAGGCCATCATTTGTTTATGATAATCGGTCGTGCAGCCTCGTGTTCCTCAGTTTTAATTTCCAAACAATGAAGATTAAAACCCAGCTCTCCAGGAGTCCAACATATTTGTAAAAGTCCTCCTCTCTACTTCCCTTCCTCCCTCCTCTCTCATCCCTCTTTCTCCATTTAAACTAAGACTTCGGTACGTTTTGTGAATGTGAGCATCTGCGAAAAAAAGACAAAGCAGAAACACAATTAATCTCAACTTAACGTGTGTGCTTAATGTTAAAATCTCTTTCAAAGTATGTGCATAACTGAAAACAGCAATATGTAAAACAGTGTACCTATCTCTGTGTGGAAATGGTTCCTGTGTTAATGTTTCTTTACACTCTGTGAGCACACGTAATACAGAGAGATGAACACGCTCTGATGGCCGAGGCTGCCGGCGACGAGGCAAAACGAACGTTCATACGAATTCAGGCTGAGAAAGGAACCAGAGATCAGAACGAACCGACCTGAGCAGGTGCATTCACACCTTTAAAGACTGGTAGATCCCAAAGTTCAAGAGCGTCTGTGAGTTTTTTAGGTTTTTGTCTTTTAGCAAAGCGGCAGCAGCTGCAGGAGAATACACGATTAACCTCACCGTCATCAATCCGACATTTGTAACTCAAATCTGTGAAGGAAGCTGCATGTTTTGCATGTTTCACAGGTCAAACTGTCAGTTTACAACCACAAGTTAATGTTCACATTTATTCAGACAGAGGTAGTTTTATTGACTTAATGATGTATGAATTTTGTATTTTTGCTTGTTAAAATTTCAGATTTTCGAGATCCAGCTGTTACCAGAGCTGTAAAACTCTATCATGTCTATCTGCATCAGTATAATCTGTGATTTGTGATCGTTCAAACACGTAATTGACGACTGTACCTATGAACAATTGGTTTTGATCCTATTTATATATATATATATCCTATTTGTAGTTTGATAATTAGCTTTGACCATTAGCTTTCCCGTAAAGGTGTCAAAGACATGTTGCTATAATCCAAAAACCTGCTTGTGGATTTTGAAACCCACCAGCCTTTGGAGTCGGCCCCTCAGTCTTCACTCTGGTTCAACCTGAGCATCCATCCGTTCAGTTCGTCTCTGGGCTGCGCAGCCTCGGCTAAAGGAAACACTTTGCGGCGGCTCCTGCACACTGTTGTTGACAATTGTTATTTTGTTTGTGCCCGTGGAAACAGCTTCAACGTTATGCTAATGGTAACTTACAGCGCTTCACAACTTGCCAACCAGCTGCAGAGTTTAGTCGGGCTGTGGTCGCAACAAAGCTTTTCATTCTCGCTTCAACTGAAAGCTAAGCTCTGAGCATTGCTGCTAAATGAGATAACGAACTGTCATCCTCTTCAGCATCCTCATTGCTGAACAGAGCACAGATCAGTTTACCATTTTAAATACAGACTCGTGCCCTTGTGGCACTTCATTTGAGGTGTTTTATCACCTGACACTGTTCAGCTGGTTCAATCAGTTGTTGATCACAAGAACTGTGGGAAATTGTGGCCAGTTTTGCAAATTTAGCATCATTTGCCCCAAAAAAACCAACGTTTGTTAAACTGGCATGAAGCCCAGCGAGAGAAGTTGTGGGATTTAACTAAAAGCTACGATCTGTCCTGGAACATGCCTCACAAACACACAAAAAGTGCTGCTCAAAGCTGAAAAATACTTCTGCTTTGTTCAGGCACGAGATGAAGAGATGGAAGATTTTAGCATTAAAGTGAAATTCACAGTTGATGGACGACACTAAATTGGCTCAGTGTCATTATCTGAAGAACTCAAACTCCACTTTTAGGCTTTTTTCTGAAGAATTGCAGAAAATCTGATGCTTTAAAAAGTTCTAAGAGCGAATTTATTGAAAACGTTCATACAATATGCAGACGACTCACCGCTTTACCTTCATGCATCAATGCCATCGGCTCCGTTCCCGTGGTATCCCATCCAACACTGATTGAAAGAGCCAGATGCACTCCACATGTTGAAGCTCACATGTGTCTGTAATTCCGCACGCAGGAAGTGTTTGCAGCACGCCGTGCATTGCTAACGCTCCACAGAGCCAGGATCTGCTAGGGGAACATAGACTTCAGTGGACACACAGTGATGTTGAGGTTTGTCTTTGTACAGTAAACGTACGGTAACACTCATTATGTCCCAGTGAAGCCTCTGTTGGTCTGAACATAGTGTTTTTACTGCTGTGTTAATGTGGAGCTTTTCTCTGGTTTGGCCACTAAGTGTCACTAGTGAGTCAGCGGTTAATCATCTCACAGCGAGGAAAACCTTACATAAGCTTCCTTCATTACATATTCTCTATTTGTTCCGCTCTATTTAAAGGACCACATCGGTTTTGCCTGTTTTAGCTCTTTAACGACTGTTTGACTGAGTCTGGGCATCAGAAGTGTTGCTGAACAGCCAGCAATGGATATTAAGTGTACAGCAGGACATTTTCTTTCATACGCATGAGAACATTTTGTTAAAATTTCACTACAATCTGCATTAAATCAACCTGCAGTCAGCTTCAAACGTCACTGACTCCAAACCTCCATCAAGAACCTGATGGATGGTTTAGAAAACGATTTCCAGATTAAAATGAATATTAAAATTCATTGTTGCTGGGCTGAAACATGCAGAATCTCCGGTTTGGTCCTTGTAACTCTTCTCTAATCAGTCGGTGTTTGTGTCTGAGAACGCGTAGAAACTAACTCGGCACTGGTTGTTGTTTTAACGTTAATACGAATATACAGTATATAGCCTATATTTTGATAACTTCACTAAGTGTACTTTTTGTTTTTTTGTTTTTATTTGTAGTGTGTGTGTGTGTGTGTGTGTGTGTGTGCGAGTTAACTCTTGTTTTAAACGTGTGCGAAGCTGACGGACGTTAGAGGGGAAACAGACACTCACTGCATGCTCTCTCTCTCTCTCTCTCTCTCTCTCTCTCTCTCTCTCAGTATTTTCTCATTTTTGGGTTTTTTGTGTATCCTCCTTTCATCAGCATGGAAGTGCTTCTAATAACAACAGTGACAAACTCTATGAATATAATAAAGAATTTGATGTTGTTTTTCTAAATCTGCTGTCTGCCGCGTTTTTAACCTGACGTGTAGTTACGGTTTAGACATTCGATTAATATAAAAGCCTGATTTAAAGCTTCATTTCAGGCAAAACTGTGATATCGTTAATATGTGGTTTCATTATTGAATGAAATATATGTTTAAAAATGTCTTGTTTTCATCAGTTTTGACTCACAGAGAGGAGTTTGTCTCATGTTTTAAACAGTGATGGATAAAATATTTAGATGCATAAACAAAAAATGTAAAAATGTTCCTGTATAAGAATGAATAATAAAATTATGCACTAACATGTTTCTAATAGACAAATATACAAGATATGCAGTTAAATGCAAATATGAAGTATGAAAAGTCAAAGTCAGTTCATTCTGGGATCCATAAAAACAGTAGTGATGGTGCATCATGAACACTGTGCTAACAGACGTCTACGGGATTTGCTTGGACTTGAGACGATGGTTTATTTAATAGCAATGCAGTGTTCACTAATGTTGCAGCTCCTGATTTTATCGTTTGGTTGAACAGAGTCGCAGATTAAACATGAAGAGTCTACTGTTGGAACAACATCAACTGGCTCCAGGTTTTCTGATTAATGACTGAAAACAAGATTAAACATAATGTTTTCCTGCACGCTGATAAATCAGGACCCACAGCCAGTAACATTATTCTTTATTTAGAATGAATTGGCATCAGATTTGCAGCAAATCTAATTATTAAACTAACATCTGACATGCAATGAACCCAGGACCCTGAGGGAGTCTCACCTGTTTTAGCAACCCAGCCTTATTTTTGGTGTTAAATGATCAAATTACTGGCTTATTGTCTCTAATTCATTGATGTTTGAGCAGCATTTTAGTGTCATAACCACTTTTAAATATGTGATAGATGAGTTTTTATCACGTTTTAAAAAAAACTTTCAAGATTTGGATAAAAAATGTGAATCTGTAAAATATTGAATGTCATCTGCTCCATCAGCGACTTTAAAACTGTGCTTAAATACACGTTGTAAATGTGTTTAACGCTGACACCTAGTGGTCACTCGTCACAGTGCACCGACTGCTCAAAAAGCAGGAACAGTCACGGTTATTGCCTGTTTTCAGCAAAGGCAAGCAGAAATGTTGCTGGAACATTCATAAAAAGACACTTTATAAAAATAAAAATATGATAAATCTGTGAAATAAAAACCAGCAGGAGTGAATTTTTATCACAATCACATTTATTTCATGATAAAACCTCTGGAGGTTACAGTCGGTGCTTCTGTTTAAAACCTACGCGCAGTCTCTTTAATACACTGATTTCAATAAATTACACAGAAAGATAAAATAATTTAAAACTCTGCAGAGAATAAACTGCAGCACAGGCCAAACTGCGCTCCTTTAAAGTGTCCCTGAAGTGTTTGACTTTCCCAGCAGCCTCTGAACACATCATCGCTGTGCTGGATCACATTGGGCGGCTGACCTTTGACCTCTGAGGGTGAGGTCCCTGCACAGGAGGACTGTGACCTTGGTCTGGTTCAGAGGAAGGAGGTGAAGAGCTTCTTCTCTGCTCCTGCGCTGCGGGGAGGGGAGGGGGATTTGACCTTTGACCCGCTGTGCTGCCGCTTCCTCCTGGCTCTGCGGTTCTTGAACCACACCTGGAAACAGAGAGAGAGGAGGAGATTAACTTCCTGTTCACTGAGCAGGAGATTGAGCAGGACAAAAAGCACAAATCAGCTTCTTTTCTTCCTCTGACAGACAAACTGAGTCTGAAATGAAAATAAAACCGTCACTTTGAACAAATTAGTCTGCATTAAAGTTTGAAAAACGTGGAAAGAGACATTAAACATGAATCTGAACGGCGTGTCCACCGTGCGTAAAAACACTGAGTGGAGAGATTTTGAGCACGTGGGTTGGCAGCGTTTAATAATATTAATATTAATAACTATATAACCTGACATAATAACAAACAAACAGGCTCAGTTTGTCCTTCAGACATAAAAACGCATCAGTGCATCAGTGCGTCACGCGTAAAACGTGTCCTGGAGCCATTTTACGCATCCTGCAGAGGTTTAAGTGGATCCGCACTCACCCTGACGGTCTCTTCGCTCAGCCCCGTGTTCCTCGCCACCTCAGCGCGCGCCTCCACCGCGGGGTAGTCGGTGAGCTCGAACAGCGCCTCGAGCTGCTTGGTCTGACCGTCGGTGAAGACCGTCCTCATCCGGGACTTCTGGCGCGCCTGCGACAGCGCGGACGCCCCGGCTTGGTGGTAACTATGGTAACCAGCCAGCTGCTGAGCATCTGGTAAGAAAAACAATGAAATGAATGAGTGAAACATTAAAACTGACGTCATTTCCCATTTACACTTCATTATTCCTGCAACGTTTGTGATATTAAATGAAAATTCGTGTGATCTGTGGATGACGTCATCCCAAATTAATATTTCTGAGAGTTTAAACTCAAACTTGGCTCAGTCTCGAGTCTAAATGAGGTAACAGCTGAGTTTACCTGCAGAGCTCTGGCCGCTGAAGTGCGCGTAAACTCCCGAGTTTGAATAAGCGCCGCTGAAGTCTGAGGGATGGAACCCGGCTGCACACGGGTAAAACGCCTCTCCGAGGCTCACCCCCCGGTACTGCAGGCAGCCTGGGACCGGCACCGGCACTGGGACCGGCGCTGGAGGCCCGAGGCTCTCGTACTCCAGACCGAACCCCCCCTGGAGCCCCTGGATGTATCCGCCCGGTGAGAACTCCCCCACCGGCTGCTTGTGTCCCAGCTGCGGGGAGAGGATGCGCTCGATGCTGAAGTCCGACACTCTGCCTCCGTCCATGATCAAACTTTGAGTAAGTTCCCGGGGCGCTGCTGCGGAGGCCTCTGAGCTGCCGGACTCCACCAGGGTCCGGTTTTAAAGCGAAACACTGGCGCGGAGCCGCCATCAAACACCTGACGGCGCTTTAATATGTTAATGAGAGAATTCAGCGTTTGAAGGTTCAGGTTGAATCAGACATGAGACTTTGATTTGACCTCTGAACTCTTTGATCCTTTGACCGGCCGCTGATGATGCTGCTGATGGGGAGACTCGATGTGTTAACTGGTTCTTTAACTGGGACCAGTTACCGGCTCCATTCAAACGGCTGTTATTTATTTTGAAGGGGATGTTTGTTTACTTCTGCTCAGGCTGTGGACACGTTTCATTCTTCAGATGTTAAATGTGTGTCTTATATTTTAATCATCACTTTAAATAAAAATACACATTTTATTCTGTAATTTGGTCACAAATCTGCTTCAAAGAGACGGAAATCAAACATCAGCGTTGTTTTCTTCTCCACAAAATCTGAGTTCACCGCTTTTTCCTTTGCAGCTTCACTCGTTTCTAGTTTCCTCAGACTGAAATATGTCATTTTCCCGCATCCTGCCACGCATCCTGTAGGCCTCCGCCGCCTGCAGGCTCAGCTGCAGAGCGCGCTGCGGCCTGCAGGTGTCACCGGCGGTGTTTGCTGCACCAAGTGTAAAAGTTAATACGACCCAGCGACAACGCGTTACTCATTACAGCGTTACTGAAGTAAAAGTATCAAAGTATTGCTGGTGCAGTTTAACACAGACAATCAACACGAGGTTTAATCTGCAAAGTCATCAAAGCAGCCGGATGTAATGGACTGAATACTGACCTCTGAGATGTAATAGAGTACAGAAATATCGTTGCATGAAACAGAAAGGAATTTGCACTTCAAAGTACTCGAGTGAAAGTACTTAGTTACTCTGCACCGCTGTGTTCTTCAAAGGAACCGCAAACGGCCATCAGCGCTCCGTGATGATGACGTATGAACGGCGCGAGCCAGTGCACAGTGAAACCTGCAGGGTGCGCACGTGGACGCAGTGAATGACTTCACACCTGCTCTCACTGATTCAAAGCAAACTCAATAAATGTATAAAGACAACAAACAAACAGGAATAAACAATGTTGTTTATGTTGTTTAAAGCTGAGTGACGTCAGAGAGAGCAGAGGTGTTGATGCACTGAGGAAGTAAACATGTAAACAAACTTAATGAATCACTTTTTAATGTGTCGGGTTCAAATGAACAGACTGAAAAACGCTTTTACTTTCATTTCTCTGTGGTTTAACAAAAGTCGGAAAAACTGCAGAGATCAAAACAAAGGAGAGCGTCGGCTCTGAGCGGAGATCAGTCACTGATCGATGGCAGATCAATCGGAGTCCGCTCCCTCTGATGTGATCGATCACTGAATCATCAAACGTCCTCAGGCTGAAGATCAGAGAGCGTTTAAACATTAACAGTATCATACAAACAGAGGAGGCGGGCCTAAGATCAATATGTCAGAAATCAATACATGTGTGTTTGTCTTGAGTTTGGCTCAATAGAAACTGACTTTAATAAAAATAAAATGTTTATTATTTATCAGAATAAACTCATTTACACGCTGACACTGTCGCCGTGTCTTCTTGTCTTCTGCTGCAGGTCATTGGAACATGTACATTAATTAAACCTGCTTCAGTGGAAGCTGCAGTCCATTCACATTAACTGACTCCTGTTAATACGTTTTATCAACTGTCTTCGTTGCCCTGGATGTGGACTGACAGGCGGAGCGGCCCCAATCAAACAGGCTCAGGCTGAACTCACCTGCTGACGTTTACCTGTGAGCCAACATTGCTAACATGCTAATCAGTGGAGCCAAACAGCACTCCACCTTCAGATCATTAATTTACGTGTTTTTGGCCTCTTTGACCTGCTGCACGTCTCTGCTGCTCCCATCGTGATACGAACATGAATATTTATGATTTCATGAACTTGCAGAGTCACGATTTCACGTGTCACGTGTTCAGTCTGAGCGACAGGAAGTGAGTCCGTCTCCTGAGCCAATGAGGAGCCAACTCTTCACCAAAGGAGTGTGCCCATTACCATGGCTGCAACACGACAATGTCAACAAACAGGGGTGATGTAGTGCTTTAGAGTCACGGCCGTGGTTTCTGTCAGCCAATCACAGTGAGCGGATTGTTTTTAAGGCGCAGCGCCTGCAAGATGAAACTCAGGAGAAAAGCAGAACACAGAAACATCTGAACACGAGTAAAAACGTTTGAGATGAGACGATAAACATGATCAGACCGGAGGAGACGATTCGTCATGATGCTGTTGAGTCTTTCACATCAGGTGTGTGTGTGTGTGTGTGTGTGTGAGTGTGAGTGTGTGAGTGTGTGTCTCTCACCATGACTCAGCAAAACGTCTGACTGCAGGCTGAGCTGGACTCCAGACATCCAGCCGTCTCTCTCTCTGTCTGTCTGGGGCAGATTAGTAAACACTGAGGGAGTTCACTCTCGGGGCGACTCGGACGAGCTTCAGCTCTCCGCTCGTCTCTTCCTCCACGCCGGCCGCGTTTCAAATCTCTTCATTCAGGCTTCGTCTCAACCCAGAGACCATCGACCAATCAGAGGTTTTCACTTTTTAGCTCGCTGCAAACCTGGATTATCACCAGAGACACTAAAACATCACTGTCCTGTCCCATGATGCTCATCATGTGAGTCACGGTGTCCGATCCTTCATTAGCTTGGCTGGTTTGCAGCATCACGACATGCTGCAGTGATACGAGCTGCAGGCGAGAGAAGAACAGAAACATCATAAACATTAAAAAGTTAAGTTTGGATGATTTCATTTCTCTGAACTTGCACCAACACGTCCTCTAACCTGCACCAGTCTCTCTCATCGTATCACAGCTGGACTCTTAAAGCTCTTTGGCTTCATCTCTCGGCCTGCAGCGCCCGGAGCCTGAAACTGTCGCAGTTCAGCTGAATTTAGAACATTAAGTTTGTGACGTTGGTGAAACGTGTTTTAGTTTGAGTTAAAATCAAATGAGCTTCCTGCAGAAAGACTGAAGCTCGGTGTGTGGTGGAGCTGGACGTCGGCCATCTTGGCAGCATGTGACCTCACCTACCTCCCAGCTAAACAGGTGTCAGGCGGGCGGTGGTGAGGCGGGGCCAAATGACACATGGTCACTGAAACACGGCAGACAGCTGGTGGATAGCTGTCAGTCAAAGAAGCCCCGCCCCTTCATTCTGCATAACTTCAGGTGTTAATCTGATTTAAAGGAGTGAGTTCTATATAAATTCAGCCCGTACAGTCGTCATGAACGGGGAAACTAGCTGCAGAGACCAAACCGTTGTTTGTACCAGGCTGTAAACATGTTTACTGCTGCATTTTAACATGGGGGTCTATGGGGACTGACTCGCTGCTGGAGCCTCTGGTGGACGCTCAGGGAGCTGCAGCTCTGACGCTGCAGCTGCAGGTTTAATGAGTCTAAAGTGAGCATCTTGAACGAACCTGTATTCAGAACAGTCTTAAACTGTCCTGTGAATGTTGAACATGATCATTTCTGCAGAAGTCACTGCGTCGCCTGCACGGCCAGGTGGGAGCTGGGAGCTAAATGCTAATTAGCTCTGAGCACTGTGACGGCAGCGTGATTAGTTTTTGCAGATAATTTTGGACATAAACTGAAATATGGGACAAATTAAAAGTTTGAGGTGATGATCTGACGACTTAGATCGGAGGAGGAAGAAGAAGAAGTGACGGCGCAGAAGCAGGAAGGAGGTTTGAGCCTCATCCACACTGATGTTTTCATCTGTGACCCGGTGACGACCTGAAAGAGAAAGAGAGCGGGAGACAGAGGGGGAGTAATATCCAGAGAAATAAAGATTATTTATTGATAAGGACTCTGCCTCAGTTTGACCGGTCAGATCAGCTGATCCAGATCTGGGTGAGGAGGAGGGAGATTAATCCGGTCTGAGTTCAGCTTGTGAATGAAACGTTGGACGAGACGGCCGCCGGCATCAGACTGAAACCTGTCGATGGGAGTCTCATCTCACAGCGGCTGCAGGCGCCGATCCGTTTGGAAATATTGACTCTGCTGGAGTCGAATGGTTTGCAGAATTAATTACACGCAGGTTTACAGCCGTTGCTTAGTCTGGGATCATGACTCATCTAAATGCAGCCATGCAGAAAGAGTTAAAGCACCTGAACACGTGCACGGCTGCAGCTCCTCCTATTACAGCGTGCAGAGCTCAGGGTTCAGACGCTGCAAACTGGCCTCATTTCACACGCTGAGGTCACTTTTTAAGAAGAGCAGATTGAATTATGTCCAGGTGGTTTCATTCTGCAGAGGGACGATAAGAAAACCCTGAGCTGCAGCAAAGAACTGTGCTTTTTATTCAAAATGATCCTACAGTTGACTCTAACAGGTGTGGAGACATGAATCAGCTGTTGGACTGCAGGTCAGTGAGTAGCTGCAGCTCCCAGAGTTAACAGGAAGTGTTACATTATCTCCATCCTGCGCGTGACTCATTCAGTGTTCAGGCCTCAGATGAGTCCACAATATAATTAGATATTAGCTTAGCTGTGCAGCTAGCGCCCAAAGCTAATGTAATGTAAAGTATCATTAAACTTCCTGCAAAGCTCATGCTGTGAGCTGCAGCTGCAGTGTGTGTGTGTGGCCAGCAGGCGGCGGTGCAGGCAGCACACACACACACACACACACACACACACACACACACACACACACACAGGAAGGTAAAGAGCTGTTATGTAACGTCTCTGTCTTCCTCCCGACGTCTCTCCTTTATCTTCTCATCCACTCATCTTTCATTCAGCCTCTCTCTCTCTGTCAGCACGTCATTCATTCTCAGTGTGACTCGCCCGTTTCCTCTCTCTCTCTCTATATATATATATATACACTCACACCTGTTTCTGCCACACACACACACACACACACACACACACTCATGAGACAGTCATTAGACAACTGTCCGACCTTCACTGCTCTTCATAGCCCACTGGAGACACACACACAGACACACACACACACACACACACACACACACACACACTATTCGTCACCTGAGGCTCTCTCTCTCTGAATAATGTGATCGTTTGTGATTTAACTCTGATTGTTTCCACCCGTCTTTTCCTCCCTCTGATGAATCAAACGCACCCTCAGGTTTCTTTTACACACACACACACACACATAAACACACGCATGGCAGATATTAAAGAATAAATCCGGTTTAATCTGCACGTGTTGTTATCATTGCTGTCTAATCCCATGTAACAGTGAAAACACCACCATCAGCTCGTTTTTACACTTCATGTGATAAAATCAGGATCAGTCGCCTCGGAAACTGATTTTTATACAAACTTTTGTCTCAGTCACAGAAAATAAAGTGTCTGTGGAGGCAAACCTCACTTTTATACTGAGCGTCTGTCTGTGGAGCCTGGACTCTCAGTCGGATCGTGCGGCTCATAAAGCTCGACTCTGGTGGGACTCGAACCCACAACCTTTGAATCACTTCTCCAGTGTTGCACTAGAAGTCCAATGCGCTATCCATTGCGCCACAGAGCCTCATGCTGTGCCTGGTTCACAGTGACACTCAGGTTGCAGCCGCAGCCTGTCAGAAACCAAATATATCACAGGGAGACACTGAAACCTCCCAGGATGCTTTGCAGGAGGCGCTGCTGGGACACGGCTGCTCTCAGGGTGAAAACAAACAATCTGTAGGGATTGGACATCAAATTAAGACCTGAATGAAGGAGATATGAATTCATCATGGCGTTTAGAGCGACTGACTGAGGTCACATGGGGAGTTAAAGGTCAGTGTATCTTAATGACAAGCCTCGCCACTCGGATGGCAGCCATCTTGGAAATAAACCATGAGCAGGTTCTCTGAATGTATGGAGTCATAAATCAGTGCTCAGTCGTTAAAACTGCAAAATATGGAGACTTTGCCTCAAAATAAGGTTTAAAACTTAAAAGTTTAGTTTTTCTGCTCATGCTCAAAGTTTCCTGACTTTAAGACAGCGTGTTCCTGTCACACCCACAGGGTCCCTCTGATGTGTAAGGTGTAAGGTTTGAGTCCCAGCAGGGTGGGTCAGTTGATTTCTGCCGCAGCAGCATATTCCACCAACGTTCAGATCTTCCAGGCGTGAAGGTATAAAGCTCGACTCTGGTGGGACTCGAAACCACAACCTTTGAATCACTTATCCAGTGGTTCACTAGAAGTCCAATGCGCTATCCATTGCGCCACAGAGCCTCGCAGGTGCTGCATGTCACCGTTTCCTGTTGATGCATTATCACAGAGCAGCACGTCAGAGCTCAGCGCTCAGCTGTGACGACGTTTCACCTGGAATCAAGAAAGAAAACAGGACATGTGACCTCGTTTAGAGGAAAACTCGACGCCGTTAAAAAGGTCGAGGCTGACGCAGCGGTAAAGGTCAGGAACACACACACACACACACACACACACACACACACACACTCCTCCCATCACTCTGTCCTTTGTTTAAATGTGAACTCATATACAGTCTGTGTGTGTGTGTGTGTGCATGTGTGTGTGTTAAAGAAAGAAGTGGGCGTGTCATGTAGACAGTACAGGGCGCTGCCACCTGATTGGTCGGTTTGGGGGTACATACACTGCTCCGATTGGCTGGTTTGTGTCACAATAGGCGCCGCAATTGGCTGACAGGTTGACAAAGGGCCGTGTCATTGGTCAGTCCAGAGAACAAAAGGCTCTCAGGGCATCGAGGCGGAAAGGTGAGGAGGTCAGTGTGTGTGTGAGTGTGTGTGTGTGTGTGAGTGTGTGTGTGTGAGTGTGTGTGTGAGTGTGTGTGTGTGTGTGAGTGTGTGTGTGTGAGTGTGTGAGTGTGTGTGTGAGTGTGTGTGTGAGTGTGTGAGTGTGTGTGTGTGTGAGTGTGTGTGTGTGTGTGTGTGTGAGAGTGTGTGTGAGTGTGTGTGTGAGAGTGTGTGTGTGTGTGAGTGTGTGTGTGTGAGTGTGTGAGTGTGTGTGTGAGTGTGTGTGTGAGTGTGAGTGTGTGTGTGTGTGTGAGTGTGTGTGTGTGTGAGTGTGTGTGTGTGTGTGTGTGAGAGTGTGTGTGAGTGTGTGTGTGTGAGTGTGAGTGTGAGTGTGTGTGTGTTGTTAAATCTATTTTTTTCCATTTTTAAATATTTTCTCATCATTATTCTTCATTTTTTCTATTTTTCCATTATTATTTCCTAGAAACCAGCCAATAAATAACAGAATTGATCGATTATTGATTATCAGGTTTCTGAATCCTGGAGCTGCTGAAACGTCCTGATTCCCTCTGATGGGACTCAACAAGAGGCTCTGTGGCGCAATGGATAGCGCATTGGACTTCTAGTTAAACACTGAGGAGGAGTGATTCAAAGGTTGTGGGTTCGAGTCCCACCAGAGTCGATCATTATACCCTCACAAAGGCCTGGATGATCTGAACGTGGGTGAAATATCACCTGGTAGCAGCTGAGAAATGAAGTTTGTGTTTGAGTCGAGGAGCTGGAGTTTCCACCTGTTGACACATCAAAGTGACCCTGTAAGCTTGACAGGAACGTCGCTTTGCTTTATAAGTTCAGTGAAACGAGTCGACGGGTCAGTCTGAGGTCAGCCGAGCTCTGGTGGGAGGAGAACGGCGTCACGTCTGGACTGAAACCAAAGCGAGGTGGAGTCAGGAAACTAAACTGAGGAGTAAAAGACAAAAAAACAAGTTTTAAAACTTAACTTTGGAGCAAAATAATCAAACTTTTTAATTGTTTAGTCATCAGATTCGGCTGCTGACCTGCTGATGTTCGCCTGAAGTATCAGCCAATAAGGACTTTAGGACGGATCATGTGACTATTTGTGAACATGAGAAACAGAAATTTTCCACAAAATGACAGAATTTCACTGATTAAACTGAAAATCGACAAAATAAAGTAGAAAATGTATTAAAATCCAAACATCATGGGACTCGACCCTGCAACCTTTAAACATCCTGTCATCTGGGTTACATCACAGGGCCCAAGGTTCTGTGGCGCAACGGACAGCGTGTTGGACTTCTAGTTAAATACTAGAGAAGTGATTCGAAGGTTGTGGGTTCAAGTCCCACCACAGTCGAGCTTTAACCAGTAGACCATGTGACTGTCCAAACTGAAGTTGGTGTTTCCTGAACCAAACCTTCTGATGAACTCCTGCAGCCTTTAGCCCCTCCCACTGAGGTTTAACTCCACCAATCGTGTTATCGCTGCCCCCTGAGCAGACCGTGACTCTAATGCGGTCGTGGGCGCCCTCCCTGAGCCTTTAGCGGTCTTAGCTCAGTGAACCATGCAGAACCTCCTCAGTGAAGCTCAGAGATGCATCTGCCGGCGGCTAATCCAGAGCGCGTCCTCGCCATCTGAGGACTTCCTGCGTTTAACTCAATAACGGCTTTAAATCCGATCCGCCCAATTAAGCTACAGAGAGGCCGCAGCATCAGGAGGGTGTCCACTCAGCTCTGCAGACACTCAGCACCAGCTGAGGTTAATCGACCGTCCGCCATGTTGGAAAGACGTATGGCGAGCTAACGAGCCCTCTGAGAAACGCAACAAACATGATACCATGAAAAAACAAAGAAACAAACAATAAACAACTTTTAATAAACAACATTGAAACTCCTGCAACTGTTAGAGATTCCCCTTCTGCTGTGAGCCAACATGGCCGCCGTTTGGTGACGCCTCTGCAGACATTTTGATGTTCAAAGTGTTTTTGCGGAGAGACGATCGTTAAAAGCATAAATGTGTTTTAATCATTAATAATGATCTGATTTGGCGTCACTGGGTCTGACCGGGACCTTCACCCGGCTCAGATGGCGAGCTCCTCGGGTCACGGCTCCTCGGGTCACGGCTCCTCGCCTCGCGCTCGCCATCCTGCGACAACGGGCCTTGTTTACATAATTACAGAGATAAAGTCACTGCGCCGCTATACGTGTGACCTGGTTTACATGTATGCAGATGAGACACACGTGTACACACACACACGTGTACACACACACACACACAGTGATTTGTGCTGTGTGTGTGTAGGTGTGTGTGTCTTTCACCACTCTGTTGTTTATTGTTTGTTGTTTACTCACGCCTGGTTTCTCTCTTCACCCTCATGTTATCACATGTTAGCAAGCTTAATCTGGCCACATCACCACGGTAACAGATGCTGAACACATGACCTGGCCCGGAGCAGGGTGCGTTCAGGATTTTCGGGTCATCACAGCTTTTGCAAAAACCTGCGAGCTGACACGTTGATGCGTACGCTAGTGATGCCACTGGACGGAGCTGTGGAGGCAGGTACAAATCACGTTACCACGGAAACCTACAGGCATTCCGCTGCTGATGGAGAAAGTGCCGACTCATGTTTATGTGATTTGTCCTGATTTGCTGCCTCGTCCGTTTCAGAACTAATCTGTTGGTGTTTATCAGTGATTCAGCTCTACTTCCTGTTTGTTGACATCATCAGGTTTCCTGTGTGCATGGATGCTGTCGTTTGCTGCACAGATTGAATGAATTCATCATGTGTACACGAGCACAGAGTCGTGACTTCCTTACTTCCTTTTTCTCCTGATGACGCATCACTTCCTTGTTTTCGACCAATAGGCTTGCACGCTGATGGAGAAGCACCCCCCTAAATTCATCAGAGTAACACAACCCAGGAGCGTGAACACATTTAAATACACATCAGCACCAGAAATAACGGAGTTTTAATATTTTACAGTCACAGGATGGAGGCAGCTCACCTGCAGCATCCAAAGGTCACCTGTACATGATCACATGACTGAGCCAGCGGCACAGTTAAAAGCTTCATGAGTCAGCGTTTTGCTTCTTCTAGCTGATCCCAATGAGAACAGACTGAGTTTCTCTTTATTCATTTTAATAATTTATTCTATATTATTAATTTAACCTGTATTGATGTTTGTACATCATGTTTTTATTATTATTTATCATAATGATGTGTTTAATTTCTCAGTGCTAACATGTAATTTTAGGGTCATCACTCCTCATGATCTCGTCTGTGAATGTGTGAATAATATAAATAAACAACATATTTATTTTATTATTTATTATAATGTATATATTATAATTAACGTATTTATTATTGTTAATTTATTTAAATTTACATATTTGATTTTTACTTAATATTTTAATTATGGTGTATTTTGTTGTCACATTTGTATTTATAATATAAATAAGTAAATAAATGAGTAAATAAACACATGACATGATGTTCTTTGAGCTTTGATCTGTGGCTTTATTAAATATTAATCTACATGTCTGCAGCTCTGAGGGTTTACGTGTTTATGGCTGCTGGCGGAAGGAGAGCAGGTCAGCGGGCCGCGTCCCGTTTCTAACCTCAGCCCCTCCTCCGTGCGCCCTTCACTCACACCTGTGCAGGTAAGGGCGCGCTGAGCGATCAATGCGCGGCGCGAGGTTAATTAATTAATGAGTAAATGATAATAGAGGTTGATTAATGACGAGAAGGGTCATGTTTCCTGCGCGAGGACGTGACGGAGGGCACAGTGCAGGAAGACCGGGACGCGCAGGTGAGCGGCTGCAGGTGTGTGTGTTTGTGTGGTCAGGTTGGGAGGGGGCGTGGCTTGTGAACTACCTGCAGCAGGTGGGTTCATCTTACGTGCTGCGGCTCAGTCGCTCGCTGCTGTTTGTTGCTGCTGCGGACTGAACTCACCTGAGCAGGTGAGCCGCTCTCAGCCTCACCTGAGACACCGGAAGTGTTTGCAAGGCTGCTTTTCTTCGCTCGGACGTGTGTCGCGGTTGATGTTTACCGGGCTGAGCAGCAGGTGAGTCCGTCCGTCACCAGTTAACTCGGTTAACCGTCCCCGCTGCTGTTCGTGTGTTGGAGCTGAACTCCGTTTCTCCTGAGCCGAAACTCGCTGCCGCTCTGTGACCACGTGATGTTTTCACGAAACATGGAGCCTGACGTGAGACCGCGAACCCGATCATTTAGACCGGGAACACCCCAGGAACCGGTTTTTGTATCTCCTTTGTGTGTGCGTGACACAGCGCTGTCAGGAGTGCATACTGTGTCCTGTGTGCCCTCAGGATAGGTGTTTAAAGGTGTTTGGTGTGCCTGTGTCCCACTGTTGCCATGGTTACAGTGACAGGTATCATGTGCAGGAGGTGGAGGACTCTGTCTCTGTGGTGATGTTGTGTGTTTTTGGTACTTTTGCATCTCTGTGGCTGTTTCTTGTCTCTTTGTGTGAAACGTCAGCAGCCTGTTCAGCCTCTGCGGCCCCTGGGCCTGTGCCCAGGAGACCCCTTCAGTGATCCATCCGTGTGAACCTGCATCAGCACACGTATGAATAACCAGGATGTGAAAACACGCAGAAGCTGGTGCAGATTTCATTTTTGCATTTGTGTTTCACTGGAGTTGATTTGCATCAGCTGTGCTTTTAAATTCAGTTTGTTTATTAATAAACTCATATCTCTTTATCACTTTACTGTCGCTGCAGCACCGTGAACTCACCTGACGCTGGATCATAAAACCAGACATTCCAGGAAACAGGCTGCGGTCGTCTGCAGCTGCCTGCTGGTGACGCCTAAATAAGAGCAGTGAGGCAGTCAGAGCTGAACATGAAGCTGATTACTGCTCATTTAAAACTGCCAATTAGTCATTTTAGACGCAGCGTGGCTCTGACAGGAACATTGGCAGCAGCGTGTGTTCAGACAGTGGAAATGTGTAGGGTTGAGGCGTGGTCGAGGATCCGGCGGCGGTCAGACACCCAGAACAGGTCTGAGTGCTGTTCTGTCACAGGGTGGAGCGACTGTTTCACCACCACGCGCTGCATTCCTGCGGCTGCAGCTCGCCAGTCAGTGCAGCTTCAACCTGTTTGCATCCAAACACACTGATAATCAACACGGCTGCTGATGAGTGTGTGTGCTGATGAGTGTGTGTGCTGATCAGTGTGTGTGCTGATCAGTGAGTGTGTGAGTGAAACTGAGCTTCTCTCTGTGACTGAGCAGCAACTCAGCAGCGATGTGACTCTGCAAAGGTCAGAAGCTGCTTTCTGAAACACATCACTGTATTAAAGCAGAGACTCTGGAGTCACAGCAACACATCACTGTATTAAAGCAGAGACTCTGGAGTCACAGCAACACATCACCACACACTGACTCTGACTCACACAGCAGCAGCGGAGTCTCTAACAGACCAGTATCAGTCGGCTCAGTTTAATTATAACACAGGTTCGTTTCAGTACGAGCTAATTGCTTTTATATGCAGTAATTAATAAAATAACTGCTTATTTTCATTAGCTTGTGCTGTTACTTAGTACAGGTGAAGTTCCCTTGGAGCAGCTAATCTGCATCAATAACTGATTTGTTTGTTTTATGTTTTGCTGGACTTTGGGTCATGTGATCTGTCCTTCTCTGATGTTTCCTGCCGGCCTGTGATTGGACAACACCTGCTGATGTGTTTCCCACATTAAGCCAAACCCCCCGTGGTGTTTTCAGTTTGTGAACTGTGTCACTGAGCTCAGGTGAACCTACCTGCAGCTCCGGTTTCACTACACTGACCCGAGCTGCTGTCACCCGAGAGCCTGAATGAGGCCGTTTGACCTCGATCCCACCCAAAGCTATGACATGAACCTGCGACAGAGTAAAGCTCTTATTGTCTTTTCCTTCAAACGATGAGCTGCAGACTGTCAGCGAGGCCGCAGCTAACGGCTATGTTCTCAGCTAACGAGGTAATAATGAGCTTTTAGACTAATCTGCATGAATCAAAAGTGAGCAGCGTCGGTCTGTGAGGGAGGGCGGAGCCAGAGCAGCGACACAGAGCAGAGAAGCTCATGAAGAGCAAAGAAGGAGTGGTCAGAGAAGCAGAGTCAGCTGCTGAGTGTTGATGTGTTGTTACTGGAGCCGCCGAGGCTGCCGGGCTTCATTATGACTCAGATTACCTTCATTATGTCCCCGGGGCCCCGGTGTGGCGGCAGTCCGCGCTGACTCTTTAGCTAGCTAACATCTGCAGGCTAATGTCCCCTCTGACGGCCATAACAACACATAATGTTATTACACCATTAAATAGCCTGCTTCCTTCAGCTTTATGGCCGCTGCTACCTGCAGCACCTCAGCACAGAAGCTCAGGATCAGGCAGAACCAGGGAAACAACGAGGAGACAAGGGAGAGACGGCGTCTCCCTGCAGAGACGTGTCAATGCAAACATCCTCAGCTGTGCCGGACTCTGCAGATGAGTAAACAATGATAGATACACACGTTTGTTTAGACTTCATGAGGTTTGGACCTGCCAGGAAGGATGCAGTCGTGGTTGGGACATCAAAACTAGTTGGTCTGGTTCAGGAATAGATCTCAATCTGGGTTGGTTGTTATGTTTGTTATGCAGCAGAAGCTAAAATCCATCTTTGGGGAGCAGGTGGGACACGTGTTGAACCGTGTAGACGTCCCGACGTGGACTGTTCTGGCTCCTTTGCTGCGTCACATGACTTTGAAAGCACATTTAAACATTAGACAACAGGACGGGCTCTGGGAATTGCCCCAGAGATGAAGGTTCGAGTCTCTGGGAGTGAAAACCGGCTGCAGTTTGACCCCAGAGAGCCACTAAGGCTGGTTTAGTTGAGGTTCTGGTTCCTGGGTCAAACTGGACCGGCCTGGGTTTTGGTTTTCGGAGTTCGACAGTTCAGGTGAACCAAAGCTCTCCTGGTTTCCAGTGAAGAGTCAAATGAGGCCAAACAGGCTCCCACTGCAGACCTGGAGTCAAACCGGTCTGGTTTCTGTTCGTTTTGAGGGATCCGGATCTGGTTGCTGGCCTCTCTTTGAACTGGTTCCAGTGTGAGCTGAAGAAACAGTCAAACTGAGGCTGGAAACCGGCACCAGTCAGGACCTCGGGCTCGGTTTCCCCTCCAGTTCATTTCACATAAACCAGAACCGATGGACCAGAACCGACTTCTCTGTGGAACGTGAACTACTTCTTCTCTGCCGACAGCTCCCGTCTTTGTTCCTCAGAGCGAATTCACCCACACAGGAAGCACTCGCCCTTTAAAACACGCAGGAGAAGAAGAAGAGTGTCAGCTGGCATCATTTCATCTGAAGTACGAATAAAAAGGCGACAGGTAAAGACTTCAGCCAGCATGTCGGGAGGAAGATGCAGCTTTAACGTAAAACACTGTTTTAATCTCATCCTCATCTGTAAATATGATTATTGCTGCGTCACATTAAAAGCTTGACACTGGTGAACTGTTAAACGTCATTCAGCAGTGAAACTGTCAGACTGATCACAGACTCTGTGAATTCATCATATCAGAGCTCAGACGTCTGGTTTGGTTGTAATGTGAGTAAAGCAGACGTTTATGAGGACAGCGAGGCAGTAACGGCGCCCCCCAGAGGCCTGGAGGTCTCCTGTGTTTCTGCAGCACAGCTGAATTTGCAGCGTGTTTGTTTTTGTTGTGTTCGTCTCTCTGCTCGTTTCCATTGTTGCATTAGCTTCGGAGCTTTGTGTGTGTTTTACATCATATTTGCTGTTAGCGTGTTTGTCTGTCTGCAGCCCGTTTCCACTGTTTTTGTTGCACCATGTTTTGACTTTGTCTGCGTTTCAGTTTGCAGCATGTTTGCTCTGAACGGACTCGACCTGCAGCGTGTTTGTGTTGCTGCGTTAGTTTAGTTAGTCTTGTTTTTGACTTTGCATCGTTTCAGTGTCTGCAGCTCGTTTGTTGTCATGATGTTTGTCTTCCTGCAGCATGTCTCTGTTGTTGTGTTAGTTGTTAATGTTCTTTGACTTTGCACTGTTTCTGCTCCTGGACGTGTTCTCAGCTGCTTTTATTCGACGCTGTTGATCTGACGCTGTTCACAGGTCAGACTCCAGACTCTTCTGGACTGTTTGCAGGAGCCCCACAGAGCTCTGAGTCCTGCAGAAGGTCACTGTAACATACCTGGTTCATCCTCTGAGGAGCAGGAGTCAGTTCACTGCAGCGAACCTGACGACAGAAACAATAACTGTCTGTGTCTCGTGTTTCAAACTCTCTCCTCTGTGAGTCTCTGATCTCTGCTCGTCTCCAGCTCCAACACTTCCTCCCTTCAGCCCGAATCATTCACCACACGCCGCCGCCACTGCTGCAGCACGTCGCCACTTCCAGCTTAGTTAGCTCAACGTTCAAATCTCCAAAGAAACGTCAATGTATTTGGGTCACGAGATTAAGATCTGTGGAGCAGAGAAGCTCCTCTGACACCTTTTTAGAAACCAAACCCGACATAATCACCGAGCGCGATGAAGTCATATCCGTCTGACTCGTGCTCGCTAATCGAAAACGGGCTTTTAAAGCCGTCATTTGGGTTTTTAATGTTTCTAGAAAGTAAAGCGGAAACTCTGTGTTTGGCTTTTTAAAGGTCACGACACCTCAGAGAGTCGTTCCAGCGAAACGTCTGAGTTCAAATGTCAAGTAAACGCAGAGTTAGCAGCTGATCGGCCTCCCCGGGGCAAATCTAATTACTGTGATTTATAGAGAGGCTGTGTTTGCTCCCTGCGCTCGGGCCACGCGCTCCATTAAAAGTGTGTTTTTCAGAAATCAACACATCACGGCCTCATTAATTTTAAAGAATGGATCATAATAGCTGTAAAAGGAGGCGCTGGGTCTCCAGAGGGTGTGACTTCTCCCACTTTGAGGCAAATGTGCAAGAAAACAAAGCAGGTGGGGCTTTTGTGTCGGCTGCTTCCTGTTTGGGGACATTTGCTGCAGCCAGTCAGAATCAAGCCTGCATCAAAATGATGAATAAAAATCAACTTTCATCAGAAGTTTCCCTGAAATTCACAAACCTAGCATGATCAGCTTTACTTCCTGTCTGTGGCGTCACCGCCTCCTCTCTGTGCATGTGTCAGTGTTGTGTCTGTGTGTCAGCAGCTTGATAAACTGACTCTGGATCAGCTGTAAGACACATTTCTGTGCTCCTCTTTTCAGCCGCTGCTTGTTTTTAACTCTGTATCTGAAGCAGATGAAGGATTTCAGTCGTCGGACGTCTGGATCTGAAGTTATCAGAGAAACAAGCTGAGCAAACGTTAGCAGCAGCTCGGCTCGCCGCCCCTCCAGGACGTCCCGTGTGCGGCCGACAGCGTGGGAGAAACAGTGGTTTTTAAGGTGGAACTGCTTTATTCAGTGTTTCTCTGGGTTTGAATCAGCGGCTCTGTTTGTTTTGGAGAGGAGGAGACCTCTGTGGAGAATTCAGCTCCCAGTAAAAACCTCCTGAAACATCAACACTGAAGGAATCCCAGCTGACAGGAAGACAACAACTCCCAGCATGCCACGCTGCTGCAGGAGGTCACATGACTGTTGGACTGTTGGTGGAGAGTAGAAACGTCACACTGCACCTTTAAACGCTTTTTGCCTTCAGTCATTTTGAGGCTGCGGCAGGAAATGGACTCAGACATCAGTCGACTGTGTTTGAATGAACCGAGTCTCGTTTTACTGTGAAGTCGTTCCCTTCCTCCTCCCTCAGACTCTGTTAACCTGCTTTTTACAGGCCCCTCATATCATTTAATGCACCTCAGCTCCAGCTGACATTTAAAACCTAAAACCTCTCTGAGGCGACTTTGCAGGAACTAAAATGAGTGTTTTTGCATTTCACCCTCGTGCAGAATGGCGACGATTAGACAAACTGTCCTTTAAATCAGATTAACACCTGAAGTTATGCAGAATTAAGGGGCGGGGCTTCTTTGACTGACAGCTATCCACCAGCTGTCTGCCGTGTTTCAGCAACCATGCGTCGTTCGGCCCCGCCTCACCGCCGCCCACCTGACACCTGTTTAGATGGGACATCACGCTGCCAAGATGGCCGACGTCCAGATCCACCACACACCGAGCACAGCCGCTCTGCAGGAAGCTCTCTCGCCTCCTTCTCCACCTCCAACTTCTCCATATAATTAGTTCAGATCAGGTGTCTCTCCTCCCCTTCCTCCCTCTGTCCTGTCTGTCTCTGAGGAGGACAGAGGGGCTGTTTGTTCCCCCCGGCCTCCTTTTGTCCTGATGACACAATAGACTCCATCAGGGGGCAGGGAGGAGGAGGAGGAGGAGGAGGAGGAGCTAAAAAGGACGAAGATGGACAAAAACTATGAAAATCTTCCTTAAAAGTCGCCTGAATATCAAACAACAAAGTAAATTTAATGTAAAATGATTTAAATCAGCTGTAAAATGATAAAGTTAGTCGGATTAGTGTTGACCAATCACGTTTCAGCTTTGGTTGCATGCAGGTAAACAGCAGAGAGAACAGGTGGCGTGCACTGGCTGAAGTGTGATGACGATGATTTAGCTTCTCCTGTTTTTATCTGCAGGTTTCTGTTAAACACTAAATCCATCTGGACTTAAACACACTCTGGTCTCAAGATGAGGAAGCGCAGGAAGTTGGTTATCTGGAGATCTGAGGCTGCACAGGAAGTGACATCACAGTTTAAATTAAGTTTTTTTGAAAAATGATGTCACATTTTTTTCAGTTCCAGTAAATTCAAATCACTCACTGGTCTGTGACGCTGATCGTTAGCATCTGAAATCAGTTTCCTGCAGCATTGTGTGTGTTCGCAGCGTTGTGTGTGTTCGCAGCGTTGTGTGTGTTTGCAGCGTTGTGTGTGTTTGCAGCGTTGCGTGTGTTTGCAGCGTTGCGTGTGTCTGCAGCGTTGCGCGTGTTTGCAGCGCTGCGTGTGTCTGCAGCGTTGCGTGTGTCTGCAGCGTTGCGTGTGTTTGCAGGGACGTGCTTTCATTGAGTTGTAATGCGTCACAGTGGCGCTGCACTGACGCTGCTGCACGCGCTCACAGTAGATGTTCAGTTTTGATGCTTTGAGATGAAAGCAGCAGAGAGAAAGCGACGTCGGCAGGAAGGGCTGCACTGCAGGACAGGAGCTGTCAGAGGAGGAGGAGAGGTCCTGACAGCAGGGGGGCAGAGGAGCAACCAACCTTATGTTACCACACACACACACACACCACCACAGGCTGCTGCTTGTTGTACCCAATCTGTCCTCACAAGGTTAGAAAGAGCAGGACATGAGGAAGCAGGAGAGTTTAGTTTAGGCTCAGGACTGGGCTCAGGATTAGGGTTAGTCTGGAGTGTGCTGCCCTGTTCCTGGACTGCTTTTGGATCTTTATCACACTGTTGTTATAATATAAGAGCATACGCTGCCATAGCCTCATGTTTAATTCATCTTTCCCTCATGTTCATCACACACCCCTCATCCTGCGTTGACTCCTGCAGCCTCCTGCTTGCTGGGCTCCTCTCATGACCCTCCAAACCTCTGCAGATGATCCAGGATGCAGCAGCTCGTCTACAACGCGTCTCTCCTCTGGCTCCCAGTCGCTGCTCACTGACTAAACCACATCTGAACCAGCTCCTGGCTCCTGAACCCCCTCATCCCCCTCTCCTCAGTGGTGAAATGAGTTTGAACTCTCTCGATCTGTGAGTCCATCACAACCTTCAAGAAACAGCTAAAGGCCCAGCTGTTCCTGAAACTCCTGCTCACCTACTGACCCAGATCTTGTGTCGTAGTTACTCTGTGTGTACGTGATGTTTCCTCAGAGACTCTTGTTTTTAATCTGCTGCTCTGAACTCAAAGGTGCAGAGAGGACGAGCTGATTAACCGTCGGTGCAGCAGAGATGATGCAGGTCTCAGGTTTCAGGTTCGGAGGAGTGTGTGTGTGTGTGTGTGTGTGTGTGTCCTCGGCTGAGCAGCAGCAGCCATGATTAACTTTGTCTCGGGACGCAGACGTTATTTTAATCAGTCTCAGCTTCCTCTCAGCTCCATCACCTCCTCAGCTGAATATCACTTTCCCTCCAAAAGCAGCCGTGCTCTAATAGGAGCCATTCATCTCGTCTCAGGCCGCGATCCATTTTGCTGCTTCCTTCCAGCGTTTCCCCTGAAATCTGCACTCGCTGACCTGCAGCCAGCCGCTCTGTTCGCTGCAGGTTTGACAGCAGCTTCTGCAGAGTAAACCTCTCCATGTCCAGGTTTACATGCACAAAGTGGTCTGGTTTCACCTCCTGCAGTTTGTTGTGCAAATGAGAAACATGTCCACACAGCATCTATCTAACACATCAGAAACGAACACAGCAGCTCTCACAAAGACAGTCTGCATGTTAAACCTGCTGACGTCCGAATCGTTTATGATGTTTGACGCTTGCTGCATTTCTGCAGCGCTGTCGGTTTGTTTGTTCGTTTGCGACCTGCAGAGCTCAACAGGAAAGAGGCCGAGTGTCAAACTGCAGGAAAACCCTGAACTGAGATCGAATATTGAGAATATTAGTGTGATGTTAATTTTCATTCTGCTGTAAACTGCAGAGGGAATATTGTCTTTGTCAGAGGCTGAGAACCGTGATGTTAGCGTGCACCTGCACGTCTGCAGGCGGAGCAGCAGGAACCCTCCTCAGTGAACTAAACTCTTTAACCGCTCGCTTCAGGTTCACTTCACAGGACGCAGATTATTATTATTATTATTCAAATCTTATTTAAGTCTAAGTCAAGTCCCTCAGAGTCTGACTTCACTTCCTCTGCGCCTCTGCAGCTCCGTATCACCGTCAGGTCGAACAAAAGCCATTTTCTTAATCTTAATAACATGAACTCATTTCCTGCTGCAGCAGAGGCGGCGATATCAGCAGGGGTGAGTCTTAATAGTGAGTCTGAGCCGCCTCCTGTCCGTCCTTCATGCTGGGCCAAGTGGCTGCAGGCAGAGCAGCAACACACACACACACACACACACACACACACACACACTATGTGATCCAGAGACTTTTGCAGGATTCAAACACAAACATGTTGCATTAAAATCAGAAACTCTGCGACCTTTTGAAAGAGCAGTTTAAAAAAGGACTTTACACGTAAGAGCAGGAGGTTCAGACGTTAGATAAGACTTTTAATTCATTCATTTAAAGCAGACGAGGATCTGATAAGCTCAAACCCTCCGTGCAGTTAGCGCGTCTCTGCACAGACGCCCTGAAACGATCTTAATAATCTAAAATTACGCTTCATCTTCAGCGATAATGAAGTCTGAGTCTTTCAGTTTGTGTGTGATCTTTCTTTGAACTTCCTGTATGTCCGCTGCACTTCTTCTGTCTCCTGCACTTCCTGTTTGTCCCCTGTACTTCCTGTATGTTTGCTGCACTTCCTGTATGTCCTCTGCACTTCCTGTTTGTCCTCTGTACTTCCTGTATGTCCACTGCACTTCCTGTTTGTCCCCTGTTGGGGGATGTTGAGGTGAATCTCGGCCCTGTTGCGGCGTTTCTCTGAGACTCGCCTGTTTGTCCCGTCAGACGCTCGTCGGTGGAGGCGTCAAAGTCAACAAGGTCAATGACTGAGATGAGATGCACACACACACACACACACACACACACACACACAGAGGAAGCTGTCAGGTAATCATATTGGGTGATGAAGCGTCAGTCGTGACAGCCAATCAGACTCAGCTGTCAACTCCTTCGTCCAATACGAACGCAGGGTTTGTTGTTTTTTTCCGTCTGGCATCATCAGTGATGTCATCAGTAATGTCAGGTATCGGACAGACTCGCTGTTCTGCGTGATTGAGTGAAGTGTTTGCTTAAAGGCTTACTGTGAGAGACAGGCTGTGTGTGTGTGTGTGTGTGTGTGTGTGTGTGTGTGTGTTGCTGCTCTTTTGCATTCCTGAACATCCTGTAAGACGCAGTGAGACTCTAATATTTGGACTGTTTAATTGTCTGTTCTGCAGTTGAGCTGATGCAAATTAAACCCTTTGAGAATATGCGTGTGTGTGTGTGTGTGTGTGTGTGTGTGTGTGTGTGTGTGTGTGTGTCCCAGCCTCTGCCTCATACTCAGATCCTGTGTTTCAGGTGGGAAACTCCCACACTGACCTGTTGTTGGCCCGTCTGCTGTGCATGAACCATGCTGTCATATCTGCATTGAAATACATAGGAAGCTGCCACCGGTTAGCATGAAGCTAGCTTAGCATGTTCACTGCTGACTTGTGTTTTCACACACAACACAGTTTATAAACACAGTTTATTATAAATATGACAGATTAACAGATCCCAGGTTTCCTTGTCTCCTTGCCTACATCCTTCCCTTATTCCCTTTCTCACCTTCTTCCTTCCTTCACTTCTGTCTCAGATCAAAACACAACCAGTTGCTCATCTGAAGCTGCAGCGTGTGTGTGTGTGCATGTGTGTGAGTCCACCTGAGATCTTCCAGCCTCTCAGACTCATAAATCAAGCGCTTCCTCTCGCTGCACATGAGGCTGATCAGGGCCAAGGCCTCATCCTCCAAACACCCACCTGGGGAATGTGTGTGTGTGTGTGTGTGTGTGTGTGTGTGTATAATAGCAGAGTTATGAGGCCAACGCTTCAGCCCTGTGCTACTGAGAGGCCACATAGATCCTACTCACTGTCTGTCTGCATCTCTGTGTGTGTGTGTGCATGTGACAGCCTGTATATGTTAATCTTTCTGGGTTATTGATAAAACTCTGTATTTAAAGATGGCCGACATGACAGTGTCACTAAAGCCCAAACACCTGGATCACCCCCTGGTGTCTGGCTGCAGGACACCTCATAAGCCCCGCCCCCTGGTGTCTGGCTGCAGTACAGCTCATAAGCCCCGCCCCCTCCATGTCAGCAGATTGCGAAAAGGGGGCGTGGCGCCATGATTGACGCCAAACGATGTCACCAGAGCAAGGTGGCGGCACGTATCTGGGATACTTTAGTTTCCTGTTTGTTTACAGTGGGAGGAAGTGGAGTTGTGGCGGCCATCTTTGTTTACAGCCTGTGTGAAGGACAGACAGACGGGTTCAGCTCCCGACCAGATGAAGACATTTACTGCCTCAGTCTCCAGAGAACGAACACTAATATGAACATCTGCTGAACATGCACACACACACACACACACACACACACACACGCTGCTGTTTCTCCCCAGTGAGCTTCGAGTGTGAATGGAGCTTCATTATGTCGAGTGATGAGACGATGAGTCACAGCTCAGGGCCGAACACACTGTACACACACACACACACACACACACACTCTTTAACTTCTGGTTCTGCTGCAGTGTGAAAACACAAGTCAGCAGTGAACATGCTAAGCTAGCTTCATGCTAACCGGCGGCAGCTTCCTATGTATTTTAATGCAGATATGACAACATGGTTCATGCACACACACACACACACACACACACGCACACACACACACAGTGGTGTTAATTAAACTCACATGGCAGCTTCAAACGTTTTGTTTACTTGTTTATTTCGGTCTAAAGTCTATGTAAAGTGTGTTTTAGTGTGTTTTCATCTGTAAATCAGGAGAAAACGTGTGTGTGACGAGTTTAAACTAAAGGAAAGGTGCTGATTTGTTCCAGTACACATAAATCTGTGTGTGTGTGTGTGTGTGTGTGTGTGTGTGTGTGAGGTCTGTCTCTTTGCTCGGAGGATTCAGGATTTGTTTGCTTTTAGTTTCACTGTTAATGAACAGATAAGCTCGTAAGGAGCAGACGAGTCTTTCAGAGTTTGCTCCTGCGCGGCAGCAGTTTTATCCTGTAGATGGCATCTGATGGATCCTCTCCACCGTGTTTGTCCCCAGGTGAAGGTCAGGTGATGTCAGGATAACCGGTGGCGGACAGGAAGTGAGGGACATGGAGCCGTTTCAGGATCTGTCAGACTCCACCTCGTCTCCGCCGGAGCTGGGTGAGGAGGAGATGCAGCGATTGGACGGCGGCTGGAGCCGCGATGGAGACTGGGAGGGATGTGGACGGTGAGCGGGTGGAACATGAGACTGTGTTACTGGATATTTATGTTAAAAATTATATATAGTAATAATAAACCAAAACATAATAAAGTTTGTTCCACTTTTATATGAGTTTAAGTCCTGACATCACTTCCTGCACCTCTGCAGCCCAGTGCAACCTCTAGTATTTAAAGGTAAATCTTGATGGCGCAGAACGATGAAAATGCTAAACTCTCATTAAAATCTCTGCAGCAGAGTTCATGTTCTTGTTAATTCATGCATTTTACACGTCTACACTTCACATTTTCACGAGTCTCCTCACATTAATCTTCTGATTTCACATCAAATTGGGTTTTTGCCGTTTCTGACGTGTGTATTAATGCAGTTTGCCACCATGAACTCTGAATTTAGGCGTAACTAAAAGTCATTTTAACTCCCACGACCTTGTATTTATCAGGACCTCTCTTGGACTCACCTCCTCTGCGAAGCTGCTGATGTTAAACTCATGATGGTTTAGTCGTTAGTGTCATTAATTGTTATAATATGTCGTTATAAATCTATGATGTCATGTTTTTAAATCACTTGTGGAGCCGAACCTGGAGATCTCTTGATAAACCTCCATGCATGCCTCTGTTGTCATGCCTCCAGGCTGGAGAGGAGGTGGATCCTCTGGCACGAGTTCATGAAGGAACACACCCACCTGGACACCTGGCTGCGATTGGCTGAGCAGGTCGTCAGCTCTGCTAACCCCGCCCACATCACCTACGTCACTGCCAAGGAAGAGCTGAGGAAGTTTGAGGTGAGGGGAGTGTGTAAGTGTGTAAGTGTGTGTGTGTCATCGGTGGATGAAAAATACACAATTATAAAGCTTAAGGTGGTATTAATGTGCAAATGCAGTTGCCATACCACCTTAAATCAAAAGGTTTGAGTGTGCAGCAGAGCAGAGGCTTGTAGATTCTTGTTTGTCCTAATCAAGCTTCCATACATACATCATTATCATCATTATTGCGTTTCATTGCATCAAAAGTCTCTCGGTTAAATATTCAAATGAACTGAAGTCATGTTTTTCTGATTTTGAGGCCTCAATAAATACAATTTTGATAATATGAAGCATTATTTACTTAATTAATATTCATATTATGGTGAATTTCAGTGCATCAGCCCTTAATGCTGAAGAAGCTGCAGGTTCTGCTGGAAACATGATTTAAATTGTAAATAAACAGCGACAAGTCGTCTGCATATTGACGCAACAACGAGTTTAATAAACTGATTCCTCTGCTGTTGTTCATTATTCTGTTAGGTAATCTTTTCATGTCACTTCCTGTGTTGTTTGCATGAATCATGAGTCATTTCAAGATCCAAATGTCTTTTTTTTAGCTCAAAAGTGACGCACAGATTTATTTTTGGTTTAATTCTGAGGTTTGAATCACAGCCAAAGAAGAAGAACAGGCTGTGTTTGAGGAGCTCTGAGCTGGAAATCAGGTGCCTGCACTGTTTTGGTGCTCTAATAGACTAAATAGCTCTGCAGTAAAGAGGAAAACAGAAGGATTTATGGGTAATGGAGTCCAAGTTGCTTCCTGTAGCTGCAGCAGGATGCTGTGGTTGTGTCGTCAGCTCTGACCTGCCTTGTTGTTGTCGTGCTCAGAGGCTGCGCTGTGAGGCCGGCTCTCGGCTCGTCCAGCTCGACAGTCTGACCTGCAGGAATCGAACCCTGACGCGCCTGTTTCAGGGCGCCATGCAGGCTCGACTGCTGGCGTCGACGAGGGAGTGCGGGCGCCGATGGGACGACATAAACGTCCAGCTGGAGTCCATCAGTGAACGACTGAAGGTCAGAACAAAGGCTAATTAATAAGGCTTTAATTACATCTCGTGTTTCCTGTTTTGTGACGTCCGTTGTTTCTCTCTCAGCTGTTTGTCACAGAGTGGGAGGAGTTTGAGGCAGAGAGGGAGCAGCTCGCCCTCTGGTTGGCTGATCTGGATGTCCGTCTGATGGAGGTGGATCACCTCACAGGAAACACCTGTGACAAGCTGAGACAACTCCAGGTGTGTGTGTGTGTTATTTCAATCTAAAAGCATGTTTTCCTGCCTCATGTATATTTACGTGTGTGTGTGTGTGTGTGTAGTCCTTCCAGCAGTGTGTGTGCATGAACTCGTGCCGGGTGAACGCCCTGCTGCAGCGCGGCGAGGACTTGATCCAGCGCAGCCAACCAGCTGACGCCCAGCGCATGGAGAGGCGGCTGCTGGAGCTGCTGCGGCGCTGCAGCCTCGTCTACAACAACATTGCACGGACACACACTCGGCTGCTGAGCATGAGACTGGTACACACACACACACGCACCCAGATACGTGCCGCCATCTTGCTCTGGTGACATTATCAATATAAACACAGTTATGAGTGTATCCTGGGTCTGTTTGGAGCGCAGGTTGTGCACATCCACAGAAATCAATGCCACCTGTTTCCATGATGCAACACGCACAATGTACTGCAACACTTATAACTCCTCCTGCTCCTCCTCCTCCTCTTGCTCCTTCTGCAGGTCTTTGAAGATGACTGGATTCTGTCTCAGGCTACAGACTCCGGTTGCCCTTCAGAGAGTCTTTTAGACGAAGAGGGAGCGCTTGATAAAGCCAACCTGGACCTCCCTGCAGTGTCCAGCCATGCTACAGACCTGCCTTCACCCCTGCACCTCTGTCCTCCTCCTCCTTCCCCATCCTTGCCTACCCATGAGCACCTGGGGCTGGAGTGGGACCCCTCAGTGGATATCGGGCGCTCTGTCTCGCGTGACGACGCAGACTCGTCATATTTCAGCGCCAGCACAGGTGATTTGTGGTTACAGAGCAACAGCCACCATTTCCCAAAGTTGTATACAAGGTATTTATCTTACACCTGTCTGTGTGTGTGTGCGTGCAGGTCAGTGTCTGAAGAGGCGGAGCTACCTCAGCTCCCTTGGCTCGCAGTCTGACATCAGTGAAGACAACCAGGAAGCAGATTTGGTGAGTTACAGCGTCTGTAACAAGCAGAAACCTTCACCAGCTGTGACCCTGCCCTCCGTCCTTCAGAGTAGTGACCTTGTGCAGAGTAGTGACCTTGTGCAGAGTAGTGACCTTGTGCAGAGTAGTGACCTTGTGCAGTGATGCTCTGCTCCCAGAGCCCCTGCCACGCTCTGATCTCTCCCTGGAAGTCCTGCTCTGTGACCTTGTGCAGCTCCATCTGTGACGTCCTCTGGACCTCCTCCACTGTGTCAGAGCAGAGACCCTTCAGTTTGGAGAAGCAGAGCTCCACCTGTCCCAGTTCAGGTGGTTGGTGCTCAGGCTGCTGTTTGCTCTCTGGAGACCAACATCAGCTCCATCGGGCTCTGACTCTCAGGCTGAGGTTTGAGGTGACTCATTACCGTGACGCGCTGCATTCAGGAACAACAGAAACTCTCTGAACATCAAATGTAGGACAGTTTGTTGACTTGTGTCGATCAAACGAAGCTGCGTTAGAAACAATCGACTGAATCAAAAGGAGAAGGTGCAGCGTGCAGAGGTCGAGCTCGTCCAATCAGCTGCAGGCATGAAGAAAACCTTTGAGGAGCCAGAGACGAGCGACAGGAAGCAGTTCGTCAGGCTGCCACCTGCGGCTCTTAAGGTGGAATGTTTTCTCACATGTTGCTTTCTGCACTCTCATGACTTTCACGCCTACTTCCTGTCAGCTGATGTCGTGCGTCTGAGCTGCAGCTTCACTGACAACTTTACATCTGAGCGAATCAGTTCACAGCGATGGCATCAGACGAGCAGAAGGTGCTGAAACAACGTCTGGATCATGTTTGAATGGAAATCAGTGTGTCTGCAGACGTCACATCAGAACCATGTGGTGTGTTCATCTCTCGCTCACGCATACGCACTCGCACACGCACACACGCACACACACACACACTCTTTTTCTGTTGTTCTGCTGTGACCCAGATGCTTCTTGGCCCAGAGGCTTTGTCTGTCTGTCTGTCTCTATCATACACACACACACAGAGTCACTGATGCTCCGACACACACAGCTAAATCTAAAACCGTTCTCCATCACCGGCGTCGGCTTTACGAGCCGCTAACAGCAGCTCACCTCTTCCTCTGCTGATTTATTGATGACACCTGCAGGATGTGGCGCCGGTTTCCCTTTTTAGCTTCAGTTCAGCGAGAAACCGAATCTGAAGTGTCCTCCTCTGTTAGACTGCAGCTCCTCCCCCCTCCTCCCCCGTCCTCCCTGCTCCTCACCCCTTATGTCTGTATCTCTGTCTGTTTCACACACACATGCACTGCTGCACTGTCGGTGAACCCCAAAGCTCAACAGGAGGAGAGCCGAGCAGAGCGACACACGTAAAACTGAATTAGCATCTGATCACAGCTGCAGCATCACAACAAAGACATCAGAGTGTGTGTGTGTGTGTGTGTGTGTGTGTGTGTGTGTGTGTGTCACTCTCTCTGCACTGACATCATGCCTTCCCTGCAGGCCCGGCCCGGCCCAGCCCGGCGCTGTCTGCCCGGAGGACTCGCTGTAGTTGTACTTCATTAAATCTGCGACCGCGTGACCTCGTCTGCGGGCGCCTGCACGCTGCATGAATTCTGAATGCAACACGAAGGAACTGCAGAGATTTGTGTGTCATCGCTCACCTTAAACACACAGGATTTGTTGTTTTAGCTGACACTTCACTCCACACTTCCTGCGTGTTAGCTTTAGCATGTTTTAGCTCTTAAACCAAACACTTCATGCCACGCTGCGTCATTTTTGCAGACGATTTGCATGTTTTTAAAGATTTCGGGTAAAAACCTCATTATTTAAATAAATAGAAACAATAAATATTAAAATGTTTCCGACGTTCTGCTCGTTAGCACCTCGTGTTTACGCTGAGTCAGGCTCGCTCCTTAAACCGCAGCCGTGACCCGAAGGACTCTGATCCCAAGTTTTGTGCACAACACTGTGTAACCTGCAGAGACGCTGCGCTCCAGCCTGTGATGCCGTATGAACCACCTGCAGCAGTTTGCACGTGCACGGCTCCACAGTTAATAAATATGCAACGAACAGAAATGTTTCACAGTTCATGAGGTTTTGGACAAAACATTGTTTCATTAACGCTTCAATGAAACATCATAGTTGAAGTTAAAATGAATAAGTTGGTTAAATCTGTTCACCCCGACGTCTCTGTATGTAGACGACTCTCGCTCTTCTCGGCGTCACATGACATCAGCTGCGCCTCTGCCTGCTGCGTCTCTAAAGCACGCCTCTGCTGTCAGCAGCTGTTTGGATCTCAGCGGTACATCCGTCTTGTTTGTTTCGATGAGCAGCGAGCTCCTCCTTCATTCATGATTCTCAGTGAGTCGTCCACGCAGGGCAGCACCTGAATGCATCACAGCTGCTGAGAAGATCTGATGACCAAAAACCCAAAAACCCTCTGAGAGCAAGCGAACGAGTTAGCGAGCAACACGATGATACTGATATTTTAAGGAAATCAATGGAAAACTCTGGGTCACCTCTGCAGGTCAGCAGACTGCTCTGAGTTCACGATGAGGCTGAAAACATTATTAAACGTTTAGAAGCTGCATCATGCAGCAGGTCTCATCCCCAGAAAGACTCCTGAATGCATCTTCTGTGTTTTCTGTGCAGGGATTGGACGGATGGCTCGACCACGCCCACCCCGGTGTCCTCACACCTGCAGAGACCAGAGGGGGCGGGACTCAGCTGGGTGGAGACCACTGGGTGACCTCGACTCCCGACAGACGGGACAGTGAGCCAGTCAGCTTTGACGGGGGGCGTGTGAGGGCGTGGCTCAGCGTCCAGAGCTCTGCCGCCGCCGCCCTGGAGAGGAGGACTTCCTGTTCCAGAGCCGTGCAGACGGATGTGGAGGTGCAGGTGAGTGAATCCTACATGAAGATCTCAAACACACCTGCCTGCTGCCGCTAACACTCACTAGAGCACCAAACATGGATTCATCCGCCGCCGAAAGTAGTGCCAAACAAACGCAGCTTTGCTTTGTTATTCAGGAGGAAACAGAGCTGGGAGCTGAGCGCTGCAGACAGGAAGTCAGGAGGTGTTTATTTATGTTGACGGCAGCAGGAAATCAGACTTTCAGAGCAGCGTCTTTGTCTCTTTTGTCGGTGGAGTTAACGTTCAGCACATGGCATCACATGAACATCCTCTGTGTGTGTGTGTGTGTGTGTGTGTGTGTGTGTGTGTGAGGAAACTCCTGACCTGACTCTCGAGACATTCTCACGTACGTACTCACACACTCTCTCTCAGTCACACTCACAACCTCCAAATTTACTGAATGAGTGCAGCTTTTCAGACATTTCACTGATTCAGATGCAGATTCATGAGCACAACCTGTGTCACATCAACACATTACATCATACTGGGCGAGCGTCTGTGTTTTCTGTTCTGATTCTTAGTCTACAAACTACCTTAAAATGAACTTTGGTAAGCTCCACCTTAAAGGCCCTGCACACCTGTGGTCCAGATTGAGAAGCAGCTAAACTCTCTTTACAGCTAAACCACCTGGGGAGAGAAACAGCTGCAACTCAAACTTTGTGCATGACCACAGGTCCAGTTATTACACCTGTACGAGTGTGTTTGAGACCCACAGTGTGGGTCCAGAAACAGGTCAGCGTCCCCATAAGATCCATACAGTTTTGTACTGATTTTAATAAAAATATACACATAAATCCAAAAAGGTGCACAAACAAGATGAAAAATCTTTCAGAAATCAAAAACTGCAAAATCCCAAATATTTGCATCACACACAGACACTTTTTCTCATAATGTCCAGTTTTCAGATAAACCAAGTGCAGCATTGCTCTCTGTCATGGATTTCCATCGAGAGTTACAGTAAATAATCTGACCAGGGTTTAAATGTTGACAGAAAACATGGAAGCAGTGATGAAACATCGCTTAGCGTGTAGCCGCTGTGGCACCGTGTTGTGCAGGGAAAGTGTAGTTTTGCAGATTTCAGAAATACTTTGATTTGTGTGTCAGTTGCAGGTACGCTGTGTGTGTGTGTGTGTGTGTGTGTGTGTGTGTGAGACGTCCTCTCTCCCCAGCAGCTCCACCAACATTCATAATCATCAGCCTTTATTTTCCTCTGCTCATCCACCTTTTGTAAAGATGGATTCCTGAATAACTGTCCTCCACCTCCTCCACTCCCTCCACCCCCTCCGTCTCTCCTTCTCCATCAGCCTTCATCGGCCTCAGCCTTCTCTCTCTCTCTCTCTCTCTCTCTCTCATTATCGGTGAAACCGTCTATTTATTCTCCTCTTCCTCCGTCTCATCCGCCGCTGCTCGGCCGCCGAATGAATCCATAAAGTCTTGATTTATGCATCAAGTCTGGCGGCACTTTAACTGTCGCCATAAAAACAGGAGGGAAACACACTTCCTTCCTCCTTTCCTTCATTCCCTCTTCACTTCCTCTTGTCTGACTCACAGCCACCTCCAGATAAAGTGTCTGCAGACAGGAAACGGACCAGAGGAAGTTGGTTGATGAGTTTTTCAGGGTCAGATCGGGCGTCAGAGTGCTCCTGTGTCGTTGTAATTAGAGGGATTCTGCACGCGCTCATTTGCAATATGCGAGTTTGATTGCACGTGTGTGCGTAATGGCGTCGGCACTTTCTAACGGAGGTTCATTACTGACAAAACTATCGAGCGAGCGGCAAACAGATTGGAGCAGAAATCCAACCTGCAAGTCCTCGTTCGGGTGCAGTGATGGGGGGAAGCTCCTGTACAAACTCTGCTGGGTTTGAGTTCAGAGCAGCACAGTGAGTCCACTCTGATCAGATCTGAGATCAGAGCACACGCCATGGTGATCAGTTTTAACAAAGAGATACTGTACGTCTGTGCGTCTCAGCTGCTGACGAGCTGTTGACACTAAACATTGTGTCTCACCTGTGACCATGTGACATCAGTCCGCTTGTTGTCATGGTAACGGATGACAAACCAGCTTTGCAGTTTTGTTGCATCGAGCGTAACAAAGATATATTTTGCTGTTTGCACTGTTGAGCTGCAGCCGTCATTGCCCGTTGGTTGCTGCTAACGTTAGCATTAGCAGCTGCAGCAGGAGTCTGAGGAAATGTTGAGATGTTCAGCTGCTTCATCAAACTATCATGTTTCCATCACGTCTTCTTCGTTGGTGTTTGCTGTTTGCAGGCTGGCCTGTGGTCTTTTAGTTGCGTCATCCTGCTGCAGCGTCTTCTTCTGCACTTGTTGGCTGCAGGTTTGGCGCCAGCTGCTGTTTGACCTGATGGACAAATGGCTGAAAACACGGACTTGAGTCAAATTTGCTCCATGTTCAGATGAAAAGTACTTATCTGTTCGTTTGTTGCAGAGTTACCTGGAAGGAGGCGACATCAACCTGCCCAGCAGCCAGCGTTGCCATGACAACATGCAGCATCCTTTTCCTGCCTCGTCACATGACCGTAAAGCTTCGTCTGACAGGAGGAAACAACAATTTCTAGCAAACCTGCAGGTGAGTTGGTGGTTTTGATAAACGAGACAAATCAAAGGTGTTTCTGGTTGCAGCTCTCCGTCATTAAGGTGTCACTGATGATATTTAACACACAGTCCACCTTAAATAAGCGGCAGAGTCACTAAATCTCACGGCGTTGAGAGGAAATAAGCTCCTTTTTCATGCGAATCTGAGAAATGTGTTGCCTGAAACCAGCGCGGACCAACAGAAGCTCTCTCTGTTCTCCAGGCCGAGGAGGAGCAGGCGTGTCGCGACGAGGCCGAGCGTCTTCTCTCTGAACAAAGGTGAGAAAACACAGATTCCCCTCGGAGACGTCAGCCGGCTCCATTTGTCAGGATGTTTCTGAAACCACAGAGAAGAAGAAGGAGGAGGAACAGAGAGCTTTATGTTCATGAGGAGAGGCTGTTCAGTGATTTACAGGAAACTGTTGGTTTGTGTTGCAGCTCTGCATCTTCTGTTTTAGACTGAAATGATTCATGAAATCAACAAATGCTCTTTGTTCAAAAGGTTTTCTATTCAAATGACGAGTTTACAAAGTCTTCATCGAGGCTTTCAGCTTCAGTTTCACAGGCGAGGTCACACAAAAAAGCAAAATAAGGTCAATAAATGTGGATTTTATCCCTCAACAACCCCGAAACTCCACCTCCAGGCACCAAAGCTCCTAGAAATGTTTTTAATTATTGAAAATTTTCATGTTTTATTTAACGAATTGGCTCATTTTTATTAAGTTTTTTTTCTGTGAAACTTCTCTAAAAACCGACAAAAACCCAAATAAGTGTCTGTTCTGCCTGAAACCAAATTACATAATCCTCTCCAGAAAAATAATGTGGATTATTATTAAATTACAGCTGCGTAAAGTAAAGCGTGAGCATCTTATTTCCCTGATGATGGACAATTCAAAGCTCTCTCCGCGCTGCAGAGCTCGGCAGACGGAGGAGTCGACGCTTCTGCTCATGTTTAATTATTTTACAGTTTGCTGGAGTCGGAGTCAGTCCAGTGACTGAAATGAAGATCAATAATCAGACTTTGGGGTCTGTCAGCGTCTGTGTTCATGCAAAATGAATTTAAAAGCTTCATTTTAAAACGTTTTTCAGGAAAGTTGAAAGATTTTCCTGCTTTTTCTGCTAAAAACAGGTAAAAACTTGTTTTTTTAAAGCTGTGAATCAAAAGAAAATGTTGGTTTTTCTGTTTGTCGACTTCAGTCAGCATCAGAAATACAAAATCATAGACATCCAGACGTAAAAAGCAACTGATTACCTTTAAAATGAGGAGGAACGTCAGTGATGAGCTGAAGGTTTGTGCTCGTCTGGCGTCGCAGCACTGATGCAGGAGTTAAGGTGCAGCTCCAGAGACCAGCAGATTAAACCAACAGTCCCTGAAATAATGAGATTCATGGTTAATTATACTTTGATTTGTTAACGATCGATCGAGCTGCAGCGTTCCTAAACACCTCCACCTGTCCCGTCTCCTCCCAGCCTGACCCCCGGCAGCAGGGCCTCTCCCTCCCCACTCTCCCTGGCCGTCCTCTGCCTCCTCCTGGCCGCCGGTCTTGCTCTGCTGGCCGGTCTGATCTGTGTCGCCCTGGAGCCGCCGTGTCATCGCAGCATCAGGATGCTTCGCAGCGCCCATCTGACGCTGACGTACGTCAACGGACCCCCGCCTACATGACCGACCGGCCCCGTGCCCGGCGTTTGGACGAAAGCTCTGCAACTCAACAACTCAGTCAACGTCAACCTGTTGCTTGTTGCTCAGTCAAAGACCAAAGATCTGCAGGAGGATCCAAGTGTCCACAGTCGGGTTTGTCCGGAATCATCTGAAAGTCAGAAATAAAGAATTATTTAACCTTTAATTGCTGCAAAGCGAGACACGTCAACTTGTTGCTCAATGTTTCTCTGAACTTTCTGAAAACAGGCTTCAGGTTCTATAGAAAGAGTCGGACTGAGATCAGATTCCTGCATCAGAATCAAGGAGAGCGTCTGTTGTTCACACCAGAAACAGCTGAACTGGTGTCAGCGCTGCTTTAACTGGCTTGGATGCAACTTTTGTTTAATGAGTTGCAGAATATTAAAAACCCGAATGACGGCGACGGCCGACCGCTACAGAACAGAGCTTGACTTCGTCTTTCGTACGAAATGAAATCCAGCGTCCAGTTTGAGTTTGAGTCTTTGCTTTAATCCTAAAATGTGCCGCTCATCAAACGCCCGCAGTGAAAACATGGAACTGGATCGTTAAAACATCTTTGGCTCTGAGCTAAAAGACGACATGAGTGATGTGAAACACTGAAGCTCGTGCCTGAAACGAGTGAGTCCACACTGTAAAGACACACACCTGTAGCTGAGTGTGTGTGAGCTAACAGGAAGTTGTCATATAACATGTCTGTATGTGCGTCTGAGATGAAGCATTAATATTTGTGTGTAGAGCTGCTGTGTTTGTTATGGTTAGCTGTAATGCTAAGCTAGGCTAGGCTAAAGCTGTTAGCTAGTTAGTACATGATTAAAAGTGCATGCATGTTGCAGGAACTGAAAGTTTGAAGTGTTTTGGTGAAAAACAGACGTGTTTGGGCTGAAAATGTTGAAAATTTACAGTTTGTAAAAACCGGAAAGTTTCTTTATTTCCTGAAGTTTTCTGCAGTTTTCCACTCATAAAAACACGTCCAGGAACTTTTATGATGGATAAACGAGTCTGATTGTTGTGACATCGTTGCATTGCTTTGTAAGTTTCAGCTTTAAACTGCTGCTTGTGCGGCTAAAGCTAATGCTAAAGCTGCAGCTAACAAGCTAGCTCCGTGCTTCTCCCTGAATTCACATTAAACTCTGTAACTCATCGTTAATATGAAGCATTCTGGCCTCGATATAGTCACAGACTGCCCTGTTGAACCACGACAGCACTTGTTTTTCTATTTCACGTGTTTTCAGACGAGTGACGGCGATTTGTTTTTGTGTTTTAGCTGCAGCTCACCCGTCTGTCACCTCGCCTGTCTCATGTTTGCATGCGTGATGCGTCATCGGCCTGTCTGCAGCCGCTTTCCGCTTCTCTGTGTTTTCTGCTGTTTCTAACAGAGGCTAAGACAAACCGTCCCTGAAAGCGCCGCCCACTGACCGCCAGTCATTTCCTTATGTTTCCGTATTTTCATGAAAAGCAGCCGTTTGCAGCTGCGTGATAAAACTAAACTGTGTGAGTGTCGGAGGGACGATGTCGCTCCAGGTTCCACTAAAAGTTCATTTCAGAACCGTTTAGTTGTTGTTAAACCTGCAGCTGCATCCGGATAAAGATGCTTTCAGATAAAACTGTGTCAGGCAGCTGCCGTCAAACATTTCACTGTTCATACCATTTATTATTATAAAACTGATTTTTGTGCGTCCAATCAAACGTTCTTTGTTTTTGTACATGTGTTTAAAGATAAATAAAATGAACTGTGTCATTTTCCCTGTTTTCTTTTTGTTTTGTCAGTTTTTTTGACTCAGAAACTTATAAATTTGCCTTTTTTCCCTCTAAGTTTCAGTCTTTTATTAAAAAAATATGTGGTTTAATAAAAGCTGGAAATATTTGCTCTTTTTTAAAAGAACAAACAATCCAACCTTTGACACTGAGCGCATTTAATGTTTCAAATGTTTAAACATTTTGCAGATCTGAACCCAGAAATCCTCATTTTTCAAGAACATTTTTTTTTTACAAATTTTGTGCAAAAATGTAAAACTTTACATGTTCAGGCTTCAGAAAATGATCAGTGGTTGTGTGTGTGTGTGTGTGTGTGTGTGTGTGTGTGTGTGTGTGTGTGTGTGTGAGTGAGTGAGTGAATGACAGCAGGTCTTGCGTTGTGTCTTGCAGCAGATTTGCGCTCTGCATCTCGTGCCGCACTCACGTGTCCGAGGAACGCCGAGTCACTGCGATCGGTGACGCTGCTAATACACTAAGCAGGGATTAACTGTGCAGGACAAGCGTGTGTGTGTGTGTGTGTGTGTGTGTGTGTGTGTGTGTGTGTGTGTGTGTGTGTGTGTGTGTGTGTGTGTGTAGTTGTGCACATTAAGCACACAGTGTGGACATCATACTCATTGTTAGCAGGAGGTGTGTATGCAGATCTCTTCTGTCTTTGCAAAGTTACTGATAATCACTAATACCTGATAATTAATAACTGATAATCAATAACTGATAATACCCAATAATCAATATCTGATAATCAATAACTGATAATACCCAATAATCAATATCTGATAATCAATAACTGATAATAGAAACTGAACATTTAATAGTGTTTCCCCAGAACCCTCTTTTATCTGACCATTTTTTAATAACATTTCAGTTCACAATTATGAACTTCTCAGCATTTGGCAGGGAGACTACCTACAGTCGGTGTCTCTCTGATAATGCTGTTTCCAAATTTAAGGAAGTTATTCCGTCTCTTTTGGCTTCTATGCCACGTGCCATTACAACAGAGGGTAGCAGCCTAACTACTAATCCAGTACATATAGATTATCTTGTTGATAATACTGCAGCTACACTGCACACAGCACTGAACAATGTGGCCCCTTTGAAACAGAATAAGGAAGCCATCAAGCAGAGGAAGCTAGCTCCCTGGTTTGACACACAGTTACGCACTTTAAGACAGTCCTCACGAAAGTTAGAGAGGAAGTGGCGATCCACTAATATAGAAGAATTTCACCTTTCCTGGAAAGATAGTATTATAACATACAAATCAGCCCTGCGTGAGGCAAGAACTGCCTATTATTCCAAATTAATAGAGGAAAATAAGAGTAAGAAATAAGATCCATGTGTGTCAACTGCAGCGGCCCCTGAAATGTCTGCAGGCCCTAATTTATCTCTGGACCACTTCTCTCCTATAGATCTCACTGAACTGTCCTCAACAATCATTAGATCCAAACCCTCAACCTGTCTTTTGGACCCCATCCCAACTCGTCTTCTCAAAGATGCTTTGCCCCTGATTGGCACTTTTATATTAGACCAGATCAATCTGTCATTACTAACAGGTTATGTTCCACAGGCTTTTAAGGTTGCTGTCATCAAACCTCTACTCAAAAAGCCTTCTCTCGACCCTGGTGTTTTAGCGCACTACAGACCAATATCCAACCTCCCCTTTATTTCTAAAATCCTTGAAAAGGCCGTGGCTGATCAGTTATGTGATCACCTGCAGAGGAGCAGTTTATTTGAAGCATTTCAGTCAGGATTTAGAATAAATCACAGCACAGAAACAGCATTGGTTAAGGTTAGCAACGACCTCCTAATAGCATCTGACAATGGCCTCGTCTCTTTACTTGTCCTGCTAGACCTCAGTGCTGCATTTGACACCATCGATCACAATATCCTACTACAGAGACTAGAACATGTCATTGGCATTAAAGGAACAGCACTAAGCTGGTTTAAATCTTATCTATCCGACAGATTCCAGTTTGTCCATGTTAACAACGACTCGTCCGTGCACACAAAGGTTAATCATGGAGTTCCACAGGGTTCTGTGCTTGGACCATTGTTGTTCTCCCTATACATGCTCCCCCTAGGCAATATTATTAGGAAGCACAACATAAGTTTCCACTGCTACGCGGACGATACACAGCTATATTTATCTATGAAACCAGAAGAAACAGATCAGTCAGTCATAGCTAAGATTAGGAGTATCCTGTCCAAAAATGATGCCGAAAAGCTAGTCCATGCATTTGTTACCTCAAGGCTGGACTATTGTAATTCCTTGTTGTCAGGTTGTCCGACTAGCTCACTGCGAGGCCTCCAGCTCATCCAAAAAGCTGCTGCGAGGGTTCTGATGGGAATTAGCAAGAGAGATCATATTTCTCCGGTCTTAACCTCTCTTCATTGGCTCCCTGTAAAGTCCAGAATAGATTTTAAAGTCCTTCTTCTTACCTACAAGGCCCTTAATGGCCAAGCTCCATTGTACCTCAATGAGATGCTAAGTCCCTATTACCCCAACAGATCACTTCGCTCCCAGAGTGCAGGTTTGCTTGTGGTTCCCAGAATCTCCAAAAGTAGAATGGGAGGCCGAGCCTTTAGCTATCAGGCTCCTCTCTTGTGGAACCAGCTGCCAGTCTGGGTCTGGGCCTGTTAAAGGAAGTGTTTCCTTGTCACTGTCTCCAGGTGCTTGCTCATGGTGTAACTGTTGGGTGTAACTAACAGTAATGAGTGTGGTCTAGACCTGCTCTGTTTGTAAAGTGCCCTGAGATGACTTTTGTTGTGAATTGGTGCTATATAAATAAAACTGAATTGAACTGAATTTAATAATCACTAATAATAACTGCTAATCAATAACTCTTAGAATCAATAAAACACTCACTCATCAACAAACCGATCAGTTTCCTGCTCGTTTGTTCAGATATTCAGAAAACAGTCTGACTGAAGGTCAAACACCCGGTTTGATGAAACTGTCACGTCCAGCTGGTTTTCAGTCTTTATGGTGCGTTTGTGTCTCTTTGTTTCTGTTTGTGTCTCTTTGTGTCTGTTTGTGCATCTTTGTGTCTGTTTGTGCATCTTTGTGTCTGTTTGTGCATCTTTGTTTCTGTTTGTGTCTCTTTGTTTCTGTTTGTGCGTCTTTGTTTCTGTTTGTGCGTCTTTGTTTCTGTTTGTGTCTCTTTGTTTCTGTTTGTGTCTCTTTGTTTGTGCGTCTTCCTGATGCTTCAGCTTCTCTTTGCAGTAATGTTTCTTTCTGGTGCTCTGTGTCTCTCAGCGGTAGTTTTGTGTGTCTTTAAAGTAAATTTGCATCACTTTTGGTTTCTTTGTGTCTCTGTGGTGCGTTTGTGCGTTTGTAGTCATTTTGCAGCTTTTTGTGATACTTCAGTGTCTCTTTAAAATGAATCTGCAGCTCTCTTTGGTTTGTTTGCCTCTTCACAGCGCTTGTTTGTCTGTCTCATCTTTCTGTGGAGCAGGAGGAAGTGTTGCTTTTCCTCCAAATGTATTTAAGACATTATTAGATATTAATTATTAATAATATAATTCTGAAGCAATAAGAGAGGCGTGGGTAAGTGGTAAAGTGGAGTAAATTACAAAATGCAGGTAATAACTTTACCTCCTGAGGATGAAAGGCAGTGAGAGGATGTAACTAAGTACTCTGCATTTACCCAAATATTGAAAAAACTGAAGAAAAAAAATAAAGTTGTGAAATCGTCATTTTCATGCAGCCACAATCAAGTGTGTGTGTGTGTGTGTGTGTGTGTGTGTGTGTGTCTAGCCTCTCTCCATGACAGCTGAAGTGTATGTGTGTGTAACATGTGAGTGCTCAGTGTGTGGCAGTCATTCTCAATGACTGTCACCAGTAGCATGAGTTGTGTGTGTGTGTGTGTCCATGTTTGTAACATGCAGCTGTCACTTCCTGTTTGTGTTGCTCTGCATCTTCACACAGTTTGCATCCAGAGTGTGTGTGTGTGTGTGTGTGTGAGTGTGAGAGAGAGAGAGAGAGAGAGAGAGAGAGCGCTCTGCTGGTGATCCAGTTAATGAAAGCCCTCCATCTGTTCGGAGCCTGCAGCTGCAATGAAGACAACTGAATCTGCTCATTTAAAAAAAAAAAAAAGGAAATTTAAAACTTTAAATCTTGTGAATCGTGAAAACGCTGAGATTAGATTTTAAAAATTTAAATCTGAGACGTTTTTAAACAAAGACTGAGTGATTTCCTCCTCCTGTGATGCAGAGTTATAAGTTCAGTTTCTAGTTACAGTGACTGTAAACAAAGGTTCTGTTCAACATGACTTTATACGGAAGCCTCGAAAGGCCAAAAGATCTACATGTTAAACAAACTGTTTAACTTCCATAATTTTATTTATCTAAAATCTGTAAAACAGGTGAATTCTCATTTTCCAACATTTCAGTCTTTAAAAAAAAATCTGGATAATTTTTAATTAATCTACATTTAAATAATGTTTATTAGGTTTTTCCATGAAAAGAGGTGAAAAAATATTTTTAATACAAATTTAAAAAAAATAATTTTTAAAATCTTTTTTTATGTTCCTTTTTTCCTTCTGTCTGTGAAACAGGTAAAATAAAATAACCCAGAATCATTTTTCCAAATTATTTTTATTATTTTTCTAAATTATTTTTAACTAGAGGCAAAAAATTTAGGGGGAAAATTTTGGCCAAATTTTTTATTTTCCTCAAAAAAACCTAAAAAAGAACACTTTGGTGGAAAAATTTGATTTTTCTTGTCTCTATTTTTCCCCAAAATTTCATCATTAATTTTGTAAAAATTTTCTTGTCACAGTCTTCAGTTACAACGAGCTAAAGTCAAACTGGATCTGAGGCTGAACCCTGCAGCTGCAGCGTCAGAGCTGCAGCTCCCTGAGCGTCCACCAGAGGCTCCAGCAGCGAGTCAGTCCCCATAGACCCCCATGTTAAAATGCAGCAGTAAACATGTTTACAGCCTGGTACAAACAACGGTTTGGTCTCTGCAGCTAGTTTCCCCGTTCATGACGACTGTACGGGCTGAATTTATATAGAACTCACTCCTTTAAATCAGATTAACACCTGAAGTTATGCAGAATGAAGGGGCGGGGCTTCTTTGACTGACAGCTATCTGCCAGCTGTCTGCCAGGTTTCAGCAACCATGCTTTATTCGGCCCCGCCTCACCACCGCCCACCTGACACCTGTTTAGCTGGGAGTTAGGCAAGATGGCCGATGCACACCTTCTTCACAGTCGCTCCAGGTGACATCACACTGGCTCCGCCCATGTTTTTACAGTGTGTGTACACTGGGCAAAATGATCCTGACAGATAAAAGTGTTTCACCTTTTCTTTATTTCTTTTTTGCCTTTCAGGGCTTCCGTACATTAAAGAGTTCTATAAAGCTGTTTTGTCTGTTCTCGCACTTCCTGTCCTCGCTGTGCGTTCTTGATATGCTGGATTCCACTTGTTAAATCTATGCATTGTCCCATAGAGATGGCATGTGTTTGCACGGACAAGGCGGGTTTTTCAGTCTTTGTGCATGGAAACGGGGCGAAGGGAGGAGGAGAGGGATCTGGGGGCAGCAAGGCATGAATCAACGTGATTGTTTCCTGCCAGAGCCGAGAAAAACGCCTCAAATTCAGTTAGAGGGCGAATAATTTCATGTTATCTGAGGAATCTGCTGGTGGACTTTTAACCCCCCAGTCCTCGAGCAGACGGAGTTGATGGAGGCAGTGACACAGGAACTGAGTTTGCTGTAAATCGATTATCTGTGAGTCGGTTTCAACATTCAGGAAGTGCTAACGGCGCTAATGGCGCTAATGGACGATGACAGGAAGGACAAACTGTTTCTAAACAGCTACAGAGAGGCAAAGCTCTGACCCTCGGTGCAGAAACATGATGATTAGCTGTGTAGGGGACGTGTTTGCAGGAACGTGTTTGCAGCCTATTGACTCGTCCTGTAGTGCAGCACAGTAACGAGTAGCAGCAGCTGTAAGCGCTAACTCTCCTGAGGTGCTATCGCATGTTACATCACACAGCCATCATCATCATCATCATCATCAGGACCTGAGCTGCAGGTGTTTTTGTGATGTTTCGGTCACTGACAGCCGTTTTCTGCAAAGTTTGCATCACTGCACAAGGTTACTACTGTATTTTTACTGTTTTAGCTAACTCAGAGATTAAACTGTTGCATTTCTTATTGCCGCTTCACGACAACATGAATCGAGTTTTAAAGTGAAGCAGCATCTTAGCTGAGCTCTGATGAGGCTTCAACACGACCAGAAATAAGAATAACACTGATTCGTGAACGTAAACCTAAAAATGAAAGCTTAAATCAACAGGAAGTCATCCTGAAGCTTCACCCCTCCTCCCTCCTCGATCTCATCTCTGTCTTTTGCACAAATTTAATGACTTAATCAATTAAAAACGGTTGACTTTTGTGAATCAGAGCGACTGTTTGATGGGAAAAGACGGAGCGAGGACAGACTCCCGTTACATTCCAGCTCCGGAGCTGCTGCTGTGGGAATGTTTCATATCACAGGCCGTGTTGTCGTCTGTTCAACACAAACCTCAGTGCTGCAGCGTATAGACACGTCCCAATGCTGTTAGACGCTTTGACATTTTCACATCCTGCACGTTTCTTATTAAAGATCCTACAAATAAGAATAAAAAGCATGTTAAACTTTGAGTTTAAGGAGAAAATGAAATGATTGCATTGATTTAATTTAAACGCAGCAGCGACGAGCGGCCACTACACGCCAGTTAATCAGATTTTAAAATGTGGGGTTTCAGTGAAATTTAAAGAAAATTGATGCCAGATAGACGTGCTGTTGATTTAATTAGGATGTAATGAAGTTAGCGTGTTTACTCGTAAACATGCCAACACACAAAAATGCAGGTTTGGCTCCTTTTTGTGCAGCTGCTGTCTGTGTTTTACCCCTGTATGCTCCTGTGGAGGTGGAATATCTTCCTTTTAACTGAGCGTCTCAAACACTGCGTCTCAAAGTTACAACATTATTTCTACAGGTAAACAAACACACTGTCATGTTTACTTATAATGCAGCATAAAGCTCATCAGAATGGGTTTTATAGCCACGTGCAAGAGATTTATCTTGGAAGCTGCAAAAAACAAGTATTGCAAGTCAATGATAAGTAAAGAATTTATGTATTTAGAATAAAAAAATGAAAAATATTGCATTATTAAAATGTAAAAGAAGGTTTAAAGTGTCTGATTTTAATGGAAAACAGAGGCTGGACTTTAAGAAATATATAATATTTGACTAAAAGTGGATCCAAAGCATGATGAGGATGTAAAACTGTCAGAGGACATGACGCCGGCCTGCAGGGCCCTGCTGTTGCGCCGAGGTTAGCGAGCGGCGCTAACATTAGCGAGCTTCAGCTCTCTAAGAATACAAACACTCACACTTTCCTGGGATCATTAATGCAGATAAAAGCAGCCACCGAGCGGCTAATAATAGCCCTCAGCCTATAAACATGCCAATTAACACAGCATTACCTGCACCCATCTGTGGGATGGCACAGGTAGGTGTGTGTGTTTCTGTGTGTGTGTGTGTGTGTGGTGCAGGGTAAAGTCGGGATGTTCCCCCGGCTAATGGCTTTGGATTGGAGCCCGCTGTGACAGGACTGACTGGCCCAACCAACCGGCTGTGTGTGATGGAGTCTGGTGCACGGCCAAATCAACTCACACACACACACACACACACACTCAGCTGAGACAGGAAGCCGAGGGTGTGTGTGTGAAATTAAATGCGACGTGCTGCATCCGGAGCTTAAAACAGGAACATGCCCGGGTGTTTTTGGTTTTAATTATTTAAAATGACGCTCTGAAACGATCGATGACGAGAGCTGACGACTGGAATACTGAACGAGCTGATGCTGGACGAACCACGAGAACAAAACCCTCTGTGTGTTTTAAAAAGCCAAACGGTTCGAGCCTGCAGGCTTTGAAAAGTCAGAAGTCACATGACTCTGAGTGAAAGCTAAAAAAACAACATGCTTTCTTAGAAAAACTGATTCGAATCTGCAGCAAAAATCAATTTCCTGCAAGATTCTGGGTCAAATTTAGGAAGAAAGTCGTTAAAATGAAATGCTTCGGCTTTGATTCGCTTCTCCATTCGCTGCCCGGGACGCTGTGTCAGCAGTTTAACACACAGTGGCTGCATCTCACGCCTCTGAATCGACATTCGCTTGGACCGGACGTTACTCTGGAACAGCACATTGACGGACGACTCGGATCTCTAATCTCTGCACAGAGGGGCGACGTCAGACACGCCCCCTTATCCTGACGCATGCAAGCTTTGATGCATAAACCAAACTCAGTGCAGTCGTTTCTACTTTCTATCAAATATCGTTTACCTCGGACACTGTTGTTCCTGCAGATTCTCCTTTTTCAACTTTTCCATCATTTCATGAACATTTACCCACATTTTACTAAACAAAATGTGCTTTCTTTAACAAAACGCCTTTGACTTTGCCAAAATGTGCAAGAAAAGTAAAATGAATTAAATCACGTAACTATTTAAAGTGTCAGGATCAACATTTATCTGGGGTCTAACCACAGCACGATCACATGACTGTTTCATCGGCGTGTGACCCAGTGAACTGCGCCTGAACCATCCTGAGCAGAAAGAAAACAACTGTCTGAGCGACGCCGTGTTTGTCCTGATCCCAGCGCTCAGATGAAAACCGTCACATGAGCAGCACAGCTCGCTCTCACACACATACACACACACACACACACACACACACACTCTCTTTATGTCTCTCGTCCCAAGTGTCCACTCAGTGCACCAGTCAAACCGCAATGAGATCACTCAACCGCCGATCCCCCTGGGGCATTATGGGTAAACTCACAACATTATGCTCTCTATTGACTAGTGGAGTGCACTCCAGGGACCACGGACACCAGGCAGCCACACACATACACACACACACACACACAGTACAAAGCAACAACATAAAGACACTGCATGAGCGTCCACATGCAAACACTGTTTATCCTGTAGCTTGAATAGAAACGCAGTTTGCAGCTCGTTCATTCATCCAAACGACTTCACACATGAGGTGGTCGATACGGCAACGTCACATCTGCACAACATCTGACAACAACAAGCCTGGACTTCATCATTTGTTTGTGTTTTGTTGTGTTTTTAAAGGCAACTTCATGTTTTACGCGGGTTTTTAAAAATGGCTGTGTCTGGCGCAGCATTTGTTCGCATGCATGTGTATCAAATATGTGCAGTTCTTCCTGGTTCTTGCAGACCTTTAACCATCCAGCTGAACTGTAAACAGTTCAAAAACACCTGGTTCATGTTGTTTTCACAGTAGCGTGCACAACCTGCTGAGCAGCAAACAGCGTTTAGCAGCTGAAGAACCAGAAACTTCAACTTTGGGAACTGGTGGAGACCAAAACAGAGCAAAAAGAGAGTAAAGATTGAACAAACACGACTCCTAATTACTGTTTATGTTTGTTAAAACTGTTGGATTTGAAACTACTCGCTTACAGTGTGTCCGTGTTGTGTTCAGTGGCCAGTAAAAGTCAGTTACTTTAGGTTTAATATGCTTCATCACTCAGTGCAGAGCGATCTGATTCGCTGCCACCGCCTCAAGAGCATAGAGGCACTTTCACAGGATGCACATAAACACACCATGTACATGCAGATACAGTACACACACACACACACACACACACACAAACTGAGTGGTGTGTAACAGTCTTGGAGCTGTCAGATCACACAGCTTTGCTCAGCGAGATGAAAAGAAAGAGAGGAGTGTGAAGCGACGCAGAGAGAGAGAAAACAGTGTTTTTAGGCCAGACTAGTTAAGACCTCACTGTCCCAGTTGAACAGAATATAGAGCTCTGAGATGAAAGCTGTGTGTGTGGGAGTGTGTGTGTGTGTGTGTGTGTGTGTGTGTGTGTGTGAGTGAGTGTGTGTACTGTACACTCAGCAGTAGGTCTGTCTCTCTGGGACAGATCTCAGTAGGAGCTGGAGCGACAGTGCAGACTGGATCAGTGTTCTCAGTCTGAACGGTGTCAGCAGAGGCAGCTGATTGGTCACTCTGCAGGAATCTGACCCCGGCTGCATCAAACCTGTGGCTCCGTCCGGACTGAAGGTGCACGAGCCGTCAGCGAAAGGCCTTAAAGGGGCACTGACATCAGTTAGCAACAGTGCACACCAGAGTCTGAAATGGAGGATGCCATCTCATCATCCGAGACAGGAGGTGTGATCATAAGGGTCAGAGTAGTGACCTTGTGCAGTGATGCTCTGCTCCCAGAGCTCCTGCCACGCTCTGATCTCTCCCTGAAGTCCTGCTCTGTGACCTTGTGCAGCTCCATCTGTGACGTCCTCTGGACCTCCTCCACTGTGTCAGAGCAGAGACCCTTCAGTTTGGAGAAGCAGAGCTCCACCTGTCCCAGTTCATCAGCTCCATCAGGCTTTCATTCCAATGTCTGAGGTGACCATGTGCAAATGTGCATGGGCAGGATTGCAGACATGCACCTGCAGGTGGTCTAACAGCCTGTGCCTCCTTTAGAGAGTCTTGGTCTGCAGTTACTTTTATGAATATGAAAACCTGCATTGTGAAGATTTTCATTATTCCTGCACATTTATTTTTAGAGCAACCAGATCATTTCTGGTCTGTTCAGTCAAAAACCTGTAGCAGCCAACACAGTTCATATCAGCCGGTCTGAAATACAGGCTGAAGGTCAGTTAGCAGATTGTCCGTCTGCATGAATGACAGTTAGGAAAACCGCATGGAAAACCCTGTAACTCCAGATCCAACAGGACCCAGCTTCGTCCTCGTACGTCAGAACTAAACAAAATGAGTGTAATTCAAACAGTTTGGTGTGAAGTTGAAAGCATTCATCATTTGTCAGCCGCATCGTTTCTCACGGAGTAAGAAAAGTGAGTTTTGTTTGACGGTACGAGGTTTTTATGTGACAGGATCCTGACTGTGTGAGTGCCGTGAGCCTGACTCGAATTAGCCGACCGCAGTCTGGATAAGTGAGTTTGGAGCGAGATGCTGGAGCTGATGTTCAGGCCGCCTTAAACGAGTTAACGAGCGACAGAGCGGCCGTCTGCACTCGGAGCAGGTTTACCAGCACCTCTGTCACATTTCAGCACAGATTTATTACAGTTTTATGTTTGTTTGTGAGGAGGAAGCAGAGCGAGACTCGCAGAGACGATGTCTGCCTGTTTGTTCTAAATATACTTATATATACACTGAATCTCAGCCTCAGAGAGCTCGGGATGTTTACTCCTGTTTAAAATGGTCTGTAATGTCTCCACAAGTGAATATGGAAGTTCTCATGCTAAAGAACCATACTTGCAAGCTTTTAAAGATGTTTATTTTCCTGTAAGTGTCGAACAGGAATCATTCTGGTGGAGATGCTCCACAGATAGCGTGGCCACGGCATCACTGGTCAATTTATCATCACAAATGCATGAATATGTACGTGGATGCTGATATAAAGAGAAGCCTGTGACTGAAGCCAAAGAGCGATATAATGAATTGAAGTTAGCTAACGGCGTGCTATCATGGACCTTGTTGCTCTCCTTGTCAAGACCCGCCCTGCACAGCATTGCAGCGTTAGGATTGGCCGGTCGTCTAAATGTGGGATGTTTCGCATTAACACCTCAGTAAAAAAACACCATCAGAGATTCAAACGTCCAGCAGGCAAAGCTGCATTTGATACATCGCTAGCTTGTAAGCTAATCGCTAATTTGCAAATACTCCTCCTGCAGCTGAGCCAGTTCTTGGGCACACATTGCTTCTAACAAGGTGTGGACACACTAAACATCACAGCAGATGTTTAGATGTTTGGATGTTTCACACACACTAACGTTGTGTTAGCCACTGGCTGTCACAAGCTAACAAGCTAACAAACAAGATAATCAAATGAAAGATGCTAAGTGCATTTAGCATCCTGATGCATCTGTTAGTCGCACTTTCAAATGTGTCAGCAGGGGAGCTTTGAGTTACTGCTAAACATCGTCAGCCCGTGCGTCTCCTCCCCAGGCAGCTCTTGGTGTCAGTTGCAGTATTATACCGTCACTGCTCAGCTCAGGGCGTCGTCCTGGTTTGCCTTCTAAAGCTGCCCCGCTGTCCAGTCTGTGGCAGTGTATCAGGCCATGTTTACTGCCATCAGATTAGCTCGCAGCAGCCCGTAGTCTGATGTGCACAGCTGACTGCTGGCAAGCAAACAGGCTGTTTGCACTGTCCAGAACAACAACAACAACAACAACAGCAGCAGCAGTCTTCCTCTGCCAGCTCGAGTCATCCGGGGTTACTCGGCTTGCTTAAGGACACTGTGGCAGCAGAGGAGGAAGCAGGGCTCCTGCGTTTACCATCTCAGCAGGTAACTGGTGAGCTCCTCTACACCAGATTGACGTTGCTGCATTTGGACAACTTAATCCAACCGTCCATCAATCAAGTGTTGTTCTGTTTACTGTTTCAGGAGGTGAAGTCAATCCCAGTGAGCAGTGGGACAGCAGGCGTGCAGGGTAAACTCACAGGTAAACCCTGCACCAGCTTGCACCCTGGGCTGGTGAACGGTGTATCCCAGCAATAAGCACCAAGCCGTCACTGTGTAACTTCATGTGCTTTGAGTACACTGTACTACAACTCAAATACAGATAACAATATGTAATAAAAAGTGAATTTTAGAGGTGATGCACATGCAAACAAAGTGTGGGCAGATGCTACTCCCGCCAGAGAGTTAGAGCTCGAGCATTAAGAAATGAAAGTCGCATATATCTCATAATAGCAGAAGCTGCAGCAGATGTCAGTGGATTAGCATCTGAACACAAACTGAAAAATCACTCCTGCAGTCAAATTTGTGCAAATAAAGAGAATCTGAACCGCATCCAATCAGGATCTGCAACGTACCTGAGGCGGCTCCAAACCCGGTCGAAGGATGATTAGACCGACTCCAGAGGGTGTTGGATGAGTGAAGCGAGAGAACAGCAACAATTATCACAATACAGCCACCACAACAAGCCTCATTTATCCTGTGTTTCCTGTTTTCTCCACCTGGGTCCACTCAGGTGTTCGACACACTGACACACAGACACGATGAGTCCAAGGATAATTCAGACCTGGCTTGACTTTGAGACTATTAGCATCATTTTTACAGCTCTCATGGCCCAAAACAGGTCCCTGTAAAGGATAAATATGGATTTAAAGCATAAAAACATGATTAAAGATGCAGTTATGAATGTAAACTTAACATCAGAACATCAGGGACGTATGACTGAAAACATGTCGGTTAAACAGGCCGCTGGTTTTCAGGCCTCCACAGCTTTCCCTGCCAAACTGGGCCTCAGCCCTCCTGCCAGCTTAACACAGCCAGAGCCATTTATAGCAAACAATGACCCCCCTCTCCGATCCCGAGCTAAGGTTAGAGCCACTGAGTTTACTACAGGTTAGCTCTTTACGGAGTTGTAGGGGTGAGGAGGTGATGAGTGAAGGTGAGCCAGGATCAGAGAGTTAACAGCAGCGGAGGATAAAGACAGGGCTCTTAAGTCAGGATAAAAGCTTTAGGGAAAACAGCAGAGGAAGAGACCACTTTCACTGCATCCGTTCATTTCTGTGAAAATCAACTTGGCAGAGACTCGGATCTTGCTGTAGATGAATAATCCATCACAGCGGGAAATTAAACACCCTCGTTTTTACTCTGCAACGTTATGCAAACGGACCGCTTGGCGATGCAGCTCTGAGATCCTTGGAAGATGCTGTGCATGTAAGCGTCTGTGCAGATATAGAAAGAGAAAGGTGTTGCAGGCTGCCGGGGGGCTGCTGATCCAACTTCCTGTCAGGATGACGGTTCAAAGCAGATAAAAAAGACATAAAACTAAAACAGGAAAATGTGTGCAAGCATAGAAGAAACAGCAAAGTCTCCACCCGACAGAGACACGCTCCAGCTTTGAGCCTTGTTGGTGCAAACTGGTGCAAAATGGATCCAGAGTTTAAGATATGAGCTTTAGCAACCAAGCAGCAACCTAACAGGCAACAAACACATTGATTTTAATCACAACTTGCTTGCAACCATTGATTTGGACGACGGAAATCACCTCTGAACAGCAATATGTGACGCTGAACTCACCAAACACACCAAACACACTGCAACTGGTGGCCATCAGTCTGACAGCAATCTGCACTAATAAAGAACAATATATTTCTAATATACATATCACCATTAATAAAGGCTGCTGTGAGGTGACATGAGAGAAAGTGTTCTGGAGAAAGTCCTGACAGCTGGTTAAATAGGTCAAACAGACCAGTGTGCAGTGTGATGGGAACACTGGGTTACAACCACTGACCTTCTCACTGTCAGAGGTCGTAGAGGTCAAAGGTTAAGCAGGAGTAGAGGTGACACTTAAACATGCATTATGGGTAATTTGCTCTGCCTAAGCTAGCAGTTTTGGGTCACTGACAAAGAAGGTGTTAAATGGTTCAGGTTAAAAAAGAGATACTTAGCGCCCATCACCCACTCCCCTCGTCTATAATACCGCCTTAAAATAAAATCCAGCTTCAGTTTATACCAGATTTCTATTGTTTATTGTTGTCTATTGTTTTAGATGATGTCCATTACAAGTGTCTGTAAGTCCAGCTCCTCACGATGCTTCTTCATAATCTAATCTAATCTAATGGGATCAGATCGGATCATTGTAAACACGCCTGTGCCAGGATTCATTATGTTCAAGTTCAAGAATTTCATATGTGACGGAAAAAGGCAAACGACCTGCGCATCATGGACTTCTCACAGCATCAAACCTTATTCATCATTTCAAGACTTTCATTCAGGTCAGGACGTGCACGCTGATGTTAGCAAACGTTAGCCAGATACAGTCATTATTGTTAGCTGTTAACATTGCATTGCAACCACATGTTTCTGCAAACCACTGATGAAATGAGTATCTGTCTTTGTTACGTTTCAGTGTTGGCTGCATTTTGATTTAGCGTCGTATTGAAAGATAGTTGTCAGTGGAAAAAATGTGTTTTATGTGGTGACAAAGCTAAAGCTGAGGTCTGGTTAGTTTTAGGATCAAAAAAACAAACATTTGTTAAAGATGAGACAATCACAATTCTGCAAAGTAAAGTGAGTTGACGGGACCGGAGGTGGAAGCGACTTTTCCCAAGAAAACAAGACTTCAGACTTTGGAGTAAATTGCTGACTTTGGATTTGCTTGAGACTTAAATGACTTGGTTTTAGTCAGTGAACCGGAAATCAATCAGTTTTCACTGATGATTGATCAGCGTTCAGATATTCAATATGCTATAAATAAAGACAGGTGTTAGCTCAGACCGTTCATTTCAGGGTCGCCAACATGGCCGCCAGAAGCTGTTACATCACCTGTAAATCCCTCTGTTCTTTTCTGTGTATCCCTCTCTGCAACCGCCCATCACCCATCGTCCCTCCAACCTCCCATTGCAGTTTCCCCGGAGTGGGCGAGGCCACCTAACGAGATCACCGCTGGCTAATCAGCAGGGAAGACTCCCATTGGCCGAGTGCCCCGGGGGCCAGCCCGTGGCAGGAGGTTGGCATGACAACAACACAGATTGACACGGACAGGTCAACGCTACACATAATGGGATTATGGAGAGAGAGAGGGAGTGGAGGGGAGGGTGGAGAGAAGGGGCGAGAGAGGCTTTGTCAGTGCAAAGAGAGAGAGAAAGGAGTGAACAGAGTTTTCTGTCACTCTGTGCTGGTGACACTGATACTGTGGTCATTGTCTTCCTGTGTTAACATCACGTTGGCCTTGTTATCATATCCCAGCGCTGCCTTTGACCCAGCTGACCATATTTTACCACTGGGCAGGCTGGAAGACTCAGGAACAGCCTCAGGAACAGTGGTTCAAGTTCTGGTTACAATGCCATAGCTAATGGCTAATAGCTAACCAAACAAACAAGCAAACAGGAACTACTAATCAACACAACATGTGGCTCAATCCCTTGCTCCTCTTTTCAACATTATACACTTTAAGTATACACATTATAGGAAAACGTATTAAGAACTGTCAACATTATGCAGACGACACCCACGTTTACCTTTCTCTGTCACCAAGCCGCTGCTGTTGCAGATCTTCTCTGCAAGGAAACTGAGAATTAGAAGTAAGAATTAGAATAAGCAGTAAGTCAAGCAATAATTGAATTGAATTGAATTGAAAGCCTTTATTGTCATTGCACAAGTTAGAAAGAAAACAGGTACAACGAGATTGCAGAGAGCCTTCCTTTAAGGTGCGTGTAATAGGATAGATAAATATAAAATACAGGATATGAGAAGGAGACGTTTGCATGGCAAACATAATGATAATAAATAAAACATATAAGAGATGAGTGAGTGGGGTTTCTTGTCCGTGTGTGGGATGGGGGGGTTAGTGTGACTGTGAACAATATATACAATACAAATATACAAATATATACAAATATAAACAATATATTGTAATAAAAAAAATCAAATAAATAAGGTATTGCACAGTGGAATGTAGTGAGGATGTAGTGAGAATGCACATATCAGGAGTGGTTGTTGTAGAGTCTGACAGCAGCAGGAAGGAAAGATCTGCAGAATCTTTCCTTCACACATCCGGGATGGAGCAGTCTGTCACTGAAGCTGCTCTCCAGAGCTGACAGGGCGTCCTGCAGGGGGTGGGACACATTGTCCAGCAGAGATGACAGTTTTGCTAGGACCCTCCTGTCACCCACCTCCTGCACTGAGTTCAGAGGACAGCCCAGGACAGAGCTGTACTTCCTGATGACTTTGTCCAGCTTCCTCCTCTTCCTTTCTGTGATGCTGCTGCTCCAGCAGAAGCACACCATACAGGGTGGCAGATGCCACCACCATCGCTCCTTTAAGGCAGAAGTAATCCTCGCCATCCTCAAACCAGGAGTTCCTGAGCTGTTCCCAGACCAGATCCTGCCAGCAATACTTTCACAAAGAGGAGTACAGGTGGCTATCTTCTAACTTTTAGCCCAGCTACCCCAGGAGGGAAGCTTGTTTTGGCTGGTTCTGTCCATCCATCATCATTTAGTTGTTAGTTCACCTGGGGAATAAGTGATTAAGATATTAACTGGACCTAAAGACACAATCTGTGACTTCACCACCAAACCCAAGGGCTAGGAACAACCTAAAACGTGGCTGAACATACGTTTAAGGAACTTCCACAATATTTATAATGAGTAACACCAGACTGCAGCATGAAATGTTTGCAGTTTGGTTCGATGTTGGCACCAAATGCCCTTGGTTGGTCCCCTGGGTCTCTGCATTTCTTTGACCCAGCATCCTCCTGGATGTCCTGCTAACTTATGCTAAACACGCTCATGCTAACTCCCTCGCTTGGGAAACTACTTCACCTGAGTTGCTCATTGAAAACTGGCACTAAGTCGAGTCCATAAGTGACTTAACACTTGGTTTCACACAGGACATGAACCCGGGTCTTTGAGGTGAAATGTCTTTGTGTTTATTGGCTCATTCATCCACAACAACCTGCTCCCTGTGTGGACTTTAACTCTCCGTATGTTTCCTAAGCGGCTCACTGAAGCGAGCACTGCTGCATCCTGCAGATCCAATGCTATACATCAGCTTATTGCATATTTACAGTTGTGATGTTTCCACAGGTTTGTTTGCATCAGTAAACAAAAACAGAGCAGGAGGAATGAGCCTATGTTTACAGTGAAAAACAAACAAAATCCTCATGTTCAGTCTGCAACTGTCCTGGTTTGTCCTCCCTGCTGAGGTTTACAGGCTGTTTGGGGATGTGACCCAAAGAGGAGAAGGACAGCAGACAGGGCTAGTCAGCATAGATAACACACACACACACACACACACACACACACACACAGAGGCTGAGCAGCCAGCAGGACTTGTGTCTGAGTGCTACCAGACTGACTGTGTGTCAGCGCCTGCAGCTCTGCCATGAATCAGCAACACAGAGAGAAGAGAGGATAGAGAGATATAAAGACGGACAGATGAAAACAATAAGACAGGGAGATGCAGACGAACAGCGTGTAGAGACATCGAGCGACTCACTTATTCCTGGTTCGTCACATTTTGAATCGTTACAGCAGATTTTTGGTAAAAGATGAGTTTTGCATTTGGAAGTCACAGCGGTATTCCCACTGCAGCCAGGAAAACAACCCCAACGCTCCAGTGTGAAGGATGCAAAGGTCACAACTCCCTCCTGATCTATAGACGCTAATGCTAACTGTATGCTAGCTTTAGCTCTAAGATTGTATTGAAGTGAATGGGTAAAGCTGCAGCGTGTCAACCACCAACCGGAACAAACCACCAACTCATTTTAACTTGTTCTAAGTTAAATATGGTCGTTGCACAGCTGAAGAGCAAGAGCATCGTGGTCAACCACAGCCACAGCGATGGTGTTGCTACAAGTGACGCTTCACAGGACTAATATGATCCAATATAGATCTCACCTATATAGAACTCACCTGTTAGTCCAAGTTTGTGGTTTTAAATCTTTCACTGCTAGAAAAAGACAAGTCAGAAGTACTTGTTGTCCGTATTGCAACAGGTGCAGTTTACCTGAGCTGGTTTTAATAGATTCTAAGGGGAAAAACGCAAATGTTTAGGCTCGTTACTCAGCTTGGAAACTTGAAACTCTTTGGATAGTCTAAAAATACGTTATAAACACTTATTACAGAACAATGTTGTTGCTTTGAAATGCCATTGTTTGCTAAGACTTTGTTGTTTAGGGGTGTTTTTTGCACTTTGTTTAGACTTTTTGACCTGAACTCACTGGTTAAAGGGATATTACATCTCAGTTGGCCTTATTAATCACCTGGTTGCTGGTTTCTCATCAGTTTCACCCAAAATTAACCTTGTTGTATAAAAGTTGGGCTGCAGGTGATCAAACCCAAGTTCCAGGTGGTGACATCACGGACCTGCAGCCATGTTTGTCCACAGTTTGTTGGTGTTTGCTGGGATTCAGACGAGTTTTCCTGTGGCGCCACCATCAGGTCAGATTTACACCGGTGCTCTGCTCCATGAACTGCCAAACTGATGGCATTCACATCAGCCTCGGCCGCGCTCTGCTGTGTGTTTAGTGCTAGTTAGCATGCTAAGCATCAAACCTGACGAACATCAGTGTGTTAGCATGTTAGCACGTTAGCACGCCGACATTAGCTGAGGCTGGAGACTCTCCGTCTTCCTCCTTGTTTCTCTCCAACATGAATAATTAAACCCAGCCCTCCAAGCGTCTGTGTGTGAATGGAGTCAGAGAGATTTATAGAAAGAGAAAAGAGAAAGAGGGAGACTGGGGTTGATAGAGAGACGAGGATAAAGAAAGAAGGAAGTGAGGGGGGTTTATGAAGACAGAGAGACGATGGAGCCATCAGGAGTAAACATGAGGAAGAGGAGGAGATGGGAGAGGAAGACAGAGGAGAGAAAAGCCGTGGAGAGGAAAGGAGGTGAAACTAGCCTCAGACCTAATTACACAGATTAATGTGGCGTGGAGAGAGCAGTTACCCAAATGGACTAAAAAGAGAGAAAGGGAGAGAGAGCGCGAGGGAGAGAGACTATTACACTCCCTGACGCTTAAACTCTAAATGTTAATATATGACTCTCCGAGCCTCCCTCCATCTTTCAGCCTCGCTCACTCATTCTCGTTACACAGGAAGTGTCAGCACGGCGCTTTATCCTCTCTCGGCTCAACTCGCTGAGTTTTATTGAAATAAAGTACAGTCCAGCGTAAAAACAGGCTGCAGGAAGAGAAGGACGTCAGAAACCTGAAAACCTGATTCCCTGAGAGATGTTTAGGGCGAATTAGCAGGAAATGAGGAAGGATAGAGATCGTCTGAGGAGTCTGGGGGTCATTTGATCCTCCGTCTGAACCATTCTGAGGTAAACTTCAGGATCCTTCAGCACCTTTCACCAATCCTTCACAGTCTGACCACCAGCTTTATGTTCATATGAAGTGCAACACTAAATCCCTGCAGGATCTGCAACCACAGGTGGTCCAGGAGCCTCTGCACACAGACTAACAGCTGACTATTAAAGAGAGAGGTGCAATCAAAGGCTGCTCCTGTTGCAAACGAGCAGCAGGTGCAGCGAGGCCTCTGATGAATTAACATCAGAACAGGTGATTCTGATGGAAGTGTCTGCGTCAGATCAGGAGGACATGCTGCTCGTCTCCTCCACATTCGCGGGGCTGTGCAGCATGAATTCATCCCCCAGGGTCAGACTGTCAGTGGAGAGCTCTGCTGCACCGCTCTGAGGCGTCTGAGGGAGGAGACTCAGCACCGACCACCTGAACTGGGACAGGTGGAGCTCTGCTTCTCCACCAGGACACACAGCACTGAGAACACACACAGTGTTTTAGCTGCAGCAACACAATCGCTGCTCTGCACCGCCCTGCTGCTGCACCTGCACACACACACTCCTCCTTCTTCAGTCCTTCCTTCCTTCCTTCTTTCCTCTATCCCTCTTTCTTTCTCCCTTAATTGCTTCCTTCATTCTTTCCTTTCAGCCTCCATCCTTCTTTCTTTCTCCCTTCCTTCCTCTTTCTTTCACTTTCCTCCCCTCCTTCCTTCCTTCCTTCCTTCCTTCCTTCGCTCCCTCTCTGCCTCCTGAGCTCCTCCTCCCCTTCCTTGTTGTTGCTGGAACTAGAGGCTAACACGAGGAGAAAAGGTGAACGCTGCAGACGTGGAGGAGATCACAGCAGGTGGAGCTGCGCAGGAAACCGTTTCCTGTGATGGTGTCATTATTTAATCATCTGATTAATTATAAAGTTAAAAACTCGTCAGTTTAATGTTTAAAACGTGTCGTAAACATGAAAAAGTTCATTTTCTGTTGAAGAGGTTTGGTCAAACGTCAGAGGAAGCGTCCGTCTGCGTCTCTTCTTCTGCTGTTTCAGCCTCCAACTCGTCTCCCTGCTGGTACCTCAGCCCTGAGTGTGTGTGTGTGTGTGTGTGTGTGTGTCTGTGTGTGTGTGTGTGTGTATGTCTGTGTGTGTGTGTGTGTGTGTCTATGTCTGTGTGTGTGTGTCTATGTCTGTGTGTGTGTGTGTGTGTGTGTGTGTCCGAGGAGCCATTCGCTGGAACTAAAGACCGCCACAAAACAAAAGTATGACTCATCACACACACACACACACACACAGGCTTTAATTCATGTGAATGGGGGGTTGTGGGATGTTTCTGGGGAGGTGGGGGGTGAGGGGGGGCGCTGACATGCATCACAGCTCAGCCACTGAAAGGAGACCTCCTCCTCCTCCTCCTGCTCTCCCCAGTTTATCTCCCTTCCCCCCTTTTCCTTCTCCTCTTTCTTCTTCTTCTCTTTCTCTGCGGCTCTCCCGCCATCACCCCCTCACCCCTCTTCCATCTCTTTCTCTCCCCCATCCCTCACCACCTCCCAGTTTCCCTCCATCTACTTTAAGTTCATGCTTCACCTCCTGCTCTCCATCTTGTCCTCCTCCTCTTTCTACTCCCACCCCCCCTCTTCTTCTCCTTCTACTTCTTCACCTCCTTTCACCTCTCTACTTATACTTCTTCCTCTTCTCCTTCCTTCTTTCCTCTCCTCCCCCTTCCTCTTCCTCACCCTCCTCTTCCTCTTCTCCTTCCTTCTTTCCTCTCCTCCCCCTTCCTCTTCTCACCCTCCTCTTCCTCTTCTCCTTCCGTCTTTCCTTTCCTCCCCCTTCCTCTTCTCACCCTCCTCTTCCTCTCCTCCCATCCTTACAATAACTCTCCTTTTTCTCTCTCCTCCCTCTCATCTCCCCCTCTCCCCTCTCCTCACACCCTCCCCTCCCTCTTTCATTTCCCTTCAGGCCCGACTGATTCTCTCTTTGTCACAAACACATTTTCACCTCCTTTCCTTACATCCTTCCCCTCCTTCTCTTTCCTCCTTGCTCACTTCTCCTTTTGCCATTTCCCTCCCTCCCTCGCCCCCCCCCTCCCCCTGTTATTCCACCAGTCAACATTGATTAGATATTGAAGTTAATCCCAGATAAACTCCTCCGTTTATAGCCCGCCGGCCTCAACCAATCACAGAGCAGCTTGCTGACGACTGGGGCTCTAAACTGCATCCTGATTGGCTGACTCCGCCGTACAAGCGCGCCACATGTCCGAAAATAAGCGGGCGGCGACGGGTGAGCGGGAAATTAATTTGACAGGTAGCGCTGAGAGCCTGATACGACACACACACACACACACACACACACACACACACACACACACACACCTCTCCCATAACCCTTGACATATACATAAGCCTACTCACTTGTACACACACACACACACACACAGATGCTTACTCACCCATGTAGCTTAGCATGAGGACACACACAAAGGCGAAATGCTGTGAGTGTACAGTCACACACACACGGTTACAGATTCAAGGACAATACAGAATTTATATAAAATTTACACATTAAATCAAACAAATCTGTCATTTTATCATTATCATCATTATGATCTTGTAAAGGAACATTTCCCTTTAATGAATTCAGTTAATGAACCTGCTCATCACACAATAACAGCACATTTTACTGGGTTTCATGCAACATCCACTCCCGTGTGTGTGTGTGTGTGTGTGTGTGTGTGTGTGTGCATCATCCACGCTTCACTAAAGAGTGTTTCAGGTAAAACAGCACAAACACTCGCCGTCACAGTGTGCGTCCTGGTCCTGCTACTCATTTAAAATATGAATGTGTGCGGTCGATAACGATGACATCCGTCCGTTGATGGTCCCTCAGAGGCGGGTAACTACGGGGTAACCACGCTTTTCCCCAGGCGGCTGACGGGCGAGCAGCCTCGGGAAGAGAAATGAGACGAACGAAAGCTACGAGGAGGGAGGCAGAGAGGATTTCCTGCTTTGAGATAAAAGCATTTAAGAGTGAGATATGAGGACGGTTCAGTGCTCTGTCTTATATATAGCACAGCAGATGTTAAAAGTTATGATCCCTCTTCTGTTTAAAAGCTCAGGGGACAAAGTGTCTGACTTCTTTCACACTGGAGATCAACATCTTTGTCCGACAGGAACCAAGCGGGTTTTCATTTTAATCGTAAACATGAACAAACAAATGATCATTTGGAGATTTTAAAGTGTGTTTGCATGAGCTTCTTCTATGTATTCAGTCTGTTACCTGCAGCAGATGGAGTTCAGCGCAAGCGTAGTGCAGGTGCTGGAAGCTCAGCAATGCACTGCTGTGTGTTTTTGCTGTGTGCAAATCAGATTTTATACACCAGTTTCAGTTTAAACTACATTTAGTGCACTTTCATTGCTTTACCCTGCTGCAGGACAGCTTTTACTGACAGGAAACCACGCTCTTCAGATGCACCAGACTCCTTTGAGAAAAACAGCAATTTTAGCATGCAGAACCCAGGAGTTGCAGGGCTACCGCTGCCCTGATCTGCTGGTTTGTTTGTGTTATTGTGCAACTTTGGTGAATCTGAACAAACAGTTTAAATGACAACAATAATTGCATAGTATATAATATATATAATATATATAATAGCATAAAATACAGATTATACATGCAACCTGTCAATCCACTTTAAAAAACAAACTTTAACTTTAAAACTGGGAGATTAATAAAAACGATCATGTGGATCATTTGTCTCATTGTCTTGTGCACCGCGAGGTAAACAATGTTTTCATGCTGACAATCAGAAAAAACTCATCTGAGTAATTTTATAAGATAATTAAAGGCTCGTTCTGATGTTCGGTTTTTAAGATTTTAATTAGATTTGACCAATTCTGTTCATTAATTACTGTTCGCTGCAGACGGCAGCTAATAGTGGGAGGTGAGCAGAGTGATGACCAACAGCGCGCGCGCACACACACACACACACACACACACACACAGTGCTCACACAAAGCTCATAAGGTGTTTGCGCTAATGCGTGGTAATGTGTGTGTGTGTGTGTGTGTGTGTGTCCTGGTCATTCACAGCTGCCTGCTCAGTTCAGAGCTAAGATAATATACAGAGATGACTTCACTGTCAAATCCCCTTCAAATCCCTCTTCCTCAGTGTGTGTGTGTGTGTGTGTGTGTGTATAGGCCCATCCACGTCCTGCTCTCATCCTCCCGTCTTCCTCACCCTTTTTCATTTTCTCCCCCGTTAATCCAACCTATTTCTTCATCTCTCCTGTAGCTCCTCCTGCTTTCGTCGACTCTCTGTGTTTTTTCTTCTGTTTTAGGGGAAAATTATTTTATCTCAACATTTAAACACATTTGATTTATAACCCCAATAACCCAGTACCATCAGCTGTTTGTCACTGTTTACTGCAAGTCCAATAGGCACCATTTAGCATCCCCAAATGATAGATGTATGAGTCCTACTAGCCCAACATGAAAACCATTTATTATCCCCAGCACTGTCTATGACACATAACACCACATACCCAGTCCTGCTTCTGTAACTCAGCACCAACTGTCTCTAAATCAATTTACCATTGCAAGCCATTAACACGTATGATCACTGATACCATTTGGCATCCCCATTACTAATTAGCTTTTAATCCCCAAGCCTCTGATCTCTGTTCGTCATGTCATATCTAAATGTCAATTTTCCACTTTTAATGCTATTCTCTATCCCTAAAGAAATGTGTCAAACATGACACCATTTAGCATCCCCACTCAAGTTTACAGTGTATTGTGAATCCTATTTACTCTCCCCAGCATTGACTCATGCCCTGAAAGTCCTCTCAATGCCATTTACAACCCTAATCACCCATCACATTAGCCAGAATCCCTTTTTCCATTTCAACTCACTCTGCCTAATGCCATTTGTTATCCTGTGCCATTTACCTTTCCCTATCAAAGCTGATCACTATCATTAACCTGATAGTGCTAAAAACATCCACTGTAATCTTTATGCACTCAACACATTAACCAAAATGCCTTTTTCCATATCAAGCCACTATTCCCAGCACCATTTAGCATCCCCTGCACCATTTACTAGCCCTACCAATGCATTATCATTGACTAGTCACAGCTTTAAAGTCCTACCAACACCATTTTTGATCCCTATTCTATCACATTTACTAAAATGCCATTTTTAATATCAAATCATGATCCCTGATTCCATTTGTTATCCCCAGTGTAGTTTACCTGCTTTACCAAAGCAACACCATTCAATATCACTAACCTGAAAGTCTTACCTATGCCATTTATAATCCCCATTCACCCGACACATTAACATTATGCTGTTTTCCATATCACATTGCTATGCCTAACGCCATTTGTTATCCTCACTGTCATTTACCAGCATTACCAAAGCAATACCATTGTCTATTCATCGCCTGAAGGTCCTATCAACGATATAATAATCCCTGTTCACTGAAGACATTAGACCGGGATGCTAATTTCCATATCTATTAATTACCCCTGATGCCATTTAGCATCCCTGCACTATTTAGCTACCCTAAAAAAACATAACCTCTTATTAGAAGTACCATTTGAGCACCATTTATGATCCATATTCACCCAGCATATTAACTACGATGCCATTTTCCATATGAATTCACTATGCCTGACACCATTTGTTATCCCAAGTACCATTTATCAACCATACCAAAGCATTACCATTAATTATCCATATCCCAAAGGTCTTATAAATGACATTTACAACCCCTATTCCCTCAACACATTAACCATAATAAGTCACCACCCCCTGACACCATTTATTATCCCACTGCGCCAACCAGTGCAACATCATTTACTCCCCCAAACACCATTTACTGATCCTAACTCGATCTAAAAGCCAAACAGACATCGTTTCACGACACTCTGCCCATTTTGTTCTCTTAAAAGACAAAAACAATCGCTGTTTTGTATCCCTAACATCCGTCTGGTTATCCCTCCGCCTGTGTCTGTCCCTCTCTGTCTGTCTGGTGTATCCATCTCATTCCCTCTGTCTGCCTGACACCCCAATGACTGTTATTTATTACCCAGCAGCCCCTGCTTTAGCCAGGCATGCCAAGGCTGGTCGCTGTGTCCTCAGGCAAACTCTCTCTCTCTCTCTTTCATTACCCCCTCTTCCTCACCCCTCTCTCCCCTCTCTCCCCCTCTCTCTCCCTTTTTATGCTGCTGTCTGGCACTTTCTCCGTCTCATTTCTTCCTCTGTCTTGCCTCCTGTCTGTTGTTTTGTTGTTTTGTTTTTTCTCCATCCTCTGTTTGTTTTTTTATCCTCTGTCTGTGTCGCTGTTTACACACACACACACACGCACACACACACACACACACACACACACACACACAAACACTGCTGTCACCAGAGGCAGAGGACTCTCTCTAGACACCTCTCTGTCTGGTGACATCCAGACGACATTGGACTGCGAGTGTGTGTGTGTGTGTGTGCACTTGTGCATGCACAGTCTGTGTTTATCCTCTTGTCTCTGTGTGCATGTGTGTTTATTATAGATAGATTCAACAGCAGCAGTTAAATACAGGATGTTTTTGCAGATTAAGGTGGTGCAGCGATGGAGTGATGGAGGTGGCAGTCTAATGGGGGGAGATGGGGGTGGGAGGGAGGAGAGAGAGAGAAGAAGGGGGTGATGGTGGAAACATAAAATGTGGAGGTGTGGATGGAGGGAGACTTAAGAGGGAATTAAAGATGAAACCATGTTGGCATGTTTGTCAACTTTGCCCTGAAGCTTAATGTGTGTGTGTGTGTGTGTGTGTGTGTGTGTGTGTGTGTGTGTGTGTGTGCAAATTACAGCCACTTACAGCTGCGGAGCCTAATTAGCCTTCACCAGCTCACTCATTAGTCTGGTTTCCACTGCAGGCTGAAGTGGGACGGTCTGGTTTGCAGCATGGGGACGAGCAGAGCTGGGGTAACTTCACGTGTGTCCTCATGCATCGCTCCACAAACACTGAGCAGAGTGGATCAGCCCAGGTGCAGTCCACACCTGGTCACGTTCTGCTCTATATATACCTCTATATGTACCTGCTCCCAGAATGAACCACACAATGAAGCTGATGCTGAAAGCTGCAGCCGTGTCAGTAGACGATGCTCCAGACACGGATGCTGCTGCAGAAGAAGCCGCTCTGCTCCTGAGCTGCACTGAGCAGTCACAAAGTGGTCTTCAGAGGTCGTTATGATGCCACAGTCCGGTTAAAGTTTGACTCTATGAACTTTGTGTCTGTGACCAGTTCATCTTTCAGTCTGAGTTGACCTCTGCACCAAATTTGAGGAAATTCCTGAGGCGTTGAGCTCATGAGAAAGAGACAGACAACCAGAGAGCACGGCGTTGATGTACACACAGCCAATCACATCGCAGAAACAGTCCCCTTCATCAGGCACCGCAGGGTCATCAAACATGAGGGATGACTGCTCCTTCATGAAAGCAACTTATCCTGATCTGAAACTGAAACTAAGACTCGTGCATCGTTCACCATCACATGTGCCAATAAAGAGTTTTCAATCAGCAGCTACAGTATGAAAAGGTAAAGTCTGCATTTTAATCCAGGTCACATGACTCTGCAGAAGTCACAGGTAGTTAAATCAGCTGCAGCTCCACTGAGCAGTGACGGATACACAGACGGCCAGGTGGATGCGCTCGTTTTCACCTGTTTTCCAACGCGATGCTGTGACATACATTGATATTCTTGCTGTTTGCATGTAAACAATCAGGGACTCTAATGTTTTGTTACAGTTTATGTGGAACAACAGGTGATTTTGTGCAGGATGCAACGCTGACAGGACATCCAGGTGAGAGAGCTTCACCTGATTGGAGGAGAAATGAGTGCTCAGAGCAGGTAGATTTAATGTTTCCCAGCATGTTCGTGACTTTGAACATGACACGAAACATGAATTGCAAACACTTTGGGGATGCTCTCAGTGGGATGCATGTGTTTTAAACATGCGTGACGACCTGTTCGTCTTTCATCCGTCCCTGCAGGAACCCGGACAACTGATCACATGATTTAAAGCTTTTAGCATCTTCACATCTCCACGTTAGAGGACGAAGCACTCGCAGGTTTTCTCTCAGTCCCGGGGGAATTAAAATCAAACCTCGACTTCATTTCAAACATAAACACCTCGGGGACTCTCCTCCCCCTGAAGTCATTTTCTCAGAAACAGTTTACTGCCCGGCTGCGTCTCCGTCCGAAAACAAGTTGCTCCGGTTCAAAATCAAACCCTCTGAGCTCCCGACACCAACTTCCTGCCTCGCTGTTGACGACCCGAACAGTGCATCGTGGTGGTGGTGGTGGTGTTTCAGACTTTAGCTCAGAAGACAAACGTTTAAACAGCAGAGACGGTGCAGTTCAGACCAGAGACCATCCCCAGTCCACTGACATTTACTGGTTTCAACTGGTTTTTAAACTATAGCTGTGTGTGTGTGTGTGTGTGTGGGTCTGGTAGGTGTTCCCAGTCTCAAAGCCTCATTAGGCGAGCATATGGAGGGACGTGGAGCAGAAACTGACTCAGCACTCCTGCTGCTGAATTACAGCTGCAGGTCGTTCTTCTCTGCACCTGCGAGTGTGATGGAGTCGTCTCTCAGTCGGATGCGCTGAAACTCGCCTGAGCTGCCTTCACATATCACAGCTTTTACGTCGTCTTCAGAGGGGAAACCGAACAGCTTTAATAGATATATATAATTAACCTTTCTGCAGACAGGACGAGAGCAGGGACAACCTGTTGTTCACTGTGTCCGTCCAGCCTGCAGGCGGAAAGCATTTAGGATAAAACAGACTCTTCATCTCACATCCTGCTGAAATATGCATGTTTACACCTGTGAGAGTGTGCAGGAGCCACCACATCAGATCATCATGATGCTAAACATCGGTTTACACTGAAAAATGCCGAATATTGAAAATGTGAAGCACATGTTGCTCATTTTGAAGCACATGGAGAGTTATTTATCAGTCAGTCACCGTCTTTGCTAAACTGTCTGATTTTTCAGCCGTTGAACTTCTTTTCGTCTTATTTCTCCTCCTCTGCTCCGCTCAGAAGAGCAGAGGAGAGCAGGAGGAGGAGAAAAGGAGGCTGCTGGCTGTCACGTCGAATCATCGTCAGAATCAGACTTCAGACTCAGCGACATGCTGACTGACACGTCTCCTGTCCTGCTCCTCCTCTGGGTCTCATGCTCAGTTCCCATCTCCAGTCACTGCGCTTCACACACGAGGACGAAGCTACACAATAAAACACCTGAGCAGCAGGAGAACAACTGCTTTGGACGCCAACTCGTTATCCAGTCATCCTCATTTGCATATTTCTTAAATGTTTTTGTTGTCAGACAGAAAGCAGCGATCTGATCGTTCAGACCCCGCTCTGAGGCAGCCACCGGGAGAGACATTAGCATAAATGCACGTTAACGACAGCAGCTGCACGGTGTGGCTGGATATCAATCAATGACATCTAAAATGAGTGATCGCAGAGAGGGTTTGATGTTTGTCATCGCTTTGCACAAGCTCACGTTTGCAGGTTTCTCCACTCTGCAGACCCAAACCTAAAACATCCAGTCAGAAAAGTTCAGAAGTGTTCCTGCTGTTCCTGAACGCAGCACGGCACGTTAACGTGCACGCAGCAGGTGCAAGCCTTAACTGTTGTGAATCTGTGAACTGCACAATTATCATCATTTTAGTGACATTTGCAGAGTTTGTGCACCATGACTTTGTCAGTTCTCCATCGTTGCAACACGCTGACTCACACTGCATTGAAACACACAACCTTTATCGGCTGCACATGCACAGTTGCTGAGCTCGCTTGCTCAAATTCAGCCTGTGGAGGAAGTCCAGCTCGAGTCATAGGTGACGCTTTTACAAAACAGGACATCCAGGGAGCGACACATGCTCTGCAGGAGCACTGGGAGCTGCACATCGCTGCACAAGGTTACTACTCTGAGGAAACACGTCACATGTCAGGTGCAGTTTTTACTTTGTCACTCTCAGTGAAAGTGAAATGAACGCTGCAGCTTTCTCTCACAAATCAAACACAATAAAAAAGGCAAGCAGCCTGAAACACACACCAATAAGACAACAGTACACTCAGGAAAGAGCAAAGTCTCCACACGGGTCACAAAAAAGCTGCAGCTCGCTCAGCATGCAGTCAAACCTGACAGCAGCAACGGCGGCAACGGCGGAGGGGAACTCCTGAACTTCCCTGGTGTGTTTGAATAATGCAACAGAGGGCGGGACATGGCGGGACATGGCGGGAAACGACGGCGGTTACATTAAATAAGCTGTGTTCAGGCGCAGTTAGAGAAACTTAAACACTTTGTTCACATGCACCGTGCAGGAAAATGCTGTGATGCGCTGAGCATAGACATGTTTTCTATGAAATGCAACGAAGTCATGTTGAATCTCTGTCGTCACGGTCTTGGCGTGAAGACGATAAGACCGATGTTTGGTGACGGAGGCGCCAGCAAGCGAAGGTACGACGGAGTGTGTGTGTGTGTGTGGGGGGGGGGGGGAGATACATTTTTAAAAATGCGTCCGTCTCAGCGTGGACATGGTCGCTCGGCCTCTCCATCGTCTCCACTGTGAATGGCTGAAAGAAGAGAGAGGGAGATGTTGGGGGGGGGGCTCCTCCTTCTCCACCTCCTCCTCCACCCCCCATTCTCCCCTCTCTTCTTGCTTTTGCCCCCATTGTTCTCCTGCCTTCACACACACACACACACACACACACACACACACACTGGTCCAAACAATGCCTGAAACGTGAATGGAGCAGCCACCACAGGGAGAGTTGTAAGCTGTTGGCGCTCAGACTTGTGCACTCTCTCTCCCTCTCCTTCTGTTTGTCTGTGTCTCTCTCTCTTTCTCTGCACGCATCTGAGAAGCTCTCGCGCATCACGTTCAGCCGCGCGAGCAAATTAACCCCCGAGAAGATAATTTCTCTCTAAACCCTCTTAACTGGGGTGGATGGATAAAAGGGGGGGGGGGGGATTTAAGGGAGGAGGGGTCCTGCAAGGGGCGGGGCGGGTGGTGGACTTCATAGTTGCTAGGGGCAACCATCGGGGAGAGAGCGAGGTAGACGGCGTCCTGTGCGTCCTGCGCGTGCGTGCCAGCGAATACATAAATGCGTGTGTGTGTGCGCGTAGGACCTGCCAACGTCCCGCTGCGAGACCCCTCGCGCCAATTCCACCTCATACAATTGACAGAGAGAGAGAGAGAGAGACATTGAGAAAGACAGACCGAGAGGGAGGGAGAGAGAGAGACGGAGACGCGCAAAGGAGCGACAGTGAGAGAGAGAGAGAGAGAGAGAGAGGATGGTTGGTTGGATTTAGCCCCGGCAGCGTCTTTTCCCGTCCAACACAACAAGCTTATTACCTTTCTCTCCACGCGCTTGGAAACGTGATTTTAGCGCGCACGAAAGGAGGTTTGTTTTGGCCTACGACCATCTTATTTCCTTCTCTCCCATCTCTCCGCTGTCTGCACTCCCTCTGCGCCTCCTCGCCTCTACATTTTATTTCTCTTTTCTCACCTCTGAAATCAACCGTTTTATCTGCGCCCTCTTCTTCTCCACACCTCCTCCTCCTCCTGCGCCTCGCCTGCAGCTTGAGGCCAGCAGGTCGCGGGAATGCGTTTAATGGCGATTAGCTGGCGGGTAATTAGCCGTTAACGGTCAAATTAACCCGGTAGTAAGAGTAGTAGGAGCGGGAGCTGCGGGGTTATGCTGACCGATTCGGGGTCCGCGCAAGAGGGCTTGTTTTTGTCGTCTGTTGAGGGTCTCGGTAGGCGGATGGGGACAATGAGCGGGCGCAGCTTGGGCGAGAGTTGCCGGGCCCCAAACCCCCACGTCTGTCCCGACTGCCCCCGGAAGCTGCTGAGGAGTCTCTTTATTAAAAACACGCACTAAGATAAAAACATGCGTGTCCGGTTTGTGGCTTCCAGCTGCTCAATAACCACATTGCCCGGATCAATGATAGTGGTTTTGATCAATCACAGAGGCTGCTGGCTCGGTCTGCGTCTGCTGGCTGGAGGTGTGTATGCGCGCGTTTGATGGAGTTATAGGAAAATATATATTTTCTGTAAATTTCACATGTTGTGGTGTTGATTTCTGCCCAGCGTGGAGCTTCTGTGATATTTTCACCTGCCATGGAGCCGCTGTGGCGCTCCTGCGGGGACGCAGCGCGGCTCTCTCATATTTCCACGCCGTATCGGGGCGTTTGTTGTTCGGGGCAGACAGACACGGTCAAATGTTAACTTCGTTCTGCAAGTGCATCTGTCAGCTCGTGCGAGCGCGTACGTGCGTGTGTGTGTGTGTGGCCAGCGTGCAGCCTGGAGGAAGGATAACTCAAAAATCCCCAAAGGCGCATGAAGTTGTTTATGCGCCTCGACATCAACAATAACAGTGCAAGAAATATTACACAGTGCGCGCGCAGAGAGAGGCTAAAACGGGGGGTGTGGGGTGGAAGGTGCGAGGTCTCTTCTGCCATTTTCCATGAAGCGCGTGTAAAAGCGCACGCACATGGCGGCAGACAGACTGAAATCACATCATAATCACGGTCCATGTGTGAGATGTAAACGAGGTCAGCGCGGAGCGAGCGTCACTGTGCGCGGCCAAACCGGCGATTCACCACCACTATCATCATCATCATCACCATCATCATTATCATTATCATTATTATTATCATTATTATTATTGACTGCTGCAGTGTTTTTATATGAGCCTTTGAAGGAGGAGTATGCTGAGTCTTTCTCCTCTGCCCCTCCTCACCCCCTCCCTCCCCACAATAGACAAGGGGGCTGCTTGTTGGGAATTTGGCGCTTCACTTGTTTTGCTGAATGAGGAATCCAGCGCGAGCCCTCTCACTGTTGTTGTTTTTGTTGTTGTTATTGATGTCGAAGCCCTCGGTCCCCCCCGCTATGGCTGCTCTTTTATTGATCCCATTGATCATTATTAGTGATCGCCAACGATTGACTGATTAATCGACGGGTTTAGCGCTGGCCGTGTCTCCCGCAGCCGCCTTTTGTTCCCAACTGACGTTATAAAACATGTTTAAATCGCTTAATTAATATTTTTTCATAATTAAACTTCTATTTTTTTATTATATTGCTGCAACGACTCACAGAGAACAGCCAGATGGACAGTCAGGTGACCCTTTTAAACGCTCCTATTCATTTAGGCTCGTGTTTCCGTGTAATGCAATATTTTTATTGTCTTTATTTTATTTTTATTTTCATATATGTATATATTTTTGGACAGGAATAAAAACATGTCGCCATGTTAGAGGCTTTTTTTTGCCCCCCAAAATGGAGGGGGAGGAGGCTCGGAGCAGCTCATTAGCAATGCAAATTAGTTTTTTTTTCTTTCAACGGGGGCTCGGGCACCTGCTGTCTCGAGCATGCGCGCGGCGACTGCCTTCCTCCTTCTTCTTCTCAGCCTCGGGCGCGCGCATCCTCCCTCCGTCTCATTAGAATTATGTTGCATGTCCGCGGCGCGCGCACGCTGCCGGAGCTTTGACGGATATATAAAAAAAAATAAAAAATAAATAAAAAATAGAAGAAGAAGAAGAAGAAGAAGAGCTCGAGCTCTCCTCTAAAAAGCGCTCGCGCTCAGAAGCAGCGGCTGCCGTTAGCATAACAAAGGGAGGAGGAGGAGGAGGAGGAGAGACGACAGGAAGGAGAGTTTTAAACGGAAAACGGAAAAAATGGGAGGAGGAGAATTAAAAGCGAGTGAGTGAGGAAAGAAAATAAAGTGCAGGAGAGTAATAAAGTTAAAGTTTAACTCATATTCAATTTATTTAGCATTTACGATAGTAGTTATTTTAAATGTTTATCTATTTTCAGCCCATGAAGACACATTTAACTCTGCCCACACTAACAGTTATAGTTTATTGTATAATACGTAAACAAAACAATACAGAGAGATCAGCAAACATCTGTAACTGTCAAATAAGAGAAGACAAACGCTTTGTATTCAAAACAAGTGAAAGTACAGAAGTAATGTATATTAAAATAAAATATAAAAAATATATATAAAAGGTAAATTTATGTATGTAAGTAAATGTAATAAATGTAAGTTTAACTGTAACTTAATAGTTACTAATAAATTACGTGTAAATTTACAGCAAGCAAGAGCACGATTTGCTCATAAATGAGTTAAAAAACAAATAAAACTGTACATTTTGTGTTAGTTCCATATCTGATCAATGTCATCAAATGTGCAGACACTGTTTTAGACAAAGAGATGGGTCAGTTATATGTTTATTTAATGTGATTTGCAATTATGATTATATAGAGTTTGGATTAAAATGTTTGAGCACAAACAATAAAAATAAAAAGGGTTAAAAGAAAAAAGATGAGGAGACGAGTGGGAAGTAAGGAGGGAAGGTGGAAGGAGGAGCAGAGAAATAAAGAGGAGCAAGGGAGGGATGATGGATTTAAAAAGGAGAAACTAGACAAGATTAAAAGGAGGAAAAGAGGACAGGAAGTGGGCAAAATGGAGGACCTGAGGGAGGAGACGATGAAGGAAGCTGAGAGGAAGAGAGGAGGCGAAGAGGGAGGAAGGATGTGCAGAGAGGGAGGAGGAGAAAAAGACGGAGGAGGTGAGGAGAAGGAGAGAAAGGAGTGAGAGGAGGTGAAGGAGGACAGGATGTGGAGTATGGAGGACGAACAGTTAAATTATCAGAAAGGAGGGGAAAGTAAACACGGAGCCGTTAGCATCAATGGCTAACCGCAAAACACGCGGCGAACATGGCGTCCGCTGTGGCGACAGAGTAAACTGTTCAAGAAACACAGTCTCTCTGCTCCTCTGTCGTTCTTTGCATCAGGGGTGTGTTTAAAACCCGCGCTCTGCACAAAAAGGCTAAAATTCAGTCATTAGCTAGCTAGCAGCAGCACGCTACGTCGTCGTGCTAACCCCGAGGCTCTGAATCACTGTAACTCCACTGCTGCGATCAAACCGCGCAACAAACAAGCTAACACCTGGCTTCTGGCTTCAGTGTGAATGTGTCCAAATGGGTTTCAAAGCCACGTCACATGACTCTGCAGCAGAAATCAAACACGTCAGCCGTCGATTTCTAGCGTTTACACGTGTTTGGCTCTCAGACACGTCGCTACACAGAAGCTACGTCCCCCCACAGTGCAGTTTCACCTCACTGATAAACGCTCAGGTTTTCCCCTGCAGGTCAATGTTTCATAAAGGTGCAGTAACTGTTCATGGCTGGTTAGTTGATCTTTGATTCACACAGTTTATATAACACTAACATTATCGAAGGCTTGAGCCCTTTAACTCCTGGTCGCTCATTCCTCCGTCAGCTGCAGGTTTAAAGCTGCAGATGAATCAAGGAAACAGAAACATGTTTTAGAGAACTACCAGCAGTGATGTTGCAGGATTTGTAATCAGTGAGATTAAAAGCAAATAGACAGGTCAGGAAACATTGTTAAAGCTGGGATTTGGCTACTTTGACTGAAATGTCCTGTAGTTTTCATGCATTGTGCATCGTTTTGCACGTTTTCCTGAAACCTTGGTGACGTTTGAACAAAGCTGAGTCTCAGGATGTTTCAGTGATGGTTCTGCTGATGGTTTAGGGGGGTCGAAGAGGTCACAGCTTGGACCGATGGAGCAGCACTGTCGTTTGTCCATCAAGTCGCTTTAAACTCCACCTTTTCCTCGTTTGACAGTAAATCATTTGGATCGACATGAGGTTTATCAGTGAACACTCTGCAGATACACTGTGTTAGTGCTGACGCCGTGGGTTCATTAATCGACTTCTGTGTGAATTTTGATAATAAATTGATTTTTAAAGTTGCTGATCAGGCAAAATTGTTGTTTTTAGATTTGGGAATTTAAGGATTTGCTGTTTTTTCTGTAAACTGAGTCTCTTTGGGATTTCACGTGTCACCTTGAGCTCAGGGAACCTGTGATGCAAGTTTTTTGTATTTCTTTATGTTTTTTTTAGACACAGATGCGATGTGTTGCTGTGACTCCAGAGTCTCTGCAGAGCATTGAAGCTGAGTCTCTGCTTTAATACAGTGATGTGTTGCTGTGACTCCAGAGTCTCTGCAGAGCATTGAAGCTGAGTCTCTGCTTTAATACAGTGATGTGTTGCTGTGACTCCAGAGTCTCTGATCACCTGTGAAGTTAAAATCAGTCGCGCTCGATGCATCTAGAGGCAGAAAAGCCGCGGCTGGAGCACGGCGGGTGGACGTGGTGCACAGTTCAGATGCAGATGCAGCAGATATGAGGAGATTATTTGACCAGAATTTAAAATATGAAAAAAAGAAAACCCTCTGCTGGAAAGACTTAGGAGATAACATCAAATCGGTATTAAGCTACACAGACAGATAGCGTGGCCATGGATAAAATATTTAGCCGGCTCTCCAAATCAGCCTCCCCCCCGCTTCATCACTCTGCATGTGTGTGTTTGCGTGTGTGTGTGTGTGTGTGTGTGTCCCTAAAATCCTAACCGGCATGCCTGTTCGCTGTGGAAAACAGGGTCAGGCCGGAGAAAAAAGAGAAAGGGAGAGCGAGCACATGATGGGCAGATAAAGGCTTGTCTGTGTCTGAGGGAGAAGAGAGCGAGGAGGATGAGAGGAGGAGGAGGAGGAGGAGGAGGGCGGCGTGATGAAGGGGCCTCTCTGTTGAAGGAGGGACTCGCGGCTCTATAGAGGGCTCCCATGGTGGACAGAAACAAGGCATTTAGTCTGTGAGTCGGGCCTCGCTAACGCCATAATAGGCTCTTATAATGATGCCACTATGGACGGGGAGGAGAGAGGAGAAAACGCAGAATGTCCCTTTAAACTTTGGGCGGGGGTCTTGTTGTGAGGAATGCCTATAGTGTGATGGAGGGTCGCTGGTAGGAACAATGAGGAGGGGACGATCTGGGTGAGAGTTTAGGGCCTGAACCGCATCACGAAAACCTGAAGCCACCTCTACAAATATACATTAAATACACTGTTTTCAGCTGGTTTGTTGTTGTAAAACATGACTTTGGGGATGTGGAGGCACTGTTTTAGGGAAATATGGACATTTTCACCTATGGGAGATGTTTCAAACATGAAAAGTTGCGGATTCAGGTTCAGTTTTGTTTGTTTCTTGAGTTTTAAGACTTTGGGACTTGGTTTGATGCAATAATTTCAGTGCTGTCTTCAGGAAAATACATTCAAATACAGCTAATCTGCAGCAGTGAATACGTTTGGATGGAAACTTGATGCTTTCTGGATTACGTCTTTTATCTATATAACGAGGAAACGTTGCTGAACTTATCGAGCAAACTGCAAAATGTTCACTTATGGAGGCCAAGTCCTAACGAACCAAAGGTTCAGCACTGACAGCACCTGGTAAAATACCAGAAAAGTCAGCAGAGACTTGAGACGCAACATGTTTATGGTCTGAACGACCACATCGGAAGGTGGAGTGGGAATCTGAACGGTCTCACAGCAGCTTTGTGACATAAACACAAAACTGAATCCATCAACACGTGTTCAGGAACACGCATTTATTATTTTACAAAAAACTGCACATTGCTCAGGAAGGGAGCTCCTGTCTGTCCGTGCCGACCTCTGTGCGCAATGCCAGCGCATCATGCAGTGTAAAGAGGTCGCGTGCATTTCACCTGTTTCTGCAAGATCAGGTTAGAGAGAGGGGATGTATGCTGATAACAGAGTGCATTGCAATCAGCTGTTAACGGGACGATTTAGAGAAATATCATGATTGGTGTGTATGTTCCGGATACGCAGTGAGATCTGATATCTGTATATCTGCGCAGCCCTCTATCGCTGCAAAATCCACATAATCCAGCTAAAATATTCAGTTTATTGGCCGCTGCAACAATAATCAGTAAATTTCAGGGAATACTGAACCTTTAAATTAGACGTCTGTCTCTAAAAACACTCGTCAGTCGGCCTCTGGTGTCGAGAAAGGAGAAGGTCAAAGTCCTTCTAGACTCTGGACAATCATAGTGTGAGGAAGTGACGAATGTGTTGCATGTTATGGTCGTTTACTGAAATGTGATTGTGTCGTTTTGTTGGGAGCATCTTTGGTTTGCAGACTTTTGAAACTGTGTCGAGCCTGAAATCGTCTGTTGACAGTGAATCATTTTGGATATTAAGGAACCAGATCCTGATGGTTCAGGAAAACCTTGGTACAGTTTGAACGATGTGGTAGAGCTTTGGAGCAAACTGGTTCGTTACACAAAGAAAGAAAGTGGGAACGCTCAGTTGGAAGGTGGAAAATGGCGGAGGTTCAATCGGTCCACGATGCATTTCGGCTTCTAGTCGCCCACAGTTTCAGCCATGCAGCCAATTATAAAACTGTAGATAGTGTGTTTCTGTTTTCCTGCAGCCTCAGTGACTCAGATAAGAGCCAACAATCACAAAACATCATCGACTGTTCAGCTTTAACTTTGGGAAAAACAATAAAGTAGAAGAAAGACGGAGAGTTGGTGCATTTCCTTCTACTTCCTGTGCAGAAAGTCAACAAACCAGCGACGTCAGCGTCATTATTACAGACCAGGAGGGTAAATTACAGCCTTACATCAAACCATCGGCCCGGTCAATTTGGTCGTCAACAGTCTGAACCAGACTGGATCTCCTGATGCTTCTTAAAGGCAGCGGATAACTAATTATGAATCATATCTGCTCTCTGTCAAAACCATTCAATCAACTAGTGACCAAAGACTATCTTGCAGTCCAGTGTGAGGTCTGACAGCTAACACAGATCCCTCCACAGAGCTGGATCCATCTCAGACCCAACAGCCAAAGGAAACCAGAGTCCTTCAGGCAGAATGAGATGATATTAGGTCTGTTCTCTCCAGCCACAGCACAGCCACAGAAATTCTATTAATGAGCCTCTGAACTCGGATCCTGGGAGACAAACTCCTGCTGCTCTGAAGTCGACTCTCACAACCTGCCTTTGTTCTGCAGCTTCTGCATGAACGTCAGCTCAAGGTTTCCTGATGAGTAAACTTCATTTTACTGCAACAATCAAAGACGAAACAGAGCAGATGGTTAAAATATAAACAGGAAGTGACAAAAGTCCAAAGTTACAGCAGCATCCAGAGGAGAGATCGACCTCACCTGCTCAGGTGTTAGCTTGTTTGTCCCTCTGATGGCTGTAAAGCTTCAGTGTCAGGAGAGCTTCTGATTGGTTGCCTGTTGATTGGAGGCGACCAGTTGCTTGAACCCAACTCTCCCAAAGTCTGTGCTCATCATTGGTGCAGATAAGTCAAACTAATAGCAACTAATGTGCGTCTGAAACACTTTGCTCTAAGATTAACTGTCTGTTAGCCACCCCGAGAGCTGCTAACAGCAGTTTGGCTAATGGCTGCTGGGCAGTTGTTGTGCTTCTGCACTTTGGTTCTGCATCAAGCTACAAACCAACTGTGCATGCTGCTGTTTGCGACGGGTCAAGACCGTCCACACGGTGACAATTATAACCGAACCACTGCAGCACAAATGCTAACTACCCAAACTCTGCCTCCCTGTCACCATCGGCTACCGAATGAATCAATTAACTCTTGCACGTCAGCCTTTTCCTTCATGGAAATAAGCAGAATTAAGATACTTTTACACGGTTTTGGCCGAGGGAGTATGTTTGTTTACTGGCTGTTGAGACTTAGCGGATAAATTCGGAGGATGGCATCAAACCTGTCGAGTAAAGCAGCAGAAATCTGGTTTAACTCGTTGCCGTCATAGCCAGGACGCTGGCTGACGTGTGGCAGCGCCGTCTGTGTTTACCACACATCTTCCTTCACATGTAAACCTGTGTGAGAGCTTCGCGTGCAGCCTCTCCTGATCCCTCTGATGGATTTAACAGGCTTAAATCAAGTGTCATGTAATTTGAAACTTTATTGCTCCCTGCAGGGAAATCCTCTTTCCTCCTGACCCTCCACCTACTCTCGGAGGTCAGAGGTCGGAGGTCAAGGTCAGCTGCAGAGCAGGACTGCGGCCTGCAGGTTTAAGGTTTTGCTCAAGGACTTGCCAGACACGGGGAGGGCGGTGCAGGTTGTTGGCTGAAGGACGGTTTCTGTAGCATTACATAATCCTGCAGCACCTGCAGACGTGTTGAAGCTGTTTTAACTTTAAGCTTTTTTAGAGAACGAACTCCGTCACAGTGAGGATGTTTACTCGTTGTAGGACAGCTACGTTAGCTTCCCCTCTGCATGGAAATCCATGAGCAGAGTCACTTTCCCTGTTCTTAGTCATCCCAGACTGGGACTGCATTGCTTTGAGTTCTGCAAAACTCACATGCTGGAAGGCGACCACGCTGAGCCACCACGTCGTCAGTCTTATCTGTAGCATGACTACAGACTTAGCAGAGGTACATGTGCATTAATATGCTCAAGTTCATTCAGGATTATTATGTTTAACAGCAGTAAACCTCTGCAAGGCTGCACACAGCAGTGCTGCCAGCTAAGCTTGCTAACATGCTAATGTTTAGCAGACACAATGTGTAGCCTACAATCTTAGTTTAGCCTGTTAGCATGCTAAAATCACTAAAGTACAGCAAATTAACATGTTTGCTCATGCAGGCATTGTGCAAAATGCTAAATTACCAACTCTAGCATCAGGCGGTGTGCAGGTGGAATAGTTTATGAGATTATCTTGTTTTTTATACACAGTGTTTGCATTTTCACGTGAAACATACAGAGTGAAGCTCGAGCAGGTGATGCGACCCTCTGTGGCCTCTTATCGTCGTTATTTGTTCATATTATTGAAGCAAATTACAACGCAGCTTATTTCTGAGCTGACCTGGCTTCTGTCTTTCATTCTTCTTTGATTCTTTCAGAAGAACCCTCCACAGAAACGCCGAGCTGCGCCTCTCTCTGTCGTTCCCACAGTAATAATGAACAAACACTCTGCTGTGAACCAGCTCGCTCAAATCTGTCTCAACATTTTTGTTTTTTTCTTTTTTATGTGGAGGAACTGAGTTGAAAGTAAATGGACCCTAACAGCGTCGCACATGAAAGCCTTTTCAGAGCAGCCGAGCTCCCCGGCTCCTGCTGCAAAACTACGACAGCGGGGATAATTAGAGAATTGTATTTTGAAAATATAGGTCTGCATGGTAATGAGGGCACGACGCAGAATCAAAAAACCCTTTGGATTGAGCTGAAAGAAGAAGACGAGTGGCTTCGGGGCAGATATTAAGAAAAAATAAAAAAACAACTGTAGATTAAAAAAAACAGATGACACACACTCGGTCGAGTCTCCACGGAGGCTGCAACCTCTGCAGAGATGGAAACACTTATTTAGCAGCTAAAGCAAGATCAGAAGGAGCAACAGGACATGTGCAGGACTGCAAACAAGTGGAAACACATCTTCAAGAAGCTAAATCGTCTCAAAATGCAGTTTAATCTTTAAATCAGTTTAGAGGATGTTGAAAGATCAGTTTGCAAGTTCCTTATTTTTAGTTAAACAAAGCGAAGCCGACATCAAAACTAAAGATTTAAATGTCCAAGCAGAGCCTGAACTCGTGTGTGTGCACAGCATCCAACTATAGTGTCGACCACACGCTGGATGTTTATTAAAAGTAGATATAAAGGAGGAGGTGGACATAAAGAGCGACCCAGCAGAGAGGGGCACTGGAGACGAGGACGGACTGAGCGATGTGTCGTCCCGCGAGCTGAATCCAGTTTAAATTGGCTGCTCTCCTAGCTCTGGATTAGACCTGGGCTTAATACCTTTACACTAAAAGGCCTGTCCGCTCCCTCCGAGGGCAATCTGCTGCAGGAACACACCAGGCTTTAATCCACAGCAACACCAACAACAACAACAACAACAGTTTATCTGGCCTGGAGCTCGCCAGGGGCAGATCGCACCACGGCGGGCTTGCTCGTCCTCGCCGCACGGCCACGTTTCACAGCCCAGTTTGGATTCAATGAAATCAGCAAATGAAAAAACAAAATAAATAAAATGAGTCAGGCCTGGTGAGTGAGAGCGTCGCCAGATGTGGAGGCGGCTTCTGATTCTGGCAGCCATCTTTGTTTGAGTCTGACAACAGCAGGACAGACGGGACCAATGAGTCGAGTTAATAAACTGACAAATAATCTCAGTTTCCAGCTTCTCTAATCTGAAAATCTGCTGCTTTTCCCATTTTAACCTGAATCTGTTGATTGAACTGAGGCGTTTTGATGTTTTCCTGATAGTTTGCATTGAAATAAACTGTGGAAGCTGCAACAAAACAAACGACTTAAACTGTTTGTTAACTACCAAATATTGTTGGCAATTAATAATCTGCCAATCATTAAATCATCTCAGGACAAATATTAAACAGGGATCGATTACAAACGAGCTTCAGATGCATTAAAATGACAGACGAGTGATGTTATTGACAAGAAGCTCCGGCTGACCACGGGCCAAACGATTGAACCGATTCAGCTGCTGAACTGAACCAGCTCTGGACCAACAGGTGCAGCTGTGAAAGTGTGTGCTCAGAGTCAAACAGGAAGTGACCTCCTGTCTCACCTGCCCACAAACAACAACCACTGCAGTGAATTCAGGCAGATAGACGCCTCCTCACCTGCTCACGGCGGCGGTCTCGCAGTAAAATCCGGTTCTGGGTTCATTCACAGCTCCTTTCCTGGATCAGTCTGGTGCTGCTGGTTTGAACTGAGCGTCCAATCAGGAGCCTGGGTGATGCTTTGTTTGGCTTTGAATTGATTGGCTCTCAGACAGGCTGTGTATGGTGGCCAGCAGGGACAAACTTAACAGGAGGCAAAAGACAAAGAGGCGAGGTTGCTTCAGCTTTGGATTCATCTTCAACACGTTTTTACCTTGGTCTGGTGTTTGTTGTGAGGCTGGACTGGAGTTTGGTGTAAATTACCTGCTAAAGCAAAGATTAAATGAGGCATTTAAACATATTTTCATGTGTTCAGAGCTGCACAGGGACCTTGTTTACCTGTTTGCAAAAAGTTTTCAGCCTCTGAATGAAACCGTGCGGCAGGTTGATGCGAGCGGCGGCGGCATGAGCTGCTTGGAGGATCAGTTTGTCCGTCTGAAAGCAGGATTTCTCTAAAACCCTTTGAACGGATCTCTATGAAATCTGGCAGACAGTTTGGCCTCGAGCCAATGAGCCATTGATTTGATTTCTCTTTTTTTATAGCGATTTGGAGCTGGGATGTTGTTGTACAACAGTAAAAGAGTCTCCGGTTCCAGTTCCTTCTGGGATGTTTTTCAGCACCAATATACTCAATTTATCCCAATTAGATGGAATAATGTTGATACTGAGCAAGGACGGCCTGTGTTATCGGACTCTCTGAGCTGTAGTTACCACGTTTATTCGCTCCTTTAAAGGTACAGCTGGTTTTAAAGGTCACAATAGGGAGGAACATGGATTTAAGAACTAATAAAGGATGTTAGGTTCACACAAAGGAGACTCATTTTAAAGTTTTTAAGAGGAAATTGGTAGAAACCAGGTCATATCCTGCAAAAACGGCAGGTTTTCCCCCCAAAACTCGTTTTTTGGCGATTGTTCTGCTCTGTTCATGCAATTCAACAGTCAAACACTACGATTCAATAGAGGAGAATCCAGAAAAACACAAACTAAGTTGTTAAATTAATAGATTTGCTGCTGCGGTGGCTCTGTTGGTCCTCAGACTTGTTCCCACCTGCTCTGACCGGCCACGCTGGACGGGTGTGGGGCTGAAAAGCCTGCAGTTGGATCCTCCGCCCGGCTGCGACCCATTGACTCCCTGTTCGGAGAATTGTGTCTTTGTCCGTCTTTGTAGTCTCGACACAATGAATCGCACAAACAGAGATAACAGAGCGCGCTTTCGGACAGTCTCAGTCGTGGAGCAGAGAAAGACTTCATTCTGACTTCATGCTTCTGCTCCGTTTGACTTTTTGATCCAGTGCAGCGACTTGACGTCTTGTTTTTCCAACCCGGTCTCGTAAATCTGCACAGAAATAACCCAGAGTCATGTGACCTTTCTGGTCACGGTACATGTGGTTAACAGCGTCGTTAAACGGTCACAGTTTGTCAGATTTCAGCTGGTTATGATCTTGTTAAGATCATGACTTTGGTTTAAACGTAGACACTAGTTAAAACTAGTCAGTGCTGACTTTTGGTCTCCTGGGAGGTTTGAACATTGCTGCTAAACATAGTAGTTACTAGATGTAACTCTAGCTCTATGAGTACCACCAAAACTACTTAGTTAGGTTTCAAAAAACGTTTTTCAGTGAGAATGAGTGTGATGTGTTCGATAAAGCCAGTCAGATACAAACACGTGGACCTTCTCAGTCTTTGGACGACAACACCAGCACCTGCACGCAACACTGAACTCCTGCATAGCTGAAAGTCTGATGTTGCCTTTAGATGTTTTCAGGCAGCAACAAGCTCATGTGGTGCACGCTGAACCCATCTTCTTTTGAAGCATGCTGGAGACTTAGAGATACCACCATAACTGAGCAACTGAAGGCCTTGATTTTAACCAAAATGATGCAGATATCCAGAAGATTGTTAAACCTGCTCGGGAAATGACTTTGAAACGTATTAAACAAACCTTGGTGATTGAGTTCAGATGCATTTTGTCTTTAAAGCTAGTGTCACGTTAATTTTCTGTGCAGATCAGCCGAGGTCAGTTTCCTCCAACGTCTCAATTAGAGTCGGATTTCTTCGTGTTTAGTGTATCTCTGATTTAGCGCCGGTGGTCCTGGGAAACATGTTTCCACTGTGGCTCCTCGCTTCCTCTTCCTGATGTCATCTTTCATCTGGTCACAGATAAAACGACTCGATTAAAGGCTGATCAGCCTGTAAACCGTTCAGATGAATACGACGCACTCTCGTCTCGGTTTCAGCCTCCGTCTCAGAGGTCACGGGTTCAGTTCCCACCGCAGTGAGGCAGTCGTGTCCCGGAGCGAGCGGCTCCAGCAGCTCTTTATCACTGCGGCTCTGTGAGTGCGAACGCTGTGACCGGACCGCAGGAACGTTCCTGCAGGCCTGATTTCGCTTAATGTGACTGATGGGTTTTTATTAGGAAATGCTGCAGATTCTTCAGAGTTCACGGGCTCAATATTTCAAAAGTACAACTCCATACATCACCCGAAATGTCACCTTCGCTGGGATTTTCATACATTAGGGCTTTGTCAGCAACATTACCGCCACTACCTGCGAGATCGTTCTGACATGAAAGACAAAAACAGTTTTAAATGGGTTAGTTGTTTAGTCTAAATAACAACACGTTGACGTGTTACAGCACTTTACTGAGATCAGGCTCAGCTCCTCAAAGATCACACGGATGTGCTTCAGTATAAGATCCTGCAGACCTCTGCTAGCTGATGCTGCGTGTTTATACTGAGTTTTGGGAGTATTTACAGCATTTACCTGCTCAGTGGTCACTATTTTGAATTTGCATTTAACGGGTTTGTGTGATAATAGACGACTGCAGGGCTACAGGTTTGTTTACATCCTTTACCTGCAGAGAAAGAGCGATATTAGTCGAACAGCCGATTGATCTGCATCCTCTCAGGGTGAATACTGTATTAAAAGTCAAAATAACTGCTAGCATGTTATCCTAGCATCCAGAGAGGCTAGTTTGGGACCAAGCTAATTGCCTTTCCAGACAAAACACTTCAGTTTTATGGTGCACAGAGAAAACGTTGATGCATGTGCACAAAAACTTCAAAGAGCCGTCAGGTTTCTGAGCTAATTGAACATCAGAGCAGTGATATTGGCGCTTACATCATCAGTGACCTGTGCAGCAAACCAGAGACGTGTGAAGTGAAACGATCCATCAGGACCTTTAAGACTCTGCAGACTCAGTGGAGGCTCTGTCGCTGCTGGTGATTCGTCAGCTTGGACTGAAATGAGCGAAAGCGTTTCCAGCAGTGGTTCTGTTCCCAGAAATGTGACTTTGTGGTTGTTGCAGCACTTCAACACTGGCAGGGAAACTGAATTAACAGTAACTTGCAGTAAAAGCAAACATTGGTGACACAACCACAGCTCCGAACAGCCTCTTCAAGTTTATCACTTATGGGGCTCCATCGGCTCACATCGACTTCCATTCAGCAGCAAAATGTCTCATCTCTAGTTTTATTCATTCATACGCAGCATCCGCCCTCCCAGAGAGAAGAGAGAGGACAGATTAAACAAATCGAGGCCACAACTGACTGTTTCAAGTGCAGAAGAGGTTGAGTCATGACTTCCTGAACTGATGCAACTAAAATATCAAAATGCATCGAAATTAAAGGGAGTTATTTGTTCAGTGGGGTCATGAATGACTTGTGTTTTTGTTGGTCATGACATGAGAAACGTTCCATCTGAGCTGCATGAAGCTTTAACAGATCTGACTGGGGCTGTTTGTGGAGCGGGAACGAGTCGCTGCGTGTGCTCGTTTCCCATTGTCAGGCCCTGAAAGGCGCAACAGCAGCACCACAGAGGGTTAAACCGAGGGCCCAGTGTGTGTCTGTGTGTGACTGTAACGGCTGAGGAGAGCGGGAAGGTGTGAAGAGGAGGGCCATTATCGCAGCGTGAAGAGGGAAACAGCGATTGGCCGCTCCGCCGCCTCCCCATTGACCCCCATTACTGCTGCATTAACTGTGGCATTAGACTATCATCACTAAGTGGAAAACACAAGCAGCTGGAGACGCACCGAACGCCCGCACATAATGACAAATTCATCTGCACCCGGAGCCGTTTGCCCCCAGAACACTGAAACTTTCTGATACAACCAGAAAAACCAAG